>CM060694.1:38259635-38859635 GCA_030686995.1 Artemisia argyi
GGTGAGTGATTAGTAAAGAATCCCAAATTTCTTTTGCGGTTTTACACATAAAAATTCTTTCATATTCTTTGCGTGGTAACGCATTATAAATAACCATTTTAGCCTCATTATTTTTTGCTAGTTTCTTTTTCAAATCATCATTTTGTTTTTCAAAAGCTACAATTTCATCCATTTTGGTTTCAACATTATATTGAATAGGGGGAAAATCACCAAAGGTAATAATATGCCAAAGATCAAGATCTTTTGATTTCACATACGTTTCGAATCTATTTTTCCAATATAAAAATCCATCACTTTCAAATAGTGGTGGTCTTTGCATAGATTGCCCTTCTAAATATTTTAAAGATTCCATAGATCGTTACAAGTTTTAAAATACAATATATTTTAAAATTCTTGCTAGACGTGGCTCTTGATACCAATTGTGGAAAACTAGAAGGGGGGGTTGAATAGTTTTACGTCTTTTTAATTTTTATAAAACAAATTGTTTAAAAGTTTTCGTTGATTTATAAAATATAGATTCGATGATATATGAAATCTAGTTATACACAATATGAACAATACTAAGTATATATCTACTATGAAGCAATAATTATGTAAGTAATGAAATAAGTAAAGGATGGAAAGATCAAACCGAGAGACAAGCGATTTATAGTGGTTCGGCTACAAGGTACCTTCCTTGCCCTACTCCACTCCCCGAGCACCTAACTCGAGAGTTTTCTTCACTATATCAACAAGCTCCCTTATGGCGGAGAAAACCTTACACACCAATATACACACCAATTTACACACCAATTTACACACCAATCTTCACACCAATCTTCACACCAATATACACGCCAAGCTTCTTCACATCTATCTACACACCAATCTTCTTCACCTATCTACACACCAATCTTCTTCACACCTAGCTTTTACACACCAATCTTCTACACACCTTCTTCTACACACCAATCTTCACAACTAACCTATTTCACTACTAATCAACTTCTACTATCTACACAACTATTCTCTAACAAATATTCACAACTAATCACACTATGAAATAATAATTAATGATGATGCTTAAACAACTTAGATGTGGAGATCACAACTAGTTGTAATACTTCTTGTCTTGAGGGATAGAAGTATTCTTCTCTTGCACTTGAATGGATTATGTATGGATCACTTTGAAACAAAGATTTAAGAATGTATGATCAAAGGATTTATAGATTGGAAATGGAGATCTAGAACAGAAAGTTCTGAAGTGCAAAAGGTGGGGAAAAAATCCAGGTTTAAGGTGGTATTTATAGGCAACAAGTTCTGACAGAGGAGCGTGGCCGGCCCCCTTAAAGCATGGCCGGCCCCCTTAAAATTAAGGGGGCCGCCCCTTATAATTAAGGGGGCCGCCCAACTGTAACGGCCAGAAAACTTGTCTTTTAGTGGGGAAAGTTTATTTGGTGAAAAACTAACTGATTTTGGTTAAATATTTGAAATCATATATTTAGTATGATTAAAACATTTTTCCTTATTACCAAAAGTGTTTTTCAAAAATATATAATAAGATTATATAATTAAATAAACTTTGTATTAGTTAATTAAATACCCCTTTGATCATACATAGCACTAAACACTTTGTTTATTCATACCTTAAGTGATTTGTTGGTGAAAGTGATTATTTATTACTAAATACGTGTTTACGTCATGATCTTTGGATTTGATTAGTTTAAGTTTTGTGATTATCAAAACATAGAGATATCGGAAGATATGAATAATGTTTTTAGTCAATTATTTATATCAACATAAGGTATAAGTTGTAAAAGAAAGACTTAAAAGGTAAATAAGGACAATATTGGGACTGAGTATTATTTATCATCATCTATGATTACTATTTACTCTCCTCGGTTTTCTTAAAGAAGCCGCCTGACTCAATAGTCGTGATCTTGGAGAAAAGAAAAGCAATTTGTGTTCATAAGCGAATTTTTTTGAAAATAATTTAATAGAATTTGGAGCCAAAATTTTGATCCAAAATTTTTAAATCACCTAATTATATGGCATTTAACATAAATAAGAGCCCATATTCATGAAAATACCCTGTTTTGTCTCCTAATTAAACTAAATACTGCAACCTAAACACAAAAATCAAATCTTCAATCACCATTACTCTCCAAGCCAGAATCATTTTCTTGTACACATTGTTGCTCAAGAGTCGTCATGGAAATGATTGAAAACGTTGATACTGATATTTTGCTTGCAGATAATGAAGCTGTTGTTAACACAATACAGTATGAGGACAAAACATATTATTCATCTGATGAAGAAAATGACAACCAATTAAATCAACCACTATCTAATAGGGGCATAACCAGGCTAGCTAAGTTTCACCATCAATATGGCAATCCTGGTCAAATAAAGCACAAGGTAACAATCGATGCGTTGAATAGGGTTGCAGGGTTAAACAGAGCAATGTTTGCGAGTTTTTTAGGAGATGTGATTCGTGAGCACATAGGTTTGAAGGTTCTATCCTGGAAGAAGGTGGATAAAGAATCAAGACAAAAATTACGGGATGAAATCACGGTACATATATACTAATTTTTAACCCAGTCTACATATAAAAGTTTAATTTATCAATTATCTGCAACTAATTAACAACATTGTGTTAATCTTTGTAGCGATATTTTGATGTTGACATGACATTCAAAAAGGTGGTAATGAATCGTCTTGGTCAACTGCTAAGGAATTATATAATGAAACTTAGGGAAAAATACATATTGCCCAACCTAGATATACCTTCGAAAATGAATGAACGCCCGGAAAAGTATAGTACAATTATGACACAAGAACAATGGGTTGAGTTTGTAACCTACACGACCACCAATGAATACAAGGTTTTAATTAGTCATCTTTATTTAAGTCTATATGTCATTTCATAATTTTTAGTTTGCAGCATTACCGCATCTAAAGGCCTTATGATTTGGTGTTTTTAGGAGAAATTAGATAAAGCTAAACTGTCGCGCTCCAAAAATATTTATCAGCATAAAATGGGACGAGGTGGATATGTTTATGTTAAAGAGAAAATGGTAAGGTTATACGTACTGTTTGTTTTACTAATTGATCAGACTCGATTATCTTGGTTTAACTTTACATATATGTGTATGCACTTGATGTTCATTAGATCGAAAAAAAAAGAAATTGAAGCAGATGATGAACCCCCGTGTAGGATAAACTTATAAATTTGACTTCAAATTCTATTATTATGCTTATATACCAGCAGCATTAACTTTGTACTAGCCGTACTAACTTGTATACTAGCAGTACTAACTTTTAATACCAATAATTCCCATTTTTTTTTTTTTTTTTGCAGAAAGAAGCTGATGAAAAGATCAAGGAAGGAACCTTGGATGTTGATGATGGCACTGATGCCATGATAGTTGTGTTTGGTAAGGAAAAGGGAGGTTGTGCAAGAGGAGTGTGAAATGGAGTTACATATAAGAGGTATTTTAATCTTCCTCGAACCAGAAAAGAAACTGATAAAAGACTTGAGTTACTTCAAACTCAACTTGATAATGAGAGAAGCGAGCGTAAAAAAAAGATCTACTGCTAAAGAAACTGTCCACCGAGATGACATAAAAAGATGAGCAGGTCAAGAAATTGTCCGCTAAGATGGCAGATACAAAGGGAATGTTTGCTAAACTGTTGAGTTAGTTGAGTTCACAAGGGATGCAGTTGGATATGCCATCTCAATTGCCACTAGACTCAGATGTAAGCCATTTTTTATGTTGTTAACAATTTCATTTTCTAATGCTAACACAATTGTATTTCTTAATTTAATTATATTGCAGGTGACGACTCCAATGGCCATTAATAATATAGATATCAGCGCTAATGATGATCAGGTGGTCGATGGAACTCAGTCCAGTGTTGGTGTACGTGATAAAGATGCGATAATTCAGAAGAAGCCTAATGGGATTGAAACTTTGGAACCGCTAATGGAAACAATGGTAAGGAGTAAAACATCATCCCCCTTTGATTTTTTAATTTTACCTACATGACTAATGTACCGTGTTTTATATATACATATAGGAACGTGTTAAAAATGTTAAGAAAACACCAAATCCACGGCAAAACAGATCTGCAGATTCCCAATCGCAAGGAGATGCATCTCCAACAAAAGAACTACCAAAAGTATGTATTTCAACATGTTTCTTGTTATTTATTTATTTATTTTAAATAATGTACCGTGTTTTATATATACATATAGGAACCTGTTATAAATGTCGGACCTAAGAAAACGGCTAAGTCACGACGAAACGGGTCTCCAGCTTCCCTATCGCAGGATAATGTGTCTCCAACAACACAAGCACAAGTATGTATTTCAACATGTTTCTTATTATTCTTAATTTTGTTTAAATAATTTATGATATATACATATGCAAAAATTCTTTTTTTAGACAATCAATTGCAAACTGTGGCACATAAAGAAAGCAAATATTGTTGCTTTGGGTCGCATACACAAGATTCAAGGAAAAGAAATGCTGCATAACCAACCACTCCCAAATGATTGCTACAGAGTCTCAATTGATAAATCGTTAGTGGATATGCATATCGGACGTAGGGAATAATGGGTTAAAAACAGTTAGGGAAGGCGTAGGTTGTTTCTTTGCATGGCCAAAGGATCAAGTTATTCTTGCTCATGAGGAGGTACATACATGTATTTTTTCAACCTACATATATATAATTCTTCATATTAAATTCAATGTTTGATACAAGCGTCTTTTGTTTACTACAGGTTACACCACCAACTACGAAACCAAAGGTTAGTAAAAACATTCCTGGACCAAAATTACAACCGAAGCGCAAAAATTATGTCTCTAGTGCAGAAGTGCAAAAGCAAGCTAAGGCGGGCCCTGAAAAGATTCAAAAGGTTTTAACTTTCAGTAGTTGAGAATTTGATTATATGCAACATTAAAATTGTATATATATTTTGTTCATTTATATACATTCGAGTTTTATTGAATTTGAAATTGCTTTTTGTTTTTAATTCTGTTTTATTTATATACTAGCAGTAGTAACTCTGATCCAACAATACTAACTTAGTACTACCAATACAAACATCATTGGTCACTCTTTCTTTAATTCGATGTGTGACTAAATATCACAAAATGCAACACAAATTAAAAATTCATGTGACCATTGGATGAACATTAGTCACACAAAACACACATGTCTGCACTTTAAACATCATATGGTCACACTTATTAACACTTTTGGCCACTGTTTGCTTAATTGTATGTGAATAAATACCAAAAAAAAAAAAAAACATGCATTGTGTGACTAAATATTACAAAAGGCCACACAAACATAAAATTCATGTGGCCATTAGATGATCAATAGTCACACAAAATACACATTTCTTCATTTTAAACAGCATATGGTTACACTTATTAACGATTTTAGCCACTGTTTGCTTAATTGTATGTGACTAAATACCCAAAAGAAACATGCTTTGTGTGACTAAATATTACAAAATGCCACACAAACATAAACTTCATGTGGCCATTGGATGATCAATAGTCACACAAAATACACATTTCTTCATTTTAAACACCATATGGTCACACTTATTAACGATTTTGGCCACTGTTTGCTTAATTGTATGTGACTAAATACCCAAAAGAAACATGCTTTGTGTGAATAAATATTACAAAAGGCCACGCAAACATAAACTTCATGTGGCCATTGGATGATCAATAGTCACACAAAATACACATTTCTTCATTTTAAACAGCATATGGTCACACTTATTAACGCTTTTGGCCACTGTTTGCTTAATTGTATGTGACTAAATACCCAAAAGAAACATGCTTTATGTGACTAAATATTACAAAAGGCCACGCAAACATAAACTTCATGTGGCCATTGGATGATCAATAGTCACACAAAATACACATTTCCTCACTTTAAACAACATATGGTCACACTTATTAACACTTTTGGCCACTGTTTGCTTAATGGTATGTGACTAAATACCCAAAATAAACATGCTTTGTGTGACTAAATATTACAAAAGGCCACGCAAACATAAACTTCATGTGGCCATTGGATGATCAATAATCACATAAAATACACATTTCTTCACTTTCAACAGCATATGGTCACACTTATTAACACTTTTGGCCACTTTGTGTTAAATTGTATGTGGCTAACTCCAAAAAAACAACACCCATTGTGTGACTAAATCATCACAAACGTCAAATTTATTGTATATTCATGTTGCCACAGGACGGGAAATAGTCACACAAAATACACATTTACTAGAAAGAATCATCCCAAATGTCACATAAATCATATATTTATGTGGCCAAAGGGCGAACAATAGTTACTCTAAAAAAACATTCGTGTGACTATAAGGTGTTTACGGTCACTGATAATGACTAATCCAACAAAACTTGTGCCTAATTTGTCACGCATATTCGGGGTTTTGGTCACTCTTTTTTAATGGAAAAGGCCACGAACTCAATAATGTGACCATATGCCACCTATGGTGGCGAGACCTTTAGTGACACGCAACGAAAAAAACGGGTGTGACTATATGCATATCGTCACACATTTTTTGCGTGACCAATACAACTTTTTGTACCAGTGTAACTAAACTTATTTGGAAATTAATAAAGTTGTTCGACTTGGAAACGTTCTATAAACGAACGAGTCATGGCGAATTTTTGTTTCAAAGATATAAAAAAGTATGTTTTATGCAATTTAATGGGATTAGGGGAAATACCGACCGTGAAAAACTAGAAGGGGGTTGAATAGTTTTACCGCTTTTTCGTTAGTTATAAAATTTTACTTTGTGAAAAACTTCGATTCAATCCTTTGTGAAATCAAACCACAACAATATGAATCCTACTTAACAATACTACAATAAACACACTATAACTATTAAAATTAAATAACAAACATAAAGAGTAAGAGATGGAAAGATCAAACCTAGACAACTAGATTTATAGTGGTTCGGTAACGAAGCTCTTCTTCGCCATACTCCACTCCCCAAGTACCCAACTCGAGAGTTATAAGCACTATGTCAAAAAAATTCCTTCAGGCGGAGAAAACCGTACAATGTCGCTTATCTCGTTTTCTGAAACTAAGCTAAATGTCGAGTACTAATCTATTTAGTACCAATCTCACTCACGATCTACGCGATCCTTGCTAATTACACAATCTACTAAATCCTCATGATCTACTCTTGATCCACTTGATCAACACATTATCACGCAAGCTACAAGACATCTCAAAGATTTCAACAAGATCACAATGATCCACACACACAAGCTAAACAAAATATGGACAACTTGATGTACGCATAGATACAACAAGTACGTAATAAGTGTTACGAGTGCACTACACTAACACTACAACACCTTGTATCTTCTTGATACTTTGTGTTCTTCTCTTGCACTAGTAGAGGAATGAAGATAATCACTTGGTTGGATGAAAGGATCACTCTTAAACAAAAGAAAACTATCTAAATGATCAAAGAAATATATATGTGATAGAGGAATTGAACTCAGAAAGTTTTGAGTGAAAAGGATGTCCAAAAACTGGGTATTTATAAGCAGAAAAAATTTGCCCATTACAGAGGGACGGTACCACTAAATATATCACGGTACCACTAAATTCAACGGTACCATGTGAATTAGTGGTACCGTGCTAGACAAAGATGCTCCAATTTTTGTTTTTTGTGGTGAAGGTTTATTTGGGGAAGTTTGGATCAGTTTTGGGGGGAAAAATAGTTGTTGGATATCTCAAACTTATTTTTCAAATTAAAGCATTTCTTTTTAATTCAAAATAATTTGTAAAATGTATTTTTGAAAAATGTTTCGTCACATTAAAAATGTGAACTTTATTACACAAATTCAATTCTTTGATCATTTGTCAAGTTGTAAATTTGTTTGTTCTTACCTAGAGTGGTTTACATAGAAACGAGATATTTCGACTAAAAACTTGTTTACGTCAATTTTAACGTAACGTGTTTTTATATTTTGTTATCATCAAAACGTAGAGATGTTGAAAAATAGAAATAACATTTTTAGATATTATTTGTATTAACACCGACGATTGCCAATCTTTCATCTACTTGGTGTGTTGTTTATTGATATCTTTTGACTCCTCTCTGTCATCTTTTCCTGACTTCTCATCATATTCTCCGCGGCGACTATATTATTATAGTTCTTCTGGTGTGCGTACACTTGAGTTCGTGTCTTTCTACCGTTACACAAATGATGATACCAAACTCTAGCAAAAAGGATAAAACGAGATTAATTTAGAAATGGAATTGGTTTATTTTTGGGGAATGGAAATGGTTAACCATTGGAGACTTTTGCGCATTTAGCTATTTTTATGGGATATATATTAAGACGAGTCTTTATATTATTAGGTTGTGCCGAGTCTGTTGTGCTGTGACGTTCTAGTTGCCCTTGTGCTATACTACTCTTGACTTGTTGTGTTTGTGCATTGCTTGACTGAGGTGAGTTTCATAGCCACACTTTTAATCTTAATGATGTTTTATCAAAATTTGGGCTGAGAAAACGTGCAAAACTATTTTGAATGGACCAAATGTGATTCTAGGACTTTGCTATGATTTCTATGCTACCTGGTTAAGGTTACTTGTTATATGAGCTACATCTGTCCAGGATTACTTGTTATATGAGTTGCATCTGTGCAAGACTATTGATATATGAGTTGCAATCGTGTGGGGTTATTTTTGTATGTGCGGCAACTGTGCAAGTTGTTAATTCTATGTTGCGCATTTATGAGTGGTTATATTATTTGGTTTGGCACACTTTTTGTACGAGGATGATATATTGGTTTTGTGACTTAGACCAGCATAGCAAATTTATATGTGATTTGGTCCAATGATTATGCCTTTTGATTAAACCTATGAACTCACCAGCGTTAGCTGACCCTTTTAACATGTTTTCTCAGGTAATTGATGAATCTGTTATTGAATATATGTGTTGGAGGCTTGGCAAGTGGAAAAGTTTATGGATCAATTTAGACTCTGATAACTTATTTGGGACCTACTTTTATGTTTGATTTTGGGCTTACTTTCGTACTTTTGGGATAAATGTAAATTTTGAATGTTTGCTTTTGAAATGTTTTAATTAAGACGGATGATGTATTTCCGTTGTCTTATGCTTGTGTTGTGTACCAATCCTGTAGCACCCCAATGCTTGTTTCGTCTTCCGCTGAACCAAATTTTGGGGGTGTTACATATTGGTATTAGAGCTCAAGTTATAGAGAACAGGGTACTTATAAAAAACCTGGACTATAATTATTTTTCAAAAAAAATGATCCCATGACCGATACATGCCTGCCAAGCCAAAGCCTCTTATGTGATAAGATTAAGTTGATGACTTGATAGGATGAGATTGAAATAGTTGGGGCAATCCATGATGAGATTTTCGGCGATAATGGTGTTGGGAAATATATTTGGAATAATGTGGTATCTATTATTACTATATTGGGAAAGTTTATGATATTTTGGATTTTGGGAAATGTTTTAATATGGTTTTTCAATACGTGTTTGATTATTTAGTGCAATTATACCTACCCATTACCATTGTCACAGACCATGCCTTCACTAGCATTCGATGTATCTGATGAGATTCTTATGTCTGGATCCCGCCCAGCACGATCTCTGAAGACTCCAGCTTAGGACGATCCCTATGAGATTGTCCAACATTCAGCCTTAGCTTCATCACCAGTTCCACATAATTCATCCATTCCACTCATTACTCAGCCATCTTCATCATCATTAACTAGTCGCCTTAGTTCTTTACGACAGGTTACTCTTCATCAGGCATTAGCCTATGCTCAGACTCCTAGACTCGTACACCGTGGCACAACACATATTTTTGGGTGGCCACCTACATCACCACCATGTCACTACTCAGCTCAATCTCCATTGTCATCACCACCTTCACCACCATCTCACGGAAGACCCCGATCACTTAATTCATCATCACATTCATCTCATGATTCACCATGCATTTGTAATTATTTGATCATCATCATTTGGATTGGAGGTTGCAGTGATATTATTTGGTGAAAGTTCTTGTTGAATCGAGATAATTGGAGGGGTACCTTGTACGGGATCAACATCTTCATATGTAGTTGTTGATGAACCGGATATGGGAAATGTCTTCTTGATGATTAACTTCGATTATTGGAGTTGCAATGAAAATTGTTGACATCTTCATCCTATTTCCTCTACAAGATTCATCATAGAAATTTTCAAACAGACCATCTAACTCTTTCTTTTGAATATGTTTTGGTTTTGGTGTTGATGATTTTGGTTTTTGTCCGAGTCCTGAACTGCATTGTTAAGAAGTCTTGGTTTTTGGCACGGGTTATGAACTTTGTTGATCAGAAGCATGATTAGTTGCGGGTTCTAATCTGACATGATCAGAAGCCATTTCTATTACTTCGTCAAAATGAACATGGATTATCTCTTGTATCAACTTTGTTCTTCGATTGTAAATATGATACGCACTTGATTGTGTAGAATAACCAAGAAATATGCCTATATCCCCTTTTTCTTTTAGTTTTCCAAGATCATCACGATCGTTAAGAGGATAGCAATGGCAACCGAATGTGCGTAAGTATTTGACATAGGGTTTGCGTTTGTGAAGGATGTAATATGGAGGTTTTCTTAATCTTTTGTCTATGATTGATCGATTTTGAGTTAAACATGCGGTTGATACGGCTTCAGTCCATAGGTTTAGTGGAAGATTTGCGGAGGTGAGCATTGTTCTGAAAGCTTCTACTAGGGTACAGTTTTGTCGTTTGACTACACCATTATGTTGAGGAGTGTAAGCTACAGATCTCTGATGAGTAATGCCAAGTGAATCGAAGAAGCTCTATGGAGTCTGACTCATTGATGCGAGATTTGCAAGACCTCGAAAAGAAGTTTTACAATCCTCTAGGCAGTGTACCTAATCGATGTAGTGTAGTATAGGTAAGTCCGAGAGATTGATCGTTCTCTAGGGGAATAGTGTTGTTAGATTAAGATGTATGACAAGATAGGTTTAGAGGTGAGGGATGATTCTTTTTGTGTTTTTATATTTTATGAAAGAAATTAAAAATCTCAGGTTTTAAGAGAGTGTGCAGAATTAGTTGTTAGTCAACTAACCCAAAGACTAATATAAAACTTAATTTAAACTAATTAATAAGAAAAAAAATACAATGGGTGACTTCTTATGATAGGGAAAAGCGTGTTCACTTAGATTAAATTACTCCCTAGTTATCCCCTACTGATATGTCGAATTGTCACGTCCTTATTTTAATTAAAGTGTTGTATTCCTTAATATCGGTCGTGGGGAGATGCCGAAGTCCCTAACTCTATGAATCTTAGTCTCCCCTAAAAACCTTAAAGTCTATTAAGTTTTCTAGGATCTACAAGCCGCAATTCATGCAATAAATACAACAAGAAAAACCAATAGTGCACTCTACGGTTGCGTTTCTAAGACGTTTAAGCTAGTTACATATAAGAGGTCAGCCAATTTTCTTAGCCTAACGCGAAGCAATCAATTAAACATGAGACGACAAATCAATATTCAACAACTAGGCTTCATTAGATCTAAGCAAACAAAAACGAATTTAAGCTAGAATGTTAAAGAGAAGAGAAGATAAACAAGTAATAAAATAACACATAGATATATTGAATGATTAAATGAATAACATATCTTCAATAAAACATGAGTTTTGGGGGCTCTAGAACCCTTACAAAACTACCAACTTCGTCCACAAAACCCTAGCCCAAGATGTTACACGAATAATGAAAAACATACGAATGTATATATAGATTTACAACTCCGATGGCGTCAGCTTATGTGTTCTGACGCTGTCAGCTTGCCGTGATTGGGGTTTCTTCTTGTTCAAGTCGCTGTTATGACGACGTCACCTTGTAAACTCTGACGTCGTCACTTCATGTCTGACACCGTCCTGTATTAAGTGTCTAGGCCGTCTCTTGTTAGCTTAATACGCGACTCTCATCTTTTTTTAACACCTGACGCCGTCATGTTATAAGTCTTCAGAATTCATCTGAGGTGTCTCTTGTTAATCTTGAACCAAAAATCCAGCTTTAGCAATAAGTGACGGCGTCACGTTGTAGCGTGTGACACCGTCAAATATCCACGCCATACAGAATTTTGCGACTTCGTCATTTTCTTCACTTTTTCATCAAAATACGCCCTAAAATTGCCGATTTCTAGATTTTACGTCTCAAGTACCTAAAATGCAAAAAGAAACAATTTGAGGCAATATTTAATCATATTAATACGATTTTGGGCTTAAATGTCCCCTAAAAAATGTACCAAATAAATCCTTATCATTCGTAAACTACGTTCCATTATCAGTACGCATAATTCGGACTGTTTCTTGTAGACCAACTTGTACATGTTTGATGAAATTGATGATTACATCGGGTGTTTCAGCTCTTGAGGCAAGAAAATGAAGCCAAGTGTAACGTGAGTAGTCATCCACAATAACCAATATATGTTTCTTCCCATTTCTATTGATGACGCGCATTGGACCACACAAATCCATATGAAATAAATGCAAAGGTGCAACGGAACTATTTTTGGGTTTGGATTTGAGTGTTACACGAGTTATTTTTCCCAATTCACATACAAAGCAAAGATGATCTTTCTTGAGTGAAAATTTTGGCAATCCTTTGACTAGGTTGTTGTAAGCAAGGTCGTTTAAAGTCCAAAAATTTAGATGAGAAAATCGACGATGCCATGGCCAGGCTTGTGATGATGATGCTTTTGCAAGAAAACAAATTTGTTTTGGTGAGGTGATTTCTTTTAGAGCAATTTGGTATAGATTCGAATCCATGGAGCCTTTGAGAATATCAACGCCTTCATGAATACAAACAATACATGAGTGTTTTCAAATGCCACCTCTAAACCTCTATCACAAAATTGGCTAATGCTAAAGAAATTATGACCTAGCCCTTCGACAAAATAGACTCATTGAATTGTGACTTTAACATGCATGAGATTCCCATAGCCGGTGATTTTAGCAATGTGATCATTCCCAAAATGCACTATACCCAAAATTTTAGCCACAAAATTCTTGAGTAATGCCTTGTTCCCTGTCATATGTCGGGTGTACCCCAAATTGAGGTACCAGATGCACACTTGGACAAGCTGCACATCAAAGCAAGAAATAGAAAATTTGGAACCCATTGATAAAGTGGTTTCACATAGTTAGATAGAATAGATTGCAGACCTAGTTGGTTGATTTTTTCTAATATAGTGGTACTAGCTAGGTTCGCGTTTCTTCTAAACTTGTTTCCATTTATAACCTACGGTTTTGAACACTCTTCCAGTGGGTTTCCACCTAAGGCAGGATCTAGGGAATAATTCATGGTACTCAAAGATTATACCCGTTGGGATCCACATCCATTTTCTTTTTGCTTATGTGTTCTTGGATTTGTAGGAGCTTTCCTAGTAGTTTTGGCATTCACATTATCACAATTCAAATTATCATGCACACAATTTGCAGAAACAGAATTATAAGGAACAAAATCCAAAAACAAGCATAATTGTTTTTAGAAGCAGCAAATCCATGCAAATTTAAGTCATTACAGTCATCCTTTTTGCTTAGAGCATTTTTTATTGAAAGCTTTAAAAGTTCTAGATTTTTCTTCGACTGTAGTGGAAGTCTGAGAGGCACTAGTATTCAAAGCACTGATCTTAGATGGTCTCTCCTTGCTACAAGTAGTGTCTAAACCTGGATCAAAAAGCAAATATGCATTAGGAGATTGTGTAGCTTGATATTGGTGTTCTAGTTTCTGTTTCTTAGGTTTCTTATTCATTTGTTTCTTAGAGTCTTTAGATTTTTTCTCTATAGGGGAAGGAGTCAAAGAACATGTTGGTGCATCTAGAGGTATATCCTGACTAAGTAACGCTTGTTTCCTAGCTATTGCTAATTCTGCATTATGAATCATATCATTTGAACCATATGGTTCTCTAACAGAAGTAGATCCAATTTTATATATTCTGGAAGCGATTACATTAGGATTAGATAAAACCTCTTTTTGTTTTGGCTCAAGAATATGAGTTTTGTGCCTTTTGTTAGCCATAGAAGTGGGTTGTCTCACAAACTCATTATTCTTGGTTTTCATCGAATCAAACACTTTAGATTTGAGTTCTTCATTCTCTTTTAAGATTAATTTCAAAGAACTTTCATAACAAAGCTGTCGTATTTGTTTTGTTCAATTTTTTGCTGCCAGTTTGCTTTAAACGTCAAAGATTGTTTTTCAAGTTTAGCACAAATTTTCAAATCTGGCAGTACGACAAGATAATTCCTCATTCAACTCAACGTTCTTTTGCAAACATTCTTTTAAAATCTCTTTGAGTAAAAGGTTTTCAACTTCCAAAAACCTTTGTGCCTTTTCAGATTCTTCAATTTCGTCCTTAGTCACTGAGGATTGTGATTTGAATGATTCAAGTTGATTTACGAAATATTCTTTTTGAATGTTTGAGTTTTGGCTGAGAAAGTTATAATCATCTTCAATAGATATGACATAAGTTAAATCTGTTTCCATTTCAAAAGTTAAATCCTTTTCAAAAGCAATAAATGTATTGTTAACTCTAAGCATGGAAGGCTCGATAAAAGTTTTTAAAAGCTTTTTGACTTCACTTAAGATTTCCATTTGATAAGAATTGTATTTCAAAAGTTCAGCCAGTTTAAATTCTTACTTTCCACGAATGACAACCAACATACAATTTATTTGATGTTTGAGATTACAAAAACTTTTTCTCGCCGAACTCTCTTATTTTTATGGATCATATGGACTTTCAAAAATCTTTTTCACATGCTTTTCCACATTTGTTGGTTTTCGTGAAAGAATGCTTTCCTTTTGTTTAACTTTTAAATGTTTTTTAATTTCCTCTTTAGAGATATCATTAGGGACAAACAGGTAATCTTTGAAGGTATCACGTCTCATGTAATCAGCATTATACAAACTAGGTGCAATAAGCTTAACCATATCAAGATAAGATGGTTTAGGACAACCAAGACCCAGTTTTAGATCCACAATTGAATCTGGTTTGGGCATTAACATATGTATAGTTTGAATAGTCTGACCGGTAGTGTGAAGTTTAGTTTCAACTTTTGTTAATCGTTGAATACAATTTATTTTTTCTTCATTAAGTTTTGAAACTTCGTTTCATAATTCTTTTTAATGTTATCAAAAGTCAAAATATTCGTTTTAATTGAAAAATGTCACTTTGTAACTCAAGAATTTAACGTTTAAGCACTAATGGTCGTTCAGACTGTTCATCATGTAACATGTCCTTGATTTTCTTTTCCAAGGAAGCACATTATCTTGTTCTTGTTTTATCAAGTTAGAATAATTTTGAATTTGAGACTGAATAGTGGCATAGTTATGAAGCATTTCATTTTGATCTTGATTTGTTGATTCATGAATGCATTCTTTACTAGTAGTAGATAATTGAAGATTACCAGTTGTAGATGGTAAGCCACATGTTTTAAGTTCATTTAACTTTCTACTTGTTAGAATGTTTCCATGAATAAATTCATCAAGTTTTGTAATTTCACAAATATTTGATGAGTGTACCTTGTTAGATGAGTCATCTTCATCAGCATCAATGTCATAGCTTGTATTTCAGTCATCCTCTTGAGCTTCATAAACATCCACTTGCTCCAAAGAAGCCATAAACATCATGTTTGTTTCTAATACCTCGCCTTCTTCATCTGTGTCAACCATGAAGTCATTTTCATCAGCAGTGAGAGCTTGACCTTTCTCTTCTATCTTAGCTAAAAGCATTTTCTGTGTATAGTAAGCCTTGTTACATAGTAACACCCCGGGAAAAATATAGGTTTTGCAGCGGAATAAAAGATAGTTTTGCAGCGGAAAATAAAGTTAATTTGTAGCGGGAATAAAGTTGGGGGTTACTTCAAAACAAGATGACCACAACCATAGAAACGAACTCAAGCGAGTCGTTTAAAATACATACCATTCAAATTATTGCAAAATACCATAGTCAAAAGGTTCCCAATAGTGCAAAGCACTCAAAAAGACATAAATAGTTTAAAGGTTTTTCGTATCGTAATTATTAAGGGAAAAGAAAATAGATAGCCATCAATAGTCTTCACGTCACTCCGAAGCCAGAAAAGCAACACTTCAAATACCTGAGATAAACATGCTAAAAAGTCAACACAAAGGTTGAGTGAAATTCATAGGTTTAAAAATAAATATTTGAACACAAGATTTATAAAAATCTGGATGATATTAGTAACAAATACAAATATCGGGTAAGCGTCGTATAATTTGCTAAGCTCATGACACACAAAACGTTAACCGACATCAATAACATTGAAGTAATAAATAATAATATCTCAAACTTTGCCCTCAAGTAGGTAGTTTGCCGTCTACCTAGGTAATTCGAATAGCACACACGTGTTGCCTATCCGGTCAATAGAGTGAGGTGCGTCAGTCCTATAGGCCTATACATTATATTCGTGCTCACTTGCGAGTGATTATTGGTTCATGATAAAGGGACTTTCTGGTGGAAATAACGGCACTTAGCATAAGCATCATAATCAGGAAAGTATACATTTAAACAGTTATGTTCATAAAAAGTAAGTATCTCCCCCATAGGTTTGCAATTTAAAAGTAAAAGTGGGGCTATGAATCACACCTTAGTAGTAGAAGAGCAAGATATCAAAATATGATCAGATATTAGAGCACAACAGATAATCCTCAACACAACCTAGTTATTTAGATAATATGTCTCAGAAAATGATACTTGAAAGGTAATATATAACAATACGTTTGTGGAATACTCATGTTGTTGAATAAAAGGTTTTGTTTCTCGTGTGGTTTTTAGAAAATGTAGTTTCAAGATTAAATCACGTAAGACGATGGAAGTCGGCGGAAAAACAATCAAACACATAGAAAAAAAAATCAAGAAACAAAAAGAAAATGACAACCGAATGAGAATAAGAGAAGAAAGAAATAACAGATAAAAAGAGAAATAAGAAATAAAACGTCAACATGTTGTTTCGGTGTTTTACCCGGTAACCCAAATAGTTGAGAAAATGTTATGGTTTAGAAAGGAATCGTTTAGTTGCAAAAGGTTTATTATGTTAACAATTTGATAAATAGAAATGTTTATATTATTTATAAATCATAATCGTTTAAGTTATAAAAATAGCTTTTATACAATATTGAACATGATTTATCCGTTTATACCATATTTACCAAGTCGTTACGACTTATTGAATAACAATTTATAATTATTACAATTTACTAAATTATTATAAATTTACACAAATTAAATACAAATTACAAGTTTTAAAAATTAAATACAATTATTACAAATTTTACGAATTAATACAGTTATTACGAATTTTACAAGTTTCATATAATTATCCGTCGTTATCTGCGTGAATATTAGTGTCGGTTTATCGACCATTTTATGTCCAAAATCGTCCATAAGTCCTTCGACTAATACTGTAAATCCAATAACGAGCATCCATTTCATCTAAAGCTTAGGTAAAAGTAACAAATGTTCCAAATCCCATATCGGTATCCAAGTACTCCCCAAATAGCATCCGAAACATCAACGGCAAAACAAAAAAAAATAATAAGTTAAGCCAATAAATGATAAATAAAACGACCAATGACAAGAAATAAATATAAGTAACACACGCTATTGGGCTTTAGGCCCAATGTCGCCATATAACTCAAAATTTATTTTAAAGGGCTCCCTAGCCAATTAACCAAACCAAAATAATCCAACACTAAACTTTTAGTTTAAAACAATACTTTTCATGACAAATGTACACGACCAAATCTCGAGATTACCTAAACCTCGTTAACGACTCAAAATATATATCGTTTAGACCAAAAATATATCCAAGTCCCCACGACACTTTATGTGTCGTGGTACACATAACGACATTTGCGTGAATGCCGTTTCAAATCAATATTTCACAAACAATAACCACGGTCAAATATAATATTCCAACTACTAGAATTTTACCAAAAACCATTTCTACGACACCACGACATCCGCTATATGCCTCGATTACTAAAACTCATGGCCGCGACTCCCCGTAAGTCACGGCTCACACCAATGAGCCTAATAACATACCACGGCCAACAAATAATTGCCACAACTCATTACTTTGACACCAAAATAATCAAACAAAGCCTTGGCTTAACAATAATCCAAACGAAACCCATGACACAATGCATATCGACTACAAAACAATTACCATAAACCACGGCTGCAACCAAAACTCGACCACGAAACAAATCCTAGACTCGGTGATAAGGAATTATTTGTTACGCTTTTAGGGTGTCATTTAAGCTCAAATCGTTTATTTTTGTACTTTAGGTTCTTGGGACGCGAATTCGGGAAATTGGAGCTTTCTGGACGTATTTGGGCGAAAAAGCGATGAAAATGGCAAAGTCATGAAAATCATGTCAGAATATTACACCTGACGGCGTCACGTTATGATTTGTGGCCTTCTCATGTTATTTTGGAGCTAGATGAATTAACACACGTCGGTTCAAAAACAAAATCTGAGATTACACCTGACGGCGTCAGGTTATAAGGAAGAAGGGCGTCATGCTTTGAAGAATACAAGTGACAGCCCAAAAGATTAAAGTGTGAAGGCGTCAGGCTCGGGCTGACAGCATCAGGGTTCAAAGAGTGACAGCGTCAGAGTGGTGACTTCCACAAGATGAAACCTTAATGGCGGCGACCTGACGACGTTAGGAGTGAAAAACTATATATAGAATTCAATTTTTCTTTTATTATTTCGAACTTTTTATCCACTTTTTGGGAGACACAAACCCTAGGACGATTTTGTGCTTCATTGTAAGGCTTCCAAATCCTTCTATCTTCCATGTGCAATTAAAGATAAGTAATCGTTTAATCATTCAATATGTCGATCTATTGTTTGATTATTTGTTTTTTTCTTTCTTTTAACATGTTAGCTTAAGTTATCTTGTGTTTGCTTAGCTCTAATGAAACCTAGTTATTGATTGTTTAAGAGTTGTATATTGTTTAGTTGATTGATTCACGTTTATGTTAACAAAACTGGCTGATCTCCTTTTGGGTAACTAGCTTGAACGTCTTAAAGAACATAATCATATGTGCAATGTGGTTTTTCTCATTGTATTTAATGTATGAATTGATGTTAGTGATTCTATGATAGTGTACTTAATGTGCGGTCATAAGAGAAATTGATATTCATAGAGTTGGGGAAGGTAGCACACCCCCACGACTGGTATTAAGGAATACAGTGCTTCAACTAAAAACAACTGCACTGTGACATTCAACGAATCAACAAAAGATAACTAGGGAGTAATTAAGTCTAAGTAAACACAGTTGTCCTATCATAGGAAGTACCACTTTTATTTTTTATTATTATTATTTTTTTAATTTTCTGTTTACCAATTAGTTTTTGTGTTAGTTGACTAGCAACTAATTCCGCTCACTCCTTCAAAACCGAGATTTTTACCTGCTTTTATAAAATATAAAAATACAAAAAAAATTATCCCTCACCTTTAGGCTTATTCGACATACACTTCAACCTAACGATACTATTCCCCTAGAGAACGATCAATCCCCCGGACAAACCTATACTACACTACAACAACCAGGTACACTGCCTGGAGGATTGCAAGATTCTCAAGATCCCTTGAGAAGTAAAACCTTTTGAGTGGCCGCAATCCTCACATCCCTCGGCTAACTAACACTACACGAGTCGTGACTCACCTCAAGTCACGACTCACCCTACTCGACATATTCTACTCGGCTAACAATAAACCCAAACCAAATCCATGTCAAACTAAAAAATAATCACCATATAAACAATTAATACTCGAAACAATCATGATAACAACAAATAAACAAAAATCGGGTCCGAGTCAACTCAACTCGTGAGTTGACTCGGACGAGTCACACGACTCGGAACGAGTCACGATGAGTTAAGAGTCAAAAACGCAGATCCACACGAGTGGGTTTATAAAACAATAGTTTTAGTTTAGGTTTTATAATAAAATCGTTTTTATTAATTTAATCCGTTTAGATTTTAACAAAGTGGAGAAATAATAAAAATGGGTGGTGCGTAGGCTTACCAAATGAGAGAGAGAGGTGAGAAAGGGCGGCGGCAAACGGTGGTGGTGTGGCGGTGTCGCGGCGGTGTGGCTCCAAAAGCAACCAAACGTGCTCTCTAAGTCTCCAAACGCTCCAGGAATAACGTGGGGAAAAAGATCTATGCGACGGTGGTATTTTTAGGGTGGCCAGAATTTGGTCGGACGGTGGGTGACGGCGCCAGAAAATGGATTCCAGTGAGGGTGTTGTTAGGGGTGATAAAATCCTAAATGGGTTTATATAGTTCAAGGGGAGGGGCGAATTCGGACAAAAGAAACAAGAGGGGGCGGCGGTGTAAATATAGGGTAGGGGTAGAAATTGTAATTTAGCTATTCTTTTATTTAAACTGATGTAGGCCCTATTTAGCGTATCAAACTTCCGTTTTAATTTACGGAACTTGCGCCATTGAGTCCGAAATAGTTTTTTTCAATAAATTTGAGTATTCACACGTAAAATTTTTCTGGGTTTAATTTAATTAACAAATCAATTTGTTTTGTGCATTTTAGGTTGTGACGGCTAAAATAACAAATAACGCTCACATTTAACAAGATATTCACTGTTTTTAAAACCTAAACAAGTTCAAATAAATTAAAACTAAGGAAATTCAAAAATAGATATTTTAGCTAGTAAAATAAGTTTGGGAAAATTACCGAATGTTACATACACACTTTGCCATTTGGACAATTTCTTACAAAGTGACCTTGGACGTTTATAGAAAGATTTCTGAACTTGTTTCCCAAGTAATGCTAGGTTTTGAACTATTTTTGTTAGTTCAATGTTTGCAGTGTCTTGTGTAGCGAGGTTACTTGAATCTTCCATTGGTGAGTAACTTATGTCATTGTTTGAGCTGAAGGATGGTGAGTGATTTGGTTAATATGACGAAACTAAGAAAAGAGGATCAAGCATTGGTATTTGAGTTGAAGAGTCCTTTTCCTTTTCTCTTCTTTTCTGTTTAATGATTTCATTGACCTCAACCTGATTGTGTTTCAAAAGATCAAACAGATTGTTGATGTCTTTCTTTGTGAGATCTTGATTTTGTCTGATTGTAATTGTGAAACATCTCCATTCAGGTTGTAGGTTTGTGAGAAACATGGTGTTGTGTTCAATGTTTGATCTTTTCAGGTTGTGACGATTCATTTCATTTGATAAGCTTGTTGAAACGAATATATGCATCTTAAAGATTTTCTTTAGGGAGTTGCTTGAAAGACTGATAGTTCCGTAGTGCTAATGTTTGCTGAGTCTGTGTACCGACATCTGCACCTTGCATCAATCTTTCCAAAGCTTGCCAAAGACCATGAGCAATTAGATTACTATCAATGGCATTATAGATCTCATTGGTTAACCCAAACAGAATCAGATTCTTAGCCCGAATATTAGCCTCAAATTAAGCAAGTTCAGTGGGACTTGGATCATCTTCATCTTGAAGTTTCTTTTGTCCGGGATTATTTGGTTCATCAATCTCTTTCATAACATAGGGACCATTTCTGATAGAGGTAATCAACAACTTTCTTTATTTGAATCCCATGAGAACATTCATAAACATTGAAGACCACTGAACATAGTTTCCTCGATACAACATGGGAGGCCTAGCATCACTCCCTGCGGCCAATGCATCTTGAGTTGTTGACATTGTGATGGTGGATCTTTGATATGAGATGTTGTTTTGTTTGTAAGTTATATTTTAGCTAGTTGAGATAGATGTTTATGGTGATGAGTTGATTAAAGTCTCTTAATAATTTTCACGCTTACAACGTTTGAATAAGTTAAAGTCCAATTAAAATGGAAAAAGACAAGTATAACAATCCAATTATAGAAGGTTCTAAGTCCGTATGATGGAAATTGTGGGTAAAAAGTCTTGTAATCAAGGTCTTGCAAACAGTAACTATCACAACTATTTCTTGGAAAATGGGCAGAGTTTTCTTTCGCAAACAGTGGGTAACAAGTTGTCTCGTAAAGTGATGTATCACAATCTTCTTCTATCACAAGAATTGTTTGAGGCTATCGCAACAAATTCTTGCGAGTTAGACAGAGTGTTCTTTTGTAAATAGTGGGCAACAAAAAGCTTCGCAAAGCTAGTATCACAAGAAATACTATCGTAACCCAATAACAAAGACTATCGCAACCCAAAACTTCCAACAGATAGCTATCGCAACCACTAACAGGTGTCGCAACAAATACTCAGCTAGCTATCGCAATAAAACCCTAGTTTTGCCAACAAATTTTGCGAGCAAAATCAAAACCCTATTTTTACGAGAAAAAGTACACTTTTTCTAAACTCTTAAACCACGTTTTTAAGCACAAATCTTCACCAAATTCATAAAGTATTTGTATAGAATGTTAAGAAACATTTCCTTAATCTCTAATATACTTTTCTAACACAAGTTTAAAAGTTTAAACACGTTAATGATTAAACTTAATAAATTTGTTCGAGAAAAATATTCTAGAGAGAGAAAGTTGTTAACAATCTATAAAAATGAAAACTTTACTACTAATGAAGATATAAACTAAGCTAAAACACTAGTAGATGAAACAACTAATCATATTTGGCTCTTGATACCAATTGTTGTTCTAATAATATCACGTCTACTAACTAATCTTAAAGAGATAAAGTGGGTGTGAGCACTTTAGTTTAGAGAGAGAAACGAGAGGAAACACAAAAAGTCTCGCAAGACATTTTATTAGACACACCTCTCATAACCCATGAGGTAGGAGGTATTTATACCCATACAACCGTCAAGCATCCCCTCGCAACTATACAAGTGTTGCGAGGGTATATTGCTATCGCAAGGTACTATAATATTACATAACATACCTTAGACTTATACAAAATATAAATAGAAGTCCATGCACTAGTGATTTACACTTTTCGTGTTCCAACACAAGCAAATCGATCCCAAGTGTAGGGATATTTGATGAGGTGTAATTTTATATGTTTTTAAGGGTCATTTTAACCTCTAAATCCGTACATATTTGATAATTATTACCCTAAATCATTTCTATTTGAGTTTCAGGTACTTGGGAAGCAAATAATGAAAAAGGAGACGTTTATGGCTTGATTGGACAAGAAAACGAAAAAAACGACAGAGTAAAGAAAATAGCTGGAAAAAGGAGCAGCGCCGGTGTCACAATTCCTAAGTGACGCCATCACTTGTTATTGACGATGATCAAGTTTTCAGAATTTTCCATGAGACACTTCAGTATCTGGAGACGACTTTAAGCTGACGGTGTCAGGACCAGAAAAGTGAAGAGCGACGTCGTCATGACCCATAAGGTGACAACGTCACAACTTAGTCGGTGCAACAAACGAAACCCTAATGACGGCGATCTGTTGGTGTCACACTTGTAAAGTGACGCCATCACAAGTGTAATCATATATATATATATATATATATATATATATATATATATATATATATATATATTTCGTATTTTTCTCATTTCTTGTAAGAACTTGGAGAGACCACTTGGTGCACGAATTTCAGCAACTTTTGTAGGGTTTTTAGCCCCCTTAACTTCCATGTTTTATTGAAGATAAGTTATTCACCCTTTAATCATTACAATATGTCTATGTATTATATGATTGTTTGTTTATCTTCTCTCCTCTTTAACATGCTAGATTAAATTTATTAGTATTTACTTAGAGTTGAATGAAACGTAGTTATTGATTATTGATTCTCGTATTTTGTTGAATTAGTTGTTGTTGCATTAGGAGTACAAAATTCACAAGGATGTGACAATTCGACTAATCAATAGGATATAACTAGGGAGTAAAGAGATTCTAAGTAAATAATCTTTACCTATCATTCGAGTTCTTACCAATCTATAATACTATAAGATTTTCCCCTCTAATTGAATGTGGAGGCATCAAGATTGCATAGAGTACAACAAGCTAATGCTCGGAATTAAATGCAGAAAATAGAGTTTCATGTGTAATTTGAGCCTTAATTGTTCGACTTGAGTAATTGCGAGCATGCAAAGAGTCATATCGTTACATTCATGTTTTGCTTAATGGAGGAGATGAAAGTGCAAGGGTTGCCGGAATTGATCACATGGTATTATTATAGAATTAAAATTCGGTTATGAATTGAGT
This sequence comes from Artemisia argyi, assembly GCA_030686995.1. Classification (NCBI taxonomy): domain Eukaryota; kingdom Viridiplantae; phylum Streptophyta; class Magnoliopsida; order Asterales; family Asteraceae; genus Artemisia; species Artemisia argyi. The sequence goes on from CM060694.1 coordinate 38,283,906, forward strand.
AGAAGTTGAAAAGGTTGCAAGAATAATTAATGATTTATTCTAATTCATGCCTATATAAACCGGCCAAAATTACATGCACAAACACAAAAGTTCGAATCTTCATTCCTCCTACTTTATTTTGTAATATTGTTAGAATTGTTTCTTGATTTTCTTTTTTTTTCCGTGTGCAGGTAATACATACAACATGATTCTCTTACTAATGTTACAAGAGAAGAGAAGAGTTGATGTTTCTATATTCTTTCTTTTCTCAGTCTCATTTGCAAATTTTATATATATTTTATATAAGAATAATACAAAGAATCTTGAAATCCCAAAGTTCAAAACAACTACAATGTAAATATAATTAATCTCATACACAAAACAAAAGCAGGTTCAGTTTTTAGCATGCATTCTCACGTTACTCATGCTTTGGTATGCACCTTCCTATACGTTCGTATATTTTACTGGATTTTAAAAATGGTTCCACGGGTTGATGAGCCAAAATTTAAGATATACATAAATGCATGTATATTTGCTATTATTTTCTCAAGTAATCTCTTATTTTCCCCTATCACAAGGAATAATACATTAAAGATGATAAACAGACGTAGGGTACAACGAGTTGGTCAAGAAGGTTGTTCAAAAAGGACTACAACGAATGGTCAAAAAGGTCGTTCAAGACGGGCTACAAAGAAGATCATAGAAAGAAAGATTCGAACGTAGAAAAAACCGATCCCAAATGAGGACTCATCGGTTGGTTTGGATGGATTTTTTTAGAGATACTACTAAATATATATTGAGTTTACAAATGAGAATGATACTAATAAATTCTTAATGACTTTGAGTGTTCATTGTTTTGATTTATAAAATCACAATGAAAATATGTTGCATAACAATATATGATGATCACATGATTTTTTGTTGTTAAACTAAAGAATCATTTTTATATTGTGCTATGAACTTTAGTGGTTTGATTTTATTCCAAGATTGCTTCATGCCTATAATATTCATGGTTTTTATTTTTGAATAATTACAATTTCAGTCTTTACTTCTCTTTTATTTGTTATCGACCATACTTTTGGTTTGATTGCATTCTTTACTATTGAATAAGCTTAAAACCCTTAAACAAAAATAAACAAAACTAAATACCGCTATAAATAATGAAAATAAAGGAAACAATACATAATTATTGATATAACCCATTTGTAAATTGTAATAACAAATCGGTGCAACGCATGAATCTAAAAAATCTAAAAAAAAATTAATAATAATCTATAATAATGCGGAGTAATCAAGATACTCAAGATGGAGTACCATAATTTAATATGAAGTATATACAACATCAAGATGGAAGTGCAAGGGTTGCCGGAATTGATCACGTATTTAGTATCTATCTATAATACTATAAGATTCAGTCCCCAAATTTAATGTGGAGGCGTCAAGATTGCATAGGGTACAAGAAAGCTAATGCTCAGAATTCAATGCAGCCTCATAATAACTATAAAATCATGAAAGGAGATGAAGTACAAGGGTTGCCCGAATTGATCACATGGTATTTAGTATAAAATTAAAAGTCGGTTGGATGAAGTGCAAGGGTTGCGAAAGTTTGCAAGAATAATTAATGATTTAACCTAATTCATGTCTATATAAACCGGCCAAAATCATATTTAGGATGTACATTTGAAGACGATTCACACATCTTTTAGATCTTTAATTGTTGGTAGCGGTACGTAAATTCTCTTTTGCAACATTTTGGAGATGATTCACACATCTTTTAGATCTTTGTAATTAACTCGGTCTTCTTTTTTTCTTAATTTAATTATTATACGCAGGTACAATGAAAATCACACAAGATAATGCATGCTCAGATAAATAGAACCAAAGACTGTGATACCAACTATTTTCTTTATTTCTTACATAATTAGGTGATTGTTATAGATAAGCATATATATAGATATATGTATTATGTTAATGCATTTTCATATACCAATAATTTATGTGCGTTTTCTATTGATGTAGCTCACATGTGCGAATTGATTCAAGAAAATGTGGACGAGCATGTATGTAAAGCAACATTTAATTGGTTAAATGATACCTTTTAGCGTGATTAGTTTATGTATGTAGTTACTTTCGAATGCTCTTTGAGAAATATTATAATGAATTTATCGTGTGCAATTGAATTATTATTGAAAAGAAGAAGGTCCGCGCATCGCAAAACGTTTTCTTTTTCTATATGTATTATCATTAGTGAGAAACCAATATTTACGCCCATTAAATGAGGTTGCCATAATAGCAAAATACGACATATTAAAAATATCACATTGAGTAATGAATAGAAATGAAGAAATACATAATTTGAGTTTTAAACATAAGCAAAAGTTCCAACTTTTATCGAAAAACAAAACCGGTGCATTTAATGTGAATTATATACAACATCGAGATGGAAGTGCAAGGCTTGCCGAAATTGATCACATGATATTTGGTAATTAGTATAGAATTAAAAGTCGGTTATTGATTGAGATGAAGTTGAAAAGTTTGCAAGAATAATTGATGATTTAACCTAATGCAATATATATAGATATATGTATTATGTTAATGCATTTTCATATACAAGTAATTTATGTTTGTTTTCTATTGATGTAGCTTACATGTGCGAATTGATTCAATAAAATGTGCACGAACATGTATGTAAAACAACATTTAAATTGTTAAATGATACTTTTTAGCGTGATTAGTTTATTTAAGCATGCAACTTGAATAATGAATATAAAAGAAAAAGTACATAATTTTTGCTCGAACCCATTTGTAAATTAAAAAAATAAGTTTAAGATATAATAGTGGAGTCCAAAGGTTTTAGGAATTATTAATAGTGTATTAATTAATATTCATTTGGTTAGCTATTTAGAATTGAGTTTATTGATAAAATTTATTAATATTAGTTAGACTTCAATGTTAATTTTCAATGAAATTAGTTGTACAATAAAATGAGATGAAACTAAAATGGTTTGTAACTATTTTTATAAAGTTTATGTGGCATTATTATACATACATTATTATACAAACTTTAACTTACAAACTTAATAAAGAAAATATTTAACGCACATTAAACTATGACCAATTAGATAAACCCCGTGTGCTTCATATTACTATGCAAAAACCATCTAATGGACAAGTATTGTAGGGCTAAGTAATAGACCAAAAGAAACAAAACCATTTTTTTATCATGGAAATCAGTAATAGGCCAAAAGAAACAAAGCCATAACAACTTAATAACCAAAAACCCATTTATAAAATACAACACCACAAAACCAAAACAACATCAAACATTTTTAAAATTTTATACAAGAAAGTTAAAACATTTCATACAACATACTAAACAATACTTAAGTATACACTCGCCAATATATAGAAAGAATACACGATTAACAATTAGATTCTCAGCCCGTGCTCTCGTTTACTTTAATTTGATTTAGTTTAATTTATTTTCAGTTTAATTAGTTATAAAAACCAAACTCTTCAAACCCCGAGATTTTGCTTTGCTTTCTATAAAATATAAAAAAAAAACAAAAAATAATCTTCTTTCAACCCTTAGACTTAATTTGTTATACACTTCGAACCTAACCAAACTATTCCCCTAGAGAACGGTCAATCCCCCGTGTCTTACCTATACTACACTACAACGGTTAGATACTCTGCCTAGGAGGATTGTAAAACTTAGTATGTTTATAATTATCCTCATCAAACCCAATCCTTAGGTATACCTACCTCCCTACCATCATTTTCCATACTATACATTGCTGCCACATCATGTTTACATAGAATACCGGTTAGCTCCCATCTCATACATGTATATGTCCTTAACCTCATATTCACTACACATTGGTCATTCTATGGTCCCTTACACTAGTAACTGTTAGCCCCATTCCAAATAACCGAATAATCATTAGCTTCTTACTTAATAACCTTAAAAATGGCTATTGTAGTTGGGGTTAAGGGACCATTAGACTTTTCTATGACCTTTTGCATATTCACTATCCTCTTCATTAAATACTTCCTAATTTATTCCAAACACCCTATTATTTTTTATTTCTACCATCTACCAACTTACTATTGAGTGCTTCACAATGGTTGTTGACTAGAATTCCACACCTAGCTCTGCCTTTTTTCTTATTTTTAATTAATGATTAAGGATAAATTTATGTCCACTATCACACTATGTACATACTTAAAGCACAAAGATAAAAAATGTTATACCTGAAGAAAAAAAAGACATTGATCATGAGGTTGCTGTTACACACTTCCACATATAATCCTTGTAAATGCTTCATTTGAAAATCTGCTTCATGTTGTCATAGATGTGTCTAACACAGTATGTGTGTTCAGTAAAAAGAAAAAGCTTTTGGATAGCTGGTAGAATACCCTGTCACAAGTACAACATAGTGGATTAAAACATTGCTTATGTAATGAATTTGACATAATCAATGTTAATGGAATTGATTATACCTTTTGTCTATCTGAAATGAAATTGTAGTTATAGTTTGGTTGTACACCATGGTCATCACCTAGATTTTGTAGGAACTATAGCCAAGAACTCTTACATTCATCCTTAACAACAACATATGCAAGATGGTAAATACCATTTACCATCAATACCAACAGCCTTAAAAAATTTTCTTATGAAAGCATTATTCAACCCCAATATCTCTTTTTTTGTAGCTCTATACCCAGCTTTAAGTACACCAATACACACACAAATTCTTTTGAATACTCTTGAATTAAGAGTGAGATCTGTGTTGGTTTCCACCTGGATCTTGACTGTTGTGTATTGGGTTTTTTACTTTGAGCTCCATAGCATAATCATCGTTTTCGGTTTGTGCTTTCTTTTAATTATTGCTTTACATGTATATTTGCATTTACCGCTTTACATTTATATTTGGATTGTGTTTATGTTTGTGTTATGGCTTGGTGTTTATATTATGTTTATGTTTGATGACATGCTTTTATTTATACTCTCTATTATTGTAGAAGTATTATTGCCACTTTTCATATTACGTCACACTTGATCAGTTATTTGATACGATAAATTTAAGTTTCTAAACGGAAACGTATTCACCCCTACTCTACGTATTCCAGATGGTTTTTTGGCTTGCTTGCTAGTATTAAGCAAGGTATGCTTGAACCGGGTAAGGTCAAGTGCATATTCCTGAGATATTGCAATCATGAATGGTTATCAGCTTTGGAGGTTAGATGACGTTTCTTCAAAAGTAGTGCTTTACAAGAATATGGGTTTCAGTGAGAGTGGTAAATAAAAGGAAATTTTTATTGGTTCTGGTGTAGGTACAGGTTTAGTGCAGGTGTTGTAGGGAGTTGAGTTTAAGGTGGATCTGCTAGGGGGTCATACATTAGGGTCATACATTTAAAGTGGAACCTTCGGCAAATGTCATCAAGGTAGCTGATTCACAGAGAGCACAAACCCAAGATTTAATAGATTATCATTCAATACATTTTAGGGAGCAACACTCAGCATGGGAACTATTCAGGTATGGAGAAGACAATAACGAGGCTGCTTTTGCAGTTGTTGTAGTGGAGAAGATATATTCACATGATTCATTGACTTTCAATGATACAGTTGCCTTTGAGGTAATTTCCAAGTGGAAGGCTGGACTGAAAGAATATATGGATGCTCGATCAGATGTGTTTGTGCTCAGTAAAGGTTGCACAAAAATAAGTGACGACAACGATGGCTATTACTGGGAGTAGACACCAAGTATGTTCCTATATCTATTTCTCTATATAGATGTTAAGGTTTTTTCTTGCAGATGCAAGGCTAATATCTGGGTTACCAAAGGTTTGTTAGATGAAGCCAAGGAAAATATATACTTGGTATGGAGATCGTCGGGGATTATAGTGGGAATACTCTGAGGGTGTCACGGTCTTAGGTTTTCAGTTTGAAGTTGGTACAAACTTTGTTGGAGGGACACTCCGTACTGTCATTGAAAGATAGTCTATTAGGAGATTGTGATGTGGAAAAGAATGGTAAGTGGTCATATATAGGCTAATATGATACTAAGGTGAAAATTGTTATGTAGTTACAGGGTTCTAAAAGGCGCGTCATGGCGCAGTTAAGGCGCGAGACATGACCTTCACGTTACGAAACAGATCAAGTCATCGGCTCTAGGCGGTATGGCATCAGATGATTCATGGAAATGCGCGATAAGACGTAAGGTGTGCCTCCTATTTTAAATTCAATAAAAATAGGGGGGCTTTATTTTCATAACCCTGTTAAGTGCGGGAATTGCGAGAACTCCAATTTTGCATTAGAAAACATGCATGTTCATATAAAATCATTTTACATTGATATGTTACACTTAAGAGGGTTCTGAAAAAAAAAAAAATATATATATATATATATATATATATATATATATATATATATATATATATATATATATATATATATATATATATATATATATATAGGGTGAGGATCAGGTACGTTTTTGTCTTTTAGTGCAGATGGTACGGACGAATCTCAGCCCTCCATCTAGTCAACTATCTGAAAAAGGCGGAGTGGCAATATCGTAAATATCCCGTCTTTTTTTAAGATCGTTACTATCGTATTAGCTTTTTTTCTGAAAAAAATTCAAAAAAATCTAAAAAAATTAAAAAAAATAAAGAGGACAACAAATAATTAAGAATCGTTGAAAAAAATTTCAAAAAAAAATCGTTTTCATCGTTAAAGGCATTGTGATATTAGAATCTGATTTTGACTTTTTTACAAAAGTCAAGATCTGATCTTGACAAAGTCAAGATCAGATCTTCACTTTTGTAAAAAAGTCAAAATCAGATTCTGAAAACTTTTTTTTTAATAAAAAATTTAATATCGCAATAACTTTTTTAATATCGTAAAAACTTTTTCTTAATAAAAATTGTTAATATCGCCGTAACTATTATGCTTTATTAATATCAAAGTTAATTTTTTTTAATATCACTTTAACTTTTTTCTTAATATCGTAATATCACGGTTCATTTTTACATGTAAAAAAGCTTAATATCACGGTACCACTCATAATATCGTTAATATCACATTAGCACTCATAATCAAAAAAGAAAAAAGTGCTAAGAAAAATATGAAAAAATAAAAAAAATAAAAGAAAACGACTAGAGTAAGGATCGCTGAGAAGGAAAAATATCAAAAAAATCGTTTTCATGATCAATTGGTACCGTGATATTAGCGTCAGATCTTGACTTTTTTACAAAAAGTCAAGATCAGATCTGGAATGAGCGGTCCAGATCCATCCGCACGTCCGCACTAAAAAATTGTATCTGCACGTGATCCTCACACACTCTCTCTCTCTCTCTCTCTCTCTCTCTCTCTCTCTCTCTATATATATATATATATATATATATATATATATATATATATATATATATATATATATATATATATATATATATATAGTGTATCTTTATTTTCAGAACCCTGTTAAGTGCGGGAACTGCGAGAACTCCAATTTTGCATTAGAAAACATGTATGTTCATATAAAACATGTATGTTTTTCTTACATACACCTTAATACACATATATGCATAACATACATGTTTATATAAAAACGTGTTAAGTGCAATAAATCAATGCAAAATGGTTTTATTTTTAGAACCTTGTTAAGTGCGGGAACTGCGAGAACTCCAATTATACATTAGAAAACATGCATGTTCATATAAAATATGTATGTTTTCTTACATATACCTTAATACGCAGGCATGTTTATTAAGGTGTATGTAAGAAAACATACATGTTTTATATGAACATGCATGTTTTCTAATGCAAAATTAGAGTTCTCGCAGTTTCCGCACTTAACAGGGTATATATATATATATATATATATATATATATATATATATATATATATATATATATATATATATATATATATATACTTTCATTTGTGTGCCGCTTTAAGTAACGCCTTAAAAAATGTTATGGCTTCGCCATGACTCCTAAGGCGTGAGGCTTGACTATTTCGCCACACCACGCCCACGCTATTTATAACATTGTGTAGTAGTATACATATTAGCTATCGATTAGGGGCAAAGTGAAAGTTCAGATTATGTGCTAGCTAAATAGGAATATGATCCATATGCGTTTGTCAATTGCTTGTCTTAAGCAGTTGGTTTTCATCTTTTCTTCTTTATGTCGCAATCTTCTAGTTAATGTAGGATTAAGATTACCTCCTCATTCTCTTTAAGTAGAGACGAGGAGGTGAGACAGTGTACACATTTTTTTAATACTAACGTTTGGTTAGGGATAATCTTGTTCAAAGTACTTTTCTGTCGACAATACAATCTGCTTGTGTGTGTTTGTCTCGAGTTTCGTGTTATCCTTTCTAGTTCTTTGTTGGTTGGGCAATATTCCAATATTTATACATGGTCAAAAATAGACTTATAAGATCAAAAAGGTTTATAAGTTAATGAATTACATGACATGTAAGGTTAATAAACCTGTAAAAGGCTTCACAATTATGGATGCTCCAAGCTTGAAGCTTTTAGATTTACGTATCAAATTTTAAAAACCCTTCTAGTATGAATGCTAAAATTTTGTTATCCATATTTTGTTATCCATCAACAATAAAAGTTCGGATGCATGTCCTAAACTGATTTTGATAATTGTTTTATTAATTTTCTTATAAATATCACAGTAGCATTATTGTGTATGTATTTTACTCCATATCAAGTCAACATCTTAATTGATAAAGACGTGGACCATTTAGGTGGGTCAATGAAGTAAATTAGGTGTTACCCGTACATTTAAAACTTCTTACTTCGTTTTTTACAATTCAACATTTCGACTAGTATGGAAATGTCATTTCATGTCAATTAAAATTAAAAAAAATAATAATAATAAGATATATAATATATATTTTATACATATTAGCTTTAGGGTTTAATTAGGTAATAATTATCCTAGTTACACGATATCGTTAACTTTCTAATCAGCGATCGAATCAGTTGAGTTGTCATGCTGCTTGTGGAATTCTAAACATCTTAATTATTTTCATGTCTTTTTTATAAACCTTATTGCAATCAATCAAACGCGATGGCTTACTTTCTAAAAGATTTATTTAGGATAAAATGTTAGCTAATTTACAAGGTTGAGAAGCATACACGTGAATGTGAATCGACTTAGATTAGAAAAGTATTTATAGAGTACATATATATTAAAATCAAGAAAGGGATCGATCGGACTATATGAAGAGGTAGCATTGACATAAACTTAAGGATTGGCTCCATTGAAAAGAGGTTGTGTTAATGCAACATCTGAAAAAGATGCCATTGGCTCTTGTGGTCCATAACTAGGAGTTCCAGACAACAATGATGCAGATACATCACACAATAAAGGAATGCACATATCTATACATGTGTACATCAAAGCTTTCACAAGACATGGTTCAAAATGGCTATATCTTAGATTCACACTTTTTGAGTGGAGATTTTGCATGTGTTTGTATGTTAAGTGACATAATTACAATGATTTGAACCTTGAAGAAGATGATCATCAAATTGTGCGATGTGGGGTCGATGTCTTAAATAAAAATTTTGAAACTGTATATCAACTTCAGGGTATAAAGTATATTCGATATGCATTATTTGAAACTGGTTATGTCGGGTTTTGCTATGTTTAGCCAAATCTTTTTCTAGAACTTTAGGTCCTTTATTATATTTAGTGACAAAACCGTAAGCTCTTCTTTTAAACGTGGGTATAGTAATTTTGTCCCTTTTATCTCTAGCTTCTTGTTAGAGATCTTGATTAAGAAAATTTGTCGAAAAAAAAATAGTAATATTGTAAAAGTGAAATAAGAGTATGCGATTATATATATATTAGATGATCTTACATAAATTAACAAATAAAATGGTTTTGATTTAGTTGCTAGACTCTGTTAGGTATAGTGTCGATCACGTACTTCAAACCTCACTTCATGTATATGATCTATAGCCTCTTCAACATTCTTTTAAAGGCGAAATTTTATTAAGAGCAACAACAGCAAGCCAAGAAGCTATACTCAAAGATAACACATAACACAAAGTTATTACAGGGAGAGACTGGATTCTTGATCATTTATCAAAATATATTGTTTTCTAAATATTTCTTGTGCTATTGCAAGTTTGCAACAAAATAAAATAGAATAGTCTAACTTGTGACTAATATTTGTACCTTTAAATGAGAAGTTATTGAGTGGGCGCACCCATGTCTCCAGTTATTATTGCATCGACAATCTTGGTGCACAGCTAGATTGAGGGTTATCTTCCATGAGAGATATTTTGTTTCAAACATTAAATTTCTGCCTTTGCGTCCTCTAAGATTAAAGTCACACCAGGGGGCGGACCTAAGGGGTAGGGATTTACGGAAACCCAAATGATGTTACTGACTATCGTAAATTTTTGTTAAAAATCTTTAAAATGAATCTGGTTTTAAAATTTTATATCAAGCAAATACATAATTTTTTAGTTAGTCAACTAATATGTTAAAAAAAATTGTTAATTCAAATATGAGGACATTTAAACTCCTCTTATGTTTTAATAATAACAAACATTTAACTTATAGTATATAACGTAAAATGTACAAGTTATTCGTAATCATAAATCGTCAAAACATACATTTATCAACATCTATTGACATCTCGAGTCTCTCATTCTTTAAACAAAGGTTCGAACATGTTTGTTAATTGTTATGTTGCATTATGATCAAACATTTAATAAATCATTGAGCATGTGTAAATTAAATATATTTGGAAGTCATCAAGTATTTACAATCTCAATCATTATCTTGCGAACTTCATTTCACGTTTCATACAAGGTATAAACACGATTTTACAAAGTAGCATAATGATCAAAGTTGCATTTATTTCTTATACATTGACCATTTAGAAGGCATCTTCTCAATCGGGAAGTAAACCAAATGCAATCTTCAATTGATAAAAGGATTAGCGATTTATCATACAAAGAGGTAAGTATCAAAATTATTTTGGCATGGAAAACATAATTAGCATTTTAGGGTATTGTGTGTCTAACAATTCAAGTAACAATTATGCCTTCTTCTTGCCTATTTAAGCAACCATTTTGCATAAGATTTGTTTTAACCCTTGCAAATAATTTTTCAAGCTTTTGGATTGTAACTTAACACATTCTCTAGTCTTCAAAACCCTCTTTAACCTTTGAACAAAATGCTTCTAATTCTCATTTTGTTGAAAGCATATTATCACTTGATGATCAATCAAAACAAGCTTAGAGTTCTTGTCGTCCTCATTCCCCAAAGCACGCTTGCATATGAAGATTCACCACAATAAGGTTAGAGCTCTTGTCATCTTCATCCATTGAAGGCTTCTCATTAATAAAAGTTCATCTATATCAAGCTTAGATTTCTTAATGTTAAGATTAGGCATCATATCCATTAGACACCATGTCTTGGATCATCATTATACAACAATATATATCACCATTATACAATACCTTGTATCACCCATTATATCCATGTAGGTCATATTTTAGATCAAACACACAAATATATATATATATATATATATATATATATATATATATATATATATATATATATATATATATATATATATAGAGAGAGAGAGAGAGAGAGAGAGAGAGAGAGAGATATGAGAATAGAAGGAGACAGATGTAGTGAAAACAAATATGATATTTCTCTTACTACCAAAACACACACTACACAATACTTTCACACCCTCAAATGAAAGCATTTGAGAGGTATTTATAGTTTCTTACATCATATGCCCTAATGGGCTTCGTGGGCTTTATATTTGGTTATGGATATGGGCTTGTACATTTACTTAACTAACATAATATTTAACTTGTCATATTCTAACTTAGCCCATTCCATTTTCGCCTAATACTATCAATTAACTATTACAATGATTAATACAAATTACAATGTTCCTAAAGGGTGGCTATTCTTGAAGACACTCATTTGCTCCTTGAGTCTTGAGTCTTCTTTTGAGCTTTGAACCTTGTGTTGTTGTGATAGATTACTCTTGTTCCTTTGTTCTTTCATTCTTTGGATCTTTGGATAAATCTCTTGATATTTACTTGCCTTCAATCAACATCTTCAAGTATTTGTCTTAGTGTTTTCTCCAACATGCTCATACTTATGATAAAGCTTTGAATTTCATACTCATGTAGTCCTCATTTCCTTCTTGAACTTGTTCTTTGACATCTTGATCTTTAACTTTGCCGTAGAACTTTGTCTTGAACTTTATTAACATGATCTTTGAGGATGTTAGTACGAGCGTGCAGAGTTTGAAGCTTGTTAATGAATATGATAGTGGTATACGGTCTTTCTCCAAGGGTACTTTCGATGATTATGGATCTTTTCTTAGAGAATAGTTCCACTACGATTGTTTTACTGATGAATGTCTTGACTCCATTCACCTTGGTCGGGCACATCAGCCGTCCGAATCCCGTTAAAAAACAGTTATCAATACATTGGATAAATCAGAATAAAGAAACACGTCTTCCGGAATCGATTTATAAAAGCAATCTCCTTGATGGGATTTCCAGCACTTACAAGTTTGGATATCGACAGTTTTGTAACATAGTGTGCTAACACTTTTCGAATCCTCACAAGGGTTGATCCTAAATTGGATACCCTCAAGAAGGTTAACAATAATACAAATAAGCCGCTAGAGTACACCAAAGTATCACTCCAGGAATGTAGAGCATTTGAGACAAAGTAACCATCATGAACACTAAGCTTAACCCATAAAGGATTAACGAAGTGGCCTGCTATCTGTGTTGTTTGATTTGACACTGGCATAATTTCTATTCAATCACTAAGGATCACACACACTGGTACAAAAATGGCCTTTCGTCACACATGGTCGATTTCAAACGGTCACACTATAACATATTTACGTGACTAAATGTATGAAAATAAAATAAACAGCCACACTCGAACCGACTTGTGTGACCATTTCGGAAGATATATGTCACACACTTGTGTATTTATGTGAGGGTAGCTGGTAAATATTTTTCGATCATTTAGTCACATTTAATTTGGGACGTGTGGCCGATACAAATCAACTTTAAGCATTAGTCACACTACAGATATACATATGTGACAAATATATGTCACACAATTGAAGAGTGTGACCAAAATAGATATATGGTCACATGAAGTAATTGTGTATGTGACTAAATTATATAGTCAAGTTTGTCACACATTATTTAAACGTGACTGCTATTCTTTGCTGAATATTTAGCCACATAGTGTTTAAAATGTGTGACAACTAAAAAGTAAGTTTGAAGCGTTAGTCACGATATGCATTTAATAGTGACAAATATATATGTCACACACTTGAAGAGTGTGACCAAATGTCATATATGGTCACACGAAACCATAGAAACATGATTAAGTGTAACGAAAATTCGATACACATGGTCACGTAAGTAAATATGTGTGTCTAAAGTTTAGTGTGTGTTTGCTTGCCACAACTTAATGTGTATAGTCACATTTAATTATAGCATGATCATGTGACTATAGGCTTTACAATAGGCACACCATATCACAAATGTGTATCTAAATTATGTTTATTGCTACATTATAAGGGTATTATATGTGCAATACATTCAAAATAGTCACATTGTGATATTTATGTGACTATTATTTATAGCAAAATGTGATATTTAAGTGTAACGAAAATTCAAAATATGTGCAACACATTCAAAATTAATGTTGCTAGGCATAAGTTAATACTGCTAGGCATAAATTAATGTTGCTAGGAATAAATCAAGCTTAATGAATGGATGAAAAATCAAGCTTAATCAAGCTTTAATGAAGCAAGAAAGTTAGAATTCATATATAATAAACCAAAAACAAAACATTAGTATCCATATATAACAAAAGTAAAATAAAGCAGTTCATACATATAAAAAGTTTAACAATTAAATTTTGGAGATTTCTCCGGATCAAACGACAAATGCACATTATCGTAGTCAATTGAGTCGAATCTCTCTCTTCCTCACTCAAAAATCCAACATCAGCTGCATCCTCTTCCACTAAACCAACCCGCGGCTTTGATCGCTTGTATTCCTTCTCATCTTTCTTAATTTGAAGCAAACTTGCTTTGCGTCTTGCCTTGTTTCTTCGAGAACTCCACGACTCATACCACTCTTCAATGTTAAATACCTTCTCTGGTTTCCTGAAATCAACTAAGCATTAGATGATAAATTTAAAGATTATCCTTTTAATTTGGTATTCTTAATTATATGATGTATATAATGTAACATTCTAACACAATTTCATAACTGATTACCTAATTAGCTACCAATTGATAACCATTTTTATAAATTCATAAAAGCTTAATACACCAAAATTATTATGGATTAACTAACTTCTACTAGAAAGAAAAAAAAAAAAAACAAGTCAACATGTACGTACATAACATCTTTACAAACTTTGAATGTTTACGTGTACAAAAGTTTAATTAGTAGTACTTACTTTGAACGCTTCTTCTTTGATGAAATGCACCTTTTCTTGTTTCCAGCCATAACTTCGATCTTACATTGTTTTAAAAAGTGTGTGTTGAAAAGCTAAGTGATGGCCTTAAAAAGGGATGCGACATACTATACGCCTAGGGAATTTTGAAAGTCTCAACATTAAAGATTATTGCAATTTACCAAGTTTAACGTCACATTAGCATGTGAAATGCACTAATTACTCGTGCCTAATTGTAAATATTTTAATTTTACACATTAAATACGTGCTCGTAAACATTCTATAATTTTATTTTTAAACTTTAAATGGTAATAAGCATTGTAAGTGGTTTCAAATGTTTGAAAATATAGTAAGAATAAACATAATGGTATTAATCTAGTTATTAGTTGTGTAAAATTTGTGTTTGTGACAGTGTTTACTCCCTGAATTGGCAAACTTACTTCAACACTGTTATGACCTGATTAATAAAGAACTTAATGCTGCTAGGCATAACTTAATGCTGCTAGGCATAAATTACTGTGAACCGGTGTAACTGTAAAAAAGTAACTGTAAACCGTTGTGACACTTAAACGTTGTGACATTGCGACTCTTGTGTGCCTATAAATACAAAGGAATTACAACCAACTTCATTCATCTTTTCATTACATATTCAATTTTTGTTTGGAATTGCAATGGCTTCATCATCTTCAAATCCTGCTTCAAAGAAAACAAAACGTTCAAGGGATACTTCTCCTCCTCCTCCTCCTCCTCCAATGCCAGAAAAATATAAAATCCATGGCCTAACCTAAGAGTGCTGGGACAAATGCCATTCTCAAGGCCAATATGGTACTGAACGACAGTTGGTTGAACTTTACAACAAACGAATCGCGTTGTTGGAAGAACAAAACAAAAAAGACCAAAATATCATATTGGTGCATCAGAACAAAGTTAATGTTCGTAATCAAGAAATAGAACAAATCCGTGGAAACATTGTTGATATTTACAAAGGCATTCAAAATAGTTTGTATAATTTTCATTGAATTAATCCTGATGTAAGATGATATTAATCATTATTGTGTTATTTCTTTGAAGTTTAATGTTTTTGTGTTCAAAGAAAACTTATCTTATGTTTCTTTGTTAATCAAGTTATCGATTATATTACTATATGATCAAGTTATCATTTTGTTAATTAATTATGTTATGTTACTTTGTTGACTATGTTATGATGCTTTGTTAAAAGTCAAACAAAGATTGTCAAACTTGATTGTCATTTGCAAAAGTCAAAGATTGTCAAACTTATCTTATGGGCAACTCCAGGTTTTGATTAGAATTTGGGTGAATGCTAGTAACTCAGAACTTAATGCTGCTTGGCATAACTTAATGCTACTAGGGATAAAAATAAAATGCCACAAAAATTAACCGATTCATATTCAGTTCATTAATGAGAAAATTGAGCAATGACAACATAATAAAGTAGTACAAACGGATTACACAGGTTTGTTCAAATTACTTCCTAACTCAACTAATACATTTTCTTTTTACCCTTCCCTTATGAACAAACTTTGGGCATTTTTGGTTCCCATGGTTTTATACCCTTGTCTTCACAAGTCTTAGCATTGGGCAGGCCTAGCACCTGAACCCTCTTATCAAAAAGCTCTTTGGCAGTCTTTTTTGGAGTTTTAACCTTCCTAGCTAGCATCTTCCTTTTTTGTGCCTGATCCAGAATATCTCTTTGGAAAGTAGTCTGCCCATGTATTTGGAGGACCTTCAGAACTGCTTGATATGTGAAATGAACTTGAGTCACTGCTGCCAACATACGTAACCCTTCTAAGTTCCCGATATAGCTCCACTGGTACAAAAAGTTGTATTGGTCACGCCAAAAATGTGTGACGATATGCCTATAGTCACACACGTTTTTTTCGTTGTGTGTCACTAAAGGTCCCGCCACCGTAGGTGGCATATAGTCACATTATTGAGTTCGTGGCCTTTTCCATCGAAAAAGAGTGACCAAAACCCCAAATATGTGTGACAAATTAGACACAAGTTTTGTTGGATTAGTCATTATCAGTGACCGTAAACACTTTATAGTCACGTGAATGTTTTTTGAGAGTAACTATTTTTCAACCTTTGGCCACATAAATATATAATGTATGTGACATTTGAGATGATATATTCAAGTAAATGTTTATTTTGTGTGACTATTTCCCGTCCTGTGGCCACATGAATATACAATAAATGTGACATTTCTGATGATTTAGTCATACAATGGGTGTTAATTTTTTGGAGTTAGTCACATACAATTTAACACAAAGTGGCCAAAAGTGTGAATAAGTGTGACCATATGCTGTTTAAAGTGAAGAAATGTGTATTTTGTGTGACTATTGATCATTCAATGGCCACATGAAGTTTATGTTTGCGTGGCCTTTTGTAATATTTAGTCACACAAAGCATATTTGTTTTGGGTATTTAGTCACATACCATTAAGCAAACAGTGGCCAAAAGTGTCAATAAGTGTGACCATATGCTGTTTAAAGTGAAGAAATGTGTATTTTGTGTGACTATTGATCATCCAATGGCCACATGAATTTTATGTTTGTGTGGCATTTTGTAATATTTAGTCACACAAAGTATGTTTGTTTTGGGTATTTAGTCACATACCATTAAGCAAACAGTGGCCAAAAGTGTTAATAAGTGTGACCATATGCTGTTTAAAGTGAAGAAATGTGTATTTTGTGTGACTATTGCCACGTGAATTTTATGTTTGTGTGGCCTTTTGTAATATTTAGTCACACAAAGCATGTTTGTTTTGGGTATTTAGTCAATACCATTAATCAAACATTGGCCAAAAGTGTAAATAA
This sequence comes from Artemisia argyi, assembly GCA_030686995.1. NCBI lineage: Eukaryota > Viridiplantae > Streptophyta > Magnoliopsida > Asterales > Asteraceae > Artemisia > Artemisia argyi. The sequence continues at coordinate 38,301,243 of CM060694.1, forward strand.
GTGTGACCATATGCTGTTTAAAGTGAAGAAATGTGTATTTTGTATGACTATAGATCATCCAATGGCCACGTGAATTTTATGTTTGTGTAGCCTTCGGTAATATTTAGTCGCACAACGACTAAAGCAAATAGTGACCAAAAGTGTTAATAAGTGTGACTATATGCATCTTTTAGTCACATTTAAAAAATCAATATATATCAAAACAATTCAAATATATATCAAAACAAATTCAAATACAATAAAATTGGAATGTATATAACTGAACAAAATATAAAATTGGAAATCCTTTTATACACCAAGGAGTCCTAGCCGGCTTACAATAGTTTCTTTATAAGTATCTATAATCTTTTCCATAAGCAAGTAGCAACTTCGAGCTGTCTTAATCTCTGAGCAGTACCAACTTTAACTAGCAGTAGTAACTTTTGTACTAGCAGTAGTAAATACTTGGTCACATTTTCTTTGAAGTTCATGAGCTGCACTAAATCCATCTAAGCAATATTAACACAAACATGATCAGCAATAATTCAAACAACATCATGAAGACTTTTAATCCAAAACAATGAACATACTAATAAAATTTGCAGTTAAACTTACAAGTTTTTCTCCCATTGATCTAATCTCATCATCTGGATATAAAAGCCTTGAAAATGTAGGCTGCTGGATATCAACACATCAGGATGAGAGCAGGACTAGAACATATCAAAGCTCACAACATAACATAACTAGATGAGCCGCTGGTTCAACTATCTGCACAAACATGATAGGAGAATTAATATTAGTACCACGTTAGTACTGCTGGAGCAGAGTTACTACCGCTAGTGTATATATATATATATAACAGAATGTATATAAATGAAGCAAATATATATACAATTGTATTTCAAATTCAATAAAAAATGAATGTATATAAATGAAGCAAATATATATATTTAGTCCTGCATTTTGTTCATTAATATTTGGTATCATAGTTGGTGGTGTAACCTGTAGAACCGGTTTGTCGTGGCTCAAGCGTTTTCGTATGTCCGATAGTTTTAACAGGTTCCTATATGTATATATAAAACACGGTACATTAGTCATGTGCGTAAAACTAAAAAAATCAAAGGTGCATGTTTTATTACTTACCACTGTTTCCATTACTGGTACGTTTTCCAAAGTTTCAATGGCCATTGGAGTGGGCACCTGCAATATAAATTAAGAAATACAATAGTGTTATCATTAGAAAATGAAATTGTTAACAACATAAAAAGTGGCTTACATCTGAGTCTAATGCCAGTTTCTTTCTGCAAAAAAAAGTATGGGAAATTTAAGAAACTAAGGCACTAATAACGCTGCATAATATAAGATCTGCCAACCATGAAACCGTAAAAATATACATTGGTTGGCTTTGGTGACTGATATGGAGCATACCCACGCCTTGAAAATTAATAAGCATAAAAAATCCATCTGATGAGGGAATTTTTAGCCAGGCATCCCATGTATCATCCTCACCCGTGAAAATAGCATGTAGCCCTTGCAAGAAACAAGTAACGTGATTAATGCTAACATAAAAGACGACAACATTAGATGTCCCAAATATAAGTTTAGCCTAAAAAACAAACATACGGGTTGCATATCGACTCGGGTAACAAATAATATACAATTGGTTGCAATTTTATGCAGTGCCAAACGTGGAACGAATAAATGTCAAACACATTACCAAGCAAGCAAATCACTAACATTTGGTACAAATGAAACAGTTTGACAAAAAGCAACCATATTTGAGTTAATTTCCTATATAACATATGTTATGTTAATCTTCTGATAGATAACTTACGCAACTGCGATAAGTAAACTCCAACTGTTCAGCAACATCCTCCCGGAGTGGAAACCAATCAAGACTCCCTTTACGAGCAAAACAGTGGCCTCTTAGAACACGTCGATTGTCTCCATTCCAATAAACAGGAAAACTATATTTCTTCTTAATAAGTCTACCTGCAACGATTACCACAACACGAATTTATAATCAAAAACATGTTTTAGTCTAGTTTAATCCACGTAAATCAATTTAAATCATTTAATATTCGATTACACATTTAAGAAAATATAAATTAAATATGTGTTTGAGGATACCCATGAGTAGGATAGGTGAGATAAGGGTGATGGTGGCTCGACTGTGAGGCTGGTTGTTATCTCGAACCAAACAACCGAAGCAAACAAAGTCTCCCATACAGTTCCCTTGTCTTGATGACGGTGATGGCGTGGAGGAGCGATGGTTGGTGGAACCACGGCGAGATAAGGCGGTGAAGTGTGGCGGTGGTGTGAATCGGTTCTAGAGAGAAGGAGAAGAGATGAATAGAGAGAAGATAGATCTGACTAGTGTAAGTGTTAGTGTTTTGATTTTGGGGGAAAAAGGGAGGGATCTTGAGCGGGAGATTGAAATTTTTGGTGAAAAATTAGGGGCGGGATCAGTGTAAGTGTTAGTGTTTTGATTTTGGGGAAAAATGAGCTTGAAATGTATAATGAGTTGAGCTCAATCTTATATAAATTCGACTCGAGTTATTGTTGAGTTCTCTAGCTTATAAGTAATATAAAATATATATATATATATATATATATATATATATATATATATATATATATATATATATATATATATATTTTAAGTGTAAAAAAAAGTAACTCCCAATACCGTCTTCCACGGGTTATGGGTCCCAATACCGTCTTCCACGGTGTATGGGGAGGTTGAGACGTAGACAACCATACCCCTACCTAAGGTAGAGAGGTTGCTTCCGGTTCTACCTAAGGTAGAAAAGGACCTCCGGCCTTTTGTAGGGAGTGAGGATCGAACCCTTGACCTCTAGGTTAAGAGTCAAGGGTTTTCCAACTGATCCAACCCTACTTGTTTATATATTTTAAGTGTACTAAGTGTAAATATTTATTTATGAATGTATCAAGCTTTTCGAGCTGAAGTCGAACCGAATTCAATTCTTAGGTTATATTATATTTCAATTTTAATTTGTGTCAGAAAACACATCTTTACAGATAAATCAAGCTTTTCGAGTCAAGCTCAAGCCGAGTACAAACTTTCTCGATCCCGGATAACATGATCGAGAGGGTGATGGAGGCTTGACTGTGATGGTGGTGGATGTGGTGGTTATCTCGAACCAAACAACCGAAGCAAACAAACTCTCCCATATAGTTCCCTTGTCTTGATGACGGTGATGGCGTGGAGGATCGATGGTTGGTGGAACCACGGCGAGATAAGGCGGTGAAGTGTGGCGATGCATGGTGTGAATCGGTTCTAGAGAAAAGGAGAAGAGATGAATAGAGAGAAGATAGATCTGACTAGTGTAAGTATTAGTGTTTAGATTTTTGGGGAAAAAGGGAGGGATCTTGAGCGGGAGATTGAAATTTTTGGGGAAAAATTAGGGGCGGGATCTGACTAGTGTAAGTGTTAGTGTTTTGATTTTGGGGAAAAATGAGCTTGAAATGTTTAATGAGTTGAGCTTAATCTTATATAAGTTCGACTCGAGTTATTGTTGAGTTCTCGAGCTTGTAAGTAATATAAAATATGTATTTTTTTTTTAAGTGTAGTAAGTGTAAATATTTATTTATGAATGTATCAAGCTTTTCCAGCTGAAGTCGAACCGAATTCAATTCTTAGGTTATATTATATTTCAATTTTAATTTGTGTCAGAAAACACATCTTTAAAGATACATCGAGCTTTTCGAGTCAAGCTCAAGCCGAGTTCAAACTTTCTGAATCCCGGATAACATGATCGAGAGGGTGATGGAGGCTTGACTGTGATGGTGGTGGATGTGGTAGTTATCTCGAACCAAACAACCGAAGCAAACAAACTCTCCCATATAGTTCCCTTGTCTTGATGACGGTGATGGCGTGGAGGATCGACGGTTGGTGGAACCACGGCGGGATAAGGTGGTGAAGTGTGGCGATGCATGGTGTGAGTCGGTTCTAGAGAGAAGGAGAAGAGATGAATAGAGAGAAGATAGATCTGACTAGTGTAAGTGTTAGTGTTTTGATTTTGGGGAAAAAGAGGCGGGATCTTGAGCAGGAGATTGAGTTTTTTGGGGAAAAATTAGAGGCGGATGTTGAGATCTTGAGCGCCTGATTAAAATTTTATAAATTAAAAGCATATCAAATGAGCTCGAAAGGTTTAATGAGTTGAGCTCAATCTTATATAAGCTCGACTCGAGTTATTGTTGAGTTCTCGAGCTTATAAGTAATATAAAATATGTATTGGTTATCTCGAACCAAACAACCGAAGCAAACAAACTCTCCCATACATTTCCCTTTTCTTGATGACGGTGATGGCGTGGAGGATTGATGGTTGGTGGAACCACGGCGAGATAAGGCGGTGAAGTGTGGCGGTGGTGTGAGTCAGTTCTAGAGAGTTAATTTGTTTGGCAGTGCTGTAACTCATCCATTCAATACTGCAAAACATTCATTGTGACTCGATACACGCATTTGACTCAAACAAGTACTAATGAGTTAAGGTAGGCATGCATGCAAGTTCATGTATCCGATTTTACAAGGAAACTGCATGTTAAAGAGAGCGAGACTATTAAGAAAATGACATTATAGCTAGTAGGATCTTACGATCCCGATCCGATCATACGATCATGATCTTGCAAAGACGAAAACGATCCTGGGTAGGATCTGATCCCGATCTTGAAACTTTTAATACTTTTAGTTTTTATACTTTTAATCATTTTAAACTTATCTATACATTTTAAGTAAATACAACAAATTAAGCTATATGTACAATCAATTTAAGCATTAGCACCTACACACATTGACCGGTCAATACTTATAATTAATATATATTATAACACACATCACTTATAATATATATATTAATTACAAAGCTTCTCAAACACACTTCACACACTCCAACATATACTTAATCTCTATCCCACAATCACACACAGCTGCCTTGTTCTTTCTTTCTCTCTCTCACTACTACACCCTAAGTTTGACCCTAAGTTAGATCGGAAGCATATTAGATCGCTTCTATATTGACCCTAAGTTTGACAGATGATTTGGTTTGTCTGATTATTTAGGTGTTTTTTTGGTTTATCTGATTATTTCATTGTTTGTGCTTATTTAATTAGTGTTATTTAGTGTTAGGGTTTATGTATGATCTGTATTTTTGTGTTTTTTATTGTTAGGGTTTATGGTTGTTTTTTAGTTTTAGTGCGAATATTTAGGCTAAAACATCAAGTATCAAAGATGGAAGAAGTATCAAGGATGGGTGAACCGACACCACTTTCAAGTATGAACATAAGCTTGTTCTGGTGTTGTTCATCCATTATTGATTCATCTTTGTTCTTTGACAAGGATGGGTGAACCGACACCACTTTCAAGTATGAACATAATATGTATCTGTATCAAAGATGGAAGAAGTATCAATGATGGATGAAAAGACACCACTTTCAAGTATGAACATAAACTTGTTCTGATGTTTCATCCATTACTGATACATCTGTCCTCTTTGCCAAAATACAGAAACAATGAAAATATTTTATCTTAGGATTAGGTTGAAGTACAATAAACATATCAAGAACTTAAAGAGTTTTTTCATGTATTTAGTTACAATGAAAATATTTTCATTGCATTGTTGATATAAATTTAATATGATTTCATTGATTCATGATTAGCTCTCTAATGTCGTAGGACCTACATAACTAATATGTATGTTCGTCACATTTAAGTGAGCAATATAAATGATAGTAAGAATTTGGTTGCTATGAACTTAAAGCTCAATTATCAGGGCAGATCTATCTAACGATGTAGATGGGTTCCATCGCTTTAACTGGACCCCATTTTCTAACGATGTTTAATGGTTCTTTCAATAATCAAGATTAAACATCGTTAGAAAACGGGGTCCAATTAAAGCGATGGAACCATCTACATCGTTAGATAGATCTGGCCTGATCATTGAGACGTCTTCAATGCGATGATGATATAGTGTGTATTGTTCATGACATGCCACACTTCTTTATCATCGCATTCAAGATGAGTGATGTTACTTAGACTCTATTCTTTACTCAACATTTGTAGATTGTTTGCATCACTCTGTTTACCTTATATATATGTATGATGTATTTTTGATATAAGAATTATGTTGCATTTGTATTGAGAGTATAATGAAGATAAGTGGCGGATGTGTGTGTGAATATTTAGGCTAAAACATCCAAGTATCAAAGATGGAAGAAGTATCAACGTTGGATGAACAGATACCACTTTCAAGTATGAGCATAAACTTGTTTTGGTGTTGTTCATCCATTGTTGATTCATCTTTGCTCATTGTCAAAATCCATAAACAATTATCAAGTATAATTTGTAGGTTCGATACTTGAATTTAGGGTCTTCGTCTTCAATGAATGTTGGTAGGTTAGAGATTCAAGGCTGAATAATATGTTATTGTTGGCTAGGGTAGAAAGGATGGTAGTTCATTGCATTGTTATTATAAGTTTAATATGATTTCATTCACACACGATTAGCTCTCTAATGTCGTAGAATCTACATAATTAATATGTATGTTCGTCACATCTAAGGGAGCAATATAAACGATAGTAAGAATCTGGGCAAATCTATCTAAAGTTGTAGAACGGTTCCATTACTTAATTTGGAAAACCTCTACTACCGTTATTAGACGGTGTCCAAAAAACAAAGCAATGGAACCTTTCTGCAACTTTAGATAGAACTGGCCTGATCATTGAGACGTCTTCAATGCGATGATGATATAGTGTGTATTGTTCATGACAGGCCACACTCCTTAATCATCGCATTCAAGATGAGTGATGTTACTTAGAATCTATTCTGTACTTAACATTTCTAGATTGTTTGTATCACTCTGTTTGCATTCAATTTTTTTTTATGATCTAAATGAGTCTGTAATTTCAACATACCTTTCCATTCTCAGTTCCCATACTGTTCCTTTTATTTTTTCAACAATCTAGCAATGCGGCTGGTGCAGTCCTTTGCTCAAAGGGAGTTGAAACGATAAAAGGAGCTGTATCGGGAACTTAGAAGGGTTACGTATGTTGGTTTATTGCATTCCATTCTTTTTTATGATCTAAAACCAACCATCCACCAAGTAATGTGGCCATTGGAGTTCCAAGAACAAAGGTTGTTTCAAATACACCCTGAATTGCAACATTATCTTTTATTTCATTTACACTATATTTTTTAAAATTTTAATATATTTTTTTATTTTTTTTTTGCAGAAATCATATACATTGACAGCAGTGACTCAAGTTCATTTCAACATACCTTTCCATTCTGAGTTCCCATATTGTTCCTTTTATTTTTTCAACAATCTAGCAATGCGGCTGGTGCAGTCCTTTGCTCAAAGAGAGTTGAAACAATAAAAGGAGCTGTATCGGGAACTCAGAAGGGTTACGTATGTTGGCAGCAGGGAATTCCATTCTTTTTTATGATCTAAAACCAACCATCCACCAAGTAATGTGGCCATTGGAGTTCCAAGAACAAAGGTTGTTTCAAATACACCCTGAATTGCAACATTATCTTTTATTTCATTTACACTATATTTTTTAAAATTCTAATATATTTTTTTTTTTTTTTGCAGAAATCATACATTGACAGCAGTGACTTAAGTTCATTTCAACATACCTTTCCATTCTGAGTTCCCACACAGTTCATTTTGTTTTTTCTACAATCTAGCAATGCGGCTGGTGCAGTCTTTTGCTCAAAGGGAGTTGAAACGACAAAAGGAGCTGTATCGGGAACTTAGAAGGGTTACGTATGTTGGCAGCAGTGACTCAAGTTCATTTCACATATCAAGCGGTTCTGAAGGTCCTCCAAATACATGGGCAGACTACTTTCCAAAGGGATATTCTGGATCAGGCACAAAAAAGGAAGATGCTAGGAAGGTTAAAACTCCAAAAAAGACTGCCAAAGAGCTTTTTGATGAGAGGATTCAGGTGCTAGGCCTGCCTAATGCTAAGACTTGTGAAGACAAGGGTATAAAACCATGGGAACCAAAAATGCCCAAAGTTTGTTCAAAAGGGAAGGGTAAAAAAAATGTATTAGTTGAGTTAGGAAGTAATTTGAATAAACCTGTGTAATCCGTTTGTACTACTTTATTTGACTTTATGAATAAACATGTTGTCATTGCTCAATGTTCTCATTAATGAACTGAATATGAATCGGTTTATTTTTGTGGCATTTTATTTTTATCCCTAGCAGCATTTAGTTATGCCAAGCAGCATTAAGTTCTGAGTTACTAGCATTCACCCAAATTCCAATCCAAACCCGGAGTTGCCCATAAGATAAGTTTGACAATCTTTGACTTTTGCAAATGACAATCAAGTTTGTCAATCTATGTTTGACTTTTAACAAAGCATCATAACATAGTCAACAAAGCAACATAACATAATTAATCAACAAAAAGATAACTTGATCATATAGTAATATAATCGATAACTTGATTAACAAAGAAACATAAGATAAGTTTTCTTTGAACATAAAAACATTAAACTTCAAAGAAATAACATAATAATGATTAATATCATCTTACATCAGGGTTAATTCAATGAAAATTATACAAACTATTTTGAATGCCTTTGTAAATATCAACAATGTTTCCACGGATTTGTTCTACTTCTTGATTACGAACATTAACTTTGTTCTGATGCACCAGTATGATCTCTTGGTCTTTTTTGTTTTGTTCTTCCAACAGCGCGATTCGTTTGTTGTAAAGTGCTGACATAAATAATGTCTTAAAACATTGTTAGCATATTAACAATGTCTCTATGCTTTGATAATTACAAAGCATAAACTCATTAATCTAAAACTTATGACGTAAACAAGTTTTTAGTGCTTAATATTTGTCTTTGCTTCCATATCACTTAAGGTATGAATAAACAAAGGGTTTATTGCATTTCATGATCAAAGGAAATTTTTCTAATCACTAGAATTTTTATAAAATGTATTAAACATCTTATTTCTTTTACAAAATTACTTTTGTAATTAAAAGAATATGTTTAATTCATTATAAATATATTCAAATTTCCAACCAAAAATGGCAAATTTTATCCAGAAAAATATTCCCCACTAAAAGACAAGAAAAACCAACGTTCTGAAGGGGCGGCCCCTTAATTCCTTAGGTGGCCCCCTTAATCATTAAGGGGACCGGCCATTAATTAAGGGGACCGGCCACGCTCCAGAACAATATTTTTTCCCCTATAAATACTGGTTCATCCCTCATAATTTTCTTACCTTTTGCACTCCTAAACTTTCTGTTCTAGATCCACATTTCTATTCTCTTAATCCTTTGATCATAAGTGCATAATTCTTTGTTTCAAAGTGATTCAAACTTCATCCTCTCAAGTGCAAGAGAAGAATACTTCTATCCCCCAAGACAAGAAGTATTACAACTTGTTGTGACCTCCACATCCAAGTTGTTGGTTGATTCGCCTCAAACTAGTTATCTTTTATTTCTCAACCACTTGTGAATGGCCAACTGTAATAGTCAAACAGCTGAGGCAAATGCTTCCGTGGAATACAGTGTTTCCCCGGGTCGTAATGTCCCAACGAGGTATGCGATGTTTTATTATAAACGAATCTGTGATTAGTGAATGTGAACAGGGATATGAATAAGTGTGAGTGTGTGTTTAAACTAGGGTTTTATAACTTAAAATGACTTAAATAAACTAATAAGAGTGATTACGTAAAACCTAGATATCTAAAACGTATAAACGTACACCAAATTAAAATCAGACGCGACTGCGTACTGAGAAAAAGGTGAGTTTTAAGAAAAATAAACCACAGGGGTTAAAAATGAAAATTCTATAAACTTAAACTTAAAATAAAATTTAATTAAAAAGAAAACTATTTTTTAGATTATTATATTAATTATTATTAATTATTTAATTAAAAACTATTTAACTATTTAATTAAAATCAAACTAAAAATGATAACTATTACAAATTAAACTAAAAACTTATAAAAATAATTTCTAAACTTAAAAATGAACTTGAAGAAAGTATAAAAAAATAAAAATAAATCTTTTTGTCTTTTTGTGAGCTTTTTATTAATTAAAAACTATTTATCTTAATTAAACTATTTAAACTAATTTAAATTACAAATATTATTAAACTAACTTAGAAAATTATGAAAAAATTTATAAAACTATTTTATGACTTATAAAAGCTATAAAAAATATAAAAACTAGGTATTATTATATAAAAATTAATTATGCTATTTATAACTTATTTATTAATTAATTATTAATAAAACTATTTTTAATTCTAATAAATATCAAATGACAATATAAAAATCTAAGAAAATTATTTAAATTACTTTAACCTATAAGGAAATTAATAAAAATATAAAAATATAACTTACTTAATAAAAATCTAAAAATGAAAATTAAAATTAAATTAAATTAAATAGAAACTATCACTTACTATTATATTGTTTTTTGTTGAATTTTCTTTTTCCAAACTATATTATACCTAAATATAACTAACTTTTGTAAAAACAATAATTTTATAACTTACTAATAAGCTAGTTATAAGCTAACATCCTAGACAGTTGACTTTAGTTGACTGAAAATGGGAAATAAGCTCAAATGAGCTTGTGTGGGACCCACCTTGGTATTTTCTGGTTCTAATAAGTATATTGGATTTTTCAAAGCTAAATTTAGTCAAATAAGCTCAGTAGATAAGCTAATAAGCACAATTAAGCTATTCCAAAATCTGATAGCAACACAGAATGGGGACAGATTTGATGGCTACTTCTAGGTGGGGTCCACAGGTTTTGAAGTCAAACAAAAGGTCAAACCTAAGAGTCTGGTAGGAGGGGGGTTGGGAAAAGCTAGTTAGGATGTGTGGGGCCCACTGAGGTGGTCACAAAACACCACCAAAGGTGGTGTTGTGACTGAGGTCTGATGGAGCAGGGCACTCCTTTGCCCTGCAAGTATGTTTAGAGATCTGTGGGGCCCACCCTAAAAATCACAAAAATAAAGAAAGGTGGGGAATCAAAAGATGAAGTGGTAGTCTATTGCCACAACAATTTTTAGAACCTAAAACCTTTTACACAAATCTACAAAAATCACCCAAGAAATGGGATTTCCACTGATGTGCAATTTTTTTGACTTTTGATAAAAACTTAAACTTTGACTTTTACCAAATTCTAATCACTACTACTGATTGATTAAGTTATTATGAGCTACAAGAGACCTAATTTAAGCTAAATATGTGAGTTATAAGCTAATGGGAGGATTTGTGGATCACAAATCCTTGACAGTTAATTGTCAAGGGTTTGGTTTTGAATTTTGACTTTTTCTTGCTATGACCTCTACTTTTTATTACTAATCTGTGGTACTAGAACCTAATCAAACTTGTCAAGGTGAAATTTGGCTACTGAATACCACAATTGCACAGCTTACACCCATGTGCCAAACACTCCTATATCTATGTCTGTTTCATGTTTTATACCACAAAACATTAATTTAATCCAACTATTGGTTTCTAACTGATACTTAGTCTATTATAAACTCAATTAAACATAAAACTTCAATTCCACATGCAATAAGAACAGATTTGTCAAGTTTGTTTTTAACACAGTGTAACTTTGGTTTTGAGTACAATTGATTTCCAATGAACAAGTAACTGATTTTAAACTTTATTATCAATATCAAATATCTAATAAACACCTAAGAACACTAATGAATCAGTAACAAGCATTATCCAGGTAAAAGGTACAAAATAGAAATTTTGCTTACAAATGTAATTCAGCTGAGAGACAAGGAACCATGAACTGTGAACACCCTAACAACCTTACATAAGGTTTCTAATACTAGATCAATCCAAATTCCACCTTGCTCAGCTCCTCTCTTCCTCAAACACTAATTTTTTATTTATTTTTGATTTTCTTGATTATTTTTGATATTTTTCCTTTTCTATTCTAAACAGCTAAGTAAAGTATTCTTAAGCTTATTTGAGCCTTGTCAGAGCTTATATCAGCTTGTGAATTCAATAACAACAACTAACAACAACCAGTGAGCTTTTTGAGATTTTTGAGATTCTTGAAAATGGCATAAACTGAAATAGCACATGAAACTTGAAATTATCTTTAATTAAGGATTAAGGTACATGGAATTAACTGAATACAAGTGTTTTTAATTGAAATTACAACTGAATTTGAAACTTACACTACCTACGACTACTTTTATCTAAAACTACTCTAATACTTCTTCATCCTTGCTTCTCTTTTGCTTTATAGCCACTTTCTGAGTTTTGTGGGACCTATTTGACATTTCCCACCACTTTAGAGCCGTTGATAAGGTCTAATGAATCATAGCTGTTTAAATTATTTCTTGGCGCCAAAGTCTCAATCTGTCAGTTGGGGTTGCGTGGTGAGCTTTTTAAGGGTTTAATGGGGTTTGGAGGGACGTGTGAGGTGGAGGGTTGAGGTGGAAGGCCAGGTGGAGGCAATACTAGGGTGGTTTGGTTTGCAGTGGTGGTGAGGTGGTATTGGAGAAGAAAGGCGGTAAAGGGTGGTGGTCAAACAAAGGTTTGACCCGGTTTTATTATTAGGGTGTTGGACTGGGCTGTTGTGTGGGCTGGGAAACAGCTGGGCCCAAGAAAATATAAAGAGGGTGGGCTAGGCTAGGTGATTGGGTTTAGTTTGGTTTATTTATTAAAGGATAAGGTCCGGTTTGGTTATATTTCACACAAGGACTATTTTTGTAATTTGGTGAAAGTTGAGGGTATGATGTGGCATTTTCCCAAAGTTCATATAAAGATTAAACTTGCCAAGATGTGAATAGTACAAGGATATTTTTGATAATTTCATTTTTTAAAATACCCGGGGACTATAATTGACAAAACTGAAACTTAAGGGACTAAATGTGTAATTTATTCAAAACTTTCACCCAGGGACTAATAGTGACAATTATGAATTCCCTAGGACCCTTAATGATAATTTTCCCATTTTGAACACCCAGGGACTAAAACTGTCAAGTTTGAAACTTTGAGGGACCTGTTTTGCCAAACTGTGAAACTTCAGGGATCAATCATGTAAATTCACCAAACTTATCACCCAAGGACCATTCCTGCAAAATATTATTAGTACAAGGACCAAAATTGAATTTCTCAAAGTTTTTAACATCCCAGGGACCATTTCTGTCAATTTGCAAAATACAGGGACTAAACTTGTAATTTTATGAAACTTTGCACCAAAGGACTAAATATGTAACTTTATGATTAAAAAGGACCTTTGATGACATTTTCATGTTTTTAGAATAACCAGGGACTAGTTTTGCCAATTTATGAAACTTGAGGGACTGAAACTGCCAATTATGCAAACTTTGTACGTTTTTCATTTGTTTTTGCATATTTTGCATTTGAAACATATAAAACACACCTCTAAGATATTTTAAGTATTTTGATACATATTTGAGTGTTTTTGTATGTTTTGGTAGTTCAGATTAGTATAAAATGATGAGTATTTAGACACTCATCAATCCCCCATACTAAACTATTGCTAGTCCCTAGCAATCTTTTGAGAAAAACTTAATGGATTTGAAAAACTCTTTACCAAAAGCCATCACTTCTAGAGTAGCCAGGTGTAAGAACTGTGGTACACCTGATAACCGTGTGATTTTGAGCAAATCACCAGCTGTCAACGGATTTGATTAGTCTTTACCAAAAGCCGTTTGCTTCTGGACTAGCCAACTCTTGATGGAATAGTCAACATCTTGATGAGCTGATTACCAATTATGGTTTTTCCACTGCCTTTACCACAAGCCATAATCTTGCGGGCTAGCCAACTCATTAGCTTTTGAGGATAATGGGGAGTTGAGGAACCATACAATTTTTGGCAAATTGCAAGCCATAAACGGGTTTGAGTTATCTTTACCAAGAACCGTTTGCTCCTGGATTAGCCAATCCTGTTGTGGGTTAGACATGGAGGATTGATACCATTTATTGTGTTCTAAGTGAGAAAAAATTTTAAAATTTTGGCTAAAATGGGGGTTCTTGATGGAACATGTGTTTAAATTCGTTAGAATAACGAATCTCCCCCCACACTTAGAACTGAATATTGTCCTCAATATTCAAAGCACCGGGTGTTAAACCAACACTTAGAACGTAAGAAGAAAATATTCTATAGCCTTTATTTAAGATGTATATACATACAATTATTATTTTTTAAGATAAAACTTCTTAAATAGAAGCTATCACTATATTTACATTTTTTTTTGAGATAAATATATATACAACATGTGGGGCATCTCCCCCACACTAGGGTGAAACATGGGTGAAAACCTATGTACATGCTAATGTTTTTGATTACCGAGTCACTAACTTGACTCGACCCCGAATTTATTTGTCCATGGGGAAGTAAGTGGAAGAAACAATCTCAATCGGACTTTCATTCAAGATGTTTGGATAAACATTTGAAGTACGTGAAAGTTCCACACCGATGAGATATACAGAGAGACCCTAGCTCATAATTTATAAATGAGAATGCCGGGGTCAAAGATAATGTCCTCACTCCCGAAAGAGTGAAGAACAGGAGAAGCCACGGAATATATGAAGAAAAGAAAGAAAGTCATGATGAAAATCATAATTAACTCCTCATCTTCAATAGGAGAATTCATTGTTTCATGAATCTCCTCTTTTAAGCTCGTTTGATCAAGACATATTATGGGTATGTCTAGATCAAAATAGAAAGTATCATACTCCGGTGGAGATATGATCTGAGTGAGTTCAAAAGAGAACTCCTCGTAGAGAGAATCATTCACAAGATTTAAATCTGTGAACTCTTGTTCCTTTGTGGACTCATCACAATCCTTATTCTGAATATCAAAGAGTGGATTATCAGAAATTAAAGTGAATTCGGATTCGAATTCATATAGAGGATTGGTGAGAGTAGTCTCGACTGCTTCGGGAACAAAATGATTATCATTCTCTTCTTCTGAGTTGACAAGCTCAGAAGGTAATTCCTCCACATAACTGATGTCTCCAGAAGATAAAGAATTTTCATCAGTATGTGAAGTACTAAGCTCGATGTTGGGATTAAAGTTTAAAAGATTTTTAGTTTCTCCCATATCGGCTTCAAAATCAAGAATATCATCATTACTTCCAGATAGAAGTGGAATGATGTGAGTGAGTTCCTTTGTAAAATCCTCATGAAGAGAATCAACATCAGAATGAGGCAGTGATGCCTCAACATACTCAATGTCTCCATAAGATATACAATCATTACTGGAATTAGAGACATTCTCAATTTGATCATTTGGATTATCAAGGGAGGTAGGAATATCACACATATGATCAAGAATTCCCTGTGACTCTCTCGGGATTGAGACAAGGATCTCAACACTAGACTTTATGAATTCGTCCGATTCCTTTGCAGGAATTGTGTCAAGATGCTCGTCCCCCATGCTCAGAGAGTGAGTGGGAACCTCGGGTGTGATAACATCATACAGAGGGAGCTGAGAAGGACTAGCAGTAATGGAGTCTACAAGTTCCATTATTTCTGCTGCTGGTGATTCAGTTATATTCTTTTCTCCCTGTATTTCCATGGAAGAAGTCTCAACTGATGAACTCGATGAATCTTTTTGAATGATAACAATGTTATCATCATCATCACTGTCATCATCGTACTCACAAAAAGCAGCATAGCGAATATTGGCACGTATTTTGGCTACTCTTTGCTTAGCAATTAAATCTTCCATGCTTTTCCCAGAATCTCATTCTTCAGCAAGTAATTTTGTGATAGATTTATCACGAGAATTTTGAATGAGTGGAAATTGTGGAGGTGTGGATGTGTCAAAACCGGAAGGTTGACATTGATCATCATTATGAGGACCCCCACAATATACACAAGAAGAACTTGGATCATGGCGAAGCGACATATTAGCTAACTCCTCCCTAATGTTTTCAAGTTTTTCAAGAACCTCTATATAAGGGTCTTGCTGGATATGAGGAGTTGCTTGGTTCATTTGGTACTGTGGAGGTGGGTCTTGAAACGAATAGTCGTAATTGTTACAAGGAAATGGATTCCTTGTTTGACAATCAGAGCTAAAGTGTGGACCTCCACAGTACTCACAATAGTAAAACTGTTGAGTTTTGCTTGGTGTATTTTGAAACGAAGCATCATTGAGATTTGGATAAAATGATTCTTGCTCGTATGAATGTGATGGGTAGTTTGAAAAATTTGAGGAGTTGTTGAATGAGTTTTGATTAGGATCATAAGCAAATAAATTACTCGACCCACAAAACAAACAACTCCCATTTTGAATATCATTACCACATTGTACACATGTACACCAACGACATGGAAAATCGAAAAGAGGCTCACCACAACCGTCACAAGGGATAAAATCTGGAGGTGGGACAAGTGGTGTGCTCTGAGAGCTAGCAATTTCCACCACTTCCGTTATAGTCTCGGGTTTTTGTTTTTGATAATTGTTAAGATTAGGCAAATCGTTCTTTTCAGTAATTGCCCTAAGCTCTGTACGTTTGCTTGACAAACTTTTAACCGTAAACCGTGAAAGATCAGGATTGATTCTTGAAGGTTTAGGAGCATTTGTGAGCTCAGGTTTTTGGACAACCGTGGTTTGGACGTATTTAGCACCTCCATCGTCAGAGGAAAGTACAAGGTCCTTTGTCACCTCGGTTTCATGATCTCTTTCCCTCACCGGAGAGGGAATAGGAATCGAAGGTCCATCATAATCAACATAACATCTCGACATTTTTGACAAGGCCATAAGTTTTTCAACTTTGCTTTTAATGGCCCTTTGTTTAAAGAAATCGTCATCGAGAGATGTCATTAGAATTATTTATGGGATAAGTGGAAGAATGTAGAATCAAAGGGTTTTGGGGATGAGAAATGAAGAATCAAATAGGTAGGGGTGTAAAGGTGAATATTTTTGTGTTTTGTTTTATAAAAATATGGATAAAAGATGGTAAATATACAATGGATGTATATCCAGAATCACTAATACGCAAAATCGTTTAAGATAAGCGCACAACCTCCCCGGCAGCGGCGCCAAATTTTGATTCGCCTCAAACTAGTTATCTTTTATTTCTCAACCACTTGTGAATGGCCAACTGTAATAGTCAAACAGCTGAGGCAAATGCTTCCGTGGAATACAGTGTTTCCCCGGGTCGTAATGTCCCAACGAGGTATGCGATGTTTTATTATAAACGAATCTGTGATTAGTGAATGTGAACAGGGATATGAATAAGTGTGAGTGTGTGTTTAAACTAGGGTTTTATAACTTAAAATGACTTAAATAAACTAATAAGAGTGATTACGTAAAACCTAGATATCTAAAACGTATAAACGTACACCAAATTAAAATCAGACGCGACTGCGTACTGAGAAAAAGGTGAGTTTTAAGAAAAATAAACCACAGGGGTTAAAAATGAAAATTCTATAAACTTAAACTTAAAATAAAATTTAATTAAAAAGAAAACTATTTTTTAGATTATTATATTAATTATTATTAATTATTTAATTAAAAACTATTTAACTATTTAATTAAAATCAAACTAAAAATGATAACTATTACAAATTAAACTAAAAACTTATAAAAATAATTTCTAAACTTAAAAATGAACTTGAAGAAAGTATAAAAAAATAAAAATAAATCTTTTTGTCTTTTTGTGAGCTTTTTATTAATTAAAAACTATTTATCTTAATTAAACTATTTAAACTAATTTAAATTACAAATATTATTAAACTAACTTAGAAAATTATGAAAAAATTTATAAAACTATTTTATGACTTATAAAAGCTATAAAAAATATAAAAACTAGGTATTATTATATAAAAATTAATTATGCTATTTATAACTTATTTATTAATTAATTATTAATAAAACTATTTTTAATTCTAATAAATATCAAATGACAATATAAAAATCTAAGAAAATTATTTAAATTACTTTAACCTATAAGGAAATTAATAAAAATATAAAAATATAACTTACTTAATAAAAATCTAAAAATGAAAATTAAAATTAAATTAAATTAAATAGAAACTATCACTTACTATTATATTGTTTTTTGTTGAATTTTCTTTTTCCAAACTATATTATACCTAAATATAACTAACTTTTGTAAAAACAATAATTTTATAACTTACTAATAAGCTAGTTATAAGCTAACATCCTAGACAGTTGACTTTAGTTGACTGAAAATGGGAAATAAGCTCAAATGAGCTTGTGTGGGACCCACCTTGGTATTTTCTGGTTCTAATAAGTATATTGGATTTGTCAAAGCTAAATTTAGTCAAATAAGCTCAGTAGATAAGCTAATAAGCACAATTAAGCTATTCCAAAATCTGATAGCAACACAGAATGGGGACAGATTTGATGGCTACTTCTAGGTGGGGTCCACAGGTTTTGAAGTCAAACAAAAGGTCAAACCTAAGAGTCTGGTAGGAGGGGGGTTGGGAAAAGCTAGTTAGGATGTGTGGGGCCCACTGAGGTGGTCACAAAACACCACCAAAGGTGGTGTTGTGACTGAGGTCTGATGGAGCAGGGCACTCCTTTGCCCTGCAAGTATGTTTAGAGATCTGTGGGGCCCACCCTAAAAATCACAAAAATAAAGAAAGGTGGGGAATCAAAAGATGAAGTGGTAGTCTATTGCCACAACAATTTTTAGAACCTAAAACCTTTTACACAAATCTACAAAAATCACCCAAGAAATGGGATTTCCACTGATGTGCAATTTTTTTGACTTTTGATAAAAACTTAAACTTTGACTTTTACCAAATTCTAATCACTACTACTGATTGATTAAGTTATTATGAGCTACAAGAGACCTAATTTAAGCTAAATATGTGAGTTATAAGCTAATGGGAGGATTTGTGGATCACAAATCCTTGACAGTTAACTGTCAAGGGTTTGGTTTTGGATTTTGACTTTTTCTTGCTATGACCTCTACTTTTTATTACTAATCTGTGGTACTAGAACCTAATCAAACTTGTCAAGGTGAAATTTGGCTACTGAATACCACAATTGCACAGCTTACACCCCTGTGCCAAACACTCCTATATCTATGTCTGTTTCATGTTTTATACCACAAAACATTAATTTAATCCAACTATTGGTTTCTAACTGATACTTAGTCTATTATAAACTCAATTAAACATAAAACTTCAATTCCACATGCAATAAGAACAGATTTGTCAAGTTTGTTTTTAACACAGTGTAACTTTGGTTTTGAGTACAATTGATTTCCAATGAACAAGTAACTGATTTTAAACTTTATTATCAATATCAAATATCTAATAAACACCTAAGAACACTAATGAATCAGTAACAAGCATTATCCAGGTAAAAGGTACAAAATAGAAATTTTGCTTACAAATGTAATTCAGCTGAGAGACAAGGAACCATGAACTGTGAACACCCTAACAACCTTCCATAAGGTTTCTAATACCAGATCAATCCAAATTCCACCTTGCTCAGCTCCTCTCTTCCTCAAACACTAATTTTTTATTTATTTTTGATTTTCTTGATTATTTTTGATATTTTTCCTTTTCTATTCTAAACAGCTAAGTAAAGTATTCTTAAGCTTATTTGAGCCTTGTCAGAGCTTATATCAGCTTGTGAATTCAATAACAACAACTAACAACAACCAGTGAGCTTTTTGAGATTTTTGAGATTCTTGAAAATGGCATAAACTGAAATAGCACATGAAACTTGAAATTATCTTTAATTAAGGATTAAGGTACATGGAATTAACTGAATACAAGTGTTTTTAATTGAAATTACAACTGAATTTGAAACTTACACTACCTACGACTACTTTTATCTAAAACTACTCTAATACTTCTTCATCCTTGCTTCTCTTTTGCTTTATAGCCACTTTCTGAGTTTTGTGGGACCCACTTGACATTTCCCACCACTTTAGAGCCGTTGATAAGGTCTAATGAATCATAGCCGTTTAAATTATTTCTTGGCGCCAAAGTCTCAATCTGTCAGTTGGGGTTGCGTGGTGAGCTTTTTAAGGGTTTAATGGGGTTTGGAGGGACGTGTGAGGTGGAGGGTTGAGGTGGAAGGCCAGGTGGAGGCAATACTAGGGTGGTTTGGTTAGCAGTGGTGGTGAGGTGGTATTGGAGAAGAAAGGCGATAAAGGGTGGTGGTCAAACAAAGGTTTGACCCGGTTTTATTATTAGGGTGTTGGACTGGGCTGTTGTGTGGGCTGGGAAACAGCTGGGCCCAAGAAAATATAAAGAGGGTGGGCTAGGCTAGGTGATTGGGTTTAGTTTGGTTTATTTATTAAAGGATAAGGTCCGGTTTGGTTATATTTCACACAAGGACTATTTTTGTAATTTGGTGAAAGTTGAGGGTATGATGTGGCATTTTCCCAAAGTTCATATAAAGATTAAACTTGCCAAGATGTGAATAGTACAAGGATATTTTTGATAATTTCATTTTTTAAAATACCCAGGGACTATAATTGACAAAACTGAAACTTAAGGGACTAAATGTGTAATTTATTCAAAACTTTCACCCAGGGACTAATAGTGACAATTATGAATTCCCTAGGACCCTTAACGATAATTTTCCCATTTTGAACACCCAGGGACTAAAACTGTCAAGTTTGAAACTTTGAGGGACCTGTTTTGCCAAACTGTGAAACTTCAGGGATCAATCATGTAAATTCACCAAACTTATCACCCAAGGACCATTCCTGCAAAAGATTATTAGTACAAGGACCAAAATTGAATTTCTCAAAGTTTTTAACATCCCAGGGACCATTTCTGTCAATTTGCAAAATACAGGGACTAAACTTGTAATTTTATGAAACTTTGCACCAAAGGACTAAATATGTAACTTTATGATTAAAAAGGACCTTTGATGACATTTTCATGTTTTTAGAATAACCAGGGACTAGTTTTTGCCAATTTATGAAACTTGAGGGACTGAAACTGCCAATTATCCAAACTTTGTACGTTTTTCATTTGTTTTTGCATATTTTGCATTTGAAACATATAAAACACACCTCTAAGATATTTTAAGTATTTTGATACATATTTGAGTGTTTTTGTATGTTTTGGTAGTTCAGATTAGTATAAAATGATGAGTATTTAGACACTCATCATTGGTGCATCATCAAGATTATTTATACTACTCTTTGTGAATATTGTTGTGAATATTTGATTGTAGATAGTTGTGCTAGATATATATAGATTGTGTGATTAGTTAGTTTCTTGGTGTGAAGAAGAAAAGTTAGGAATTAGATTTTAGTGAAGAAGCTAGGTGTGGAGTAGTTAGTTGTGAAGTGAATTGGGGTGAAGAATATAGGAGTGGAGTAGTTAGTTGTGAAGTAGATTGATTTGAAGAAGTTGTGTAGAAGTTGTGACTTAGGTGTGAAGAAGTTGTGGTGTGTAAATTGATGTGTAAATTGGTGTGTAAGGTTTTCTCCGCCATAAGGGAGCTTGTTGATATAGTGAAGAAAAATCTCGAGTTAGGTGCTCGGGGAGTGGAGTAGGGCAAGGAAGGTGTCCTTGTAGCTAAACCACTATAAATCTCTTGTCTCGCGGTTCGATCTTTCCATCTCTTATTTATTTCATTACTTATCATTGTTATATATTATTTATTGATAGTTGTTTATATTGTGCAAGACTTGAGATCACATATTATCGAATCTAAGTTTTTAAAAGCTAAGAAAACACTAAAACTATCTTTTATAACAAATTAAAAAGAAGTAAAACTATTCAACCCCCTTCTAGTTTTCCACAATTGGTATCAAGAGCCACGTCTAGCAAGATTTTTAAAATATATTGTATTTTAAAACTTGTAACGATCTATGGAATCTGAAAAATATTTAGAAGGGCAATCTATGCAAAGACCACCACTATTTGAAAGTGATGGATTTTTATATTGGAAAAATAGATTCGAAACGTATGTGAAATCAAAAGATCTTGATCTTTGGCATATTATTACTTTTGGTGATTTTCCTCCTATTCAATATAATGTTGAAACTAAAATGGATGAAATTGTATCTTTCGAAGAACAAAATGATGATTTGAAAAAGAAACTAGCAAAAAATAATGAGGCTAAAATGGTCATTTATAATGCGTTACCACACAAAGAATATGAAAGAATTTTTACGTGTAAAACTGCCAAAGAAATTTGGAATTTTTTTACTAATTACTCACTAAGGTAATAGTCAAGTCAAAGATAATAAAATAGATCTTCTTGTACAACAATATGAATAATTTACGATTCCGGAAGAGGAATCAATTGATAATGCTTTTGTTAAATTTAACACTATTATCACAAGTTTAAAAGCACTTGATGAGACATTTTCTAGTAAAAATTGTGTTAGGAAATTTGTTAGGGCATTGCATCCAAAATGGCGAGCTAAGGTCACGGCAATTGAAGAATCAAAGAACTTGATGACGTTATCACTAGATGAACTAATTGGCAACTTGAAGGTTCATGAAGAAATCATAAGAAGAGATTCGGAAACGGTCAAAGTTAAGAAAGAACAAACCAAATCTATTGCTCTAAAAGCCAAAAAGGAACCTAGTGATGATGATGATTCAAGTGACGAAAGTGAAGACGAAGAATATGCAATGGCCGTAAGAGAATTCAAGAAATTCTTCAAGAGACGAGGAAGATTCACTAGATCATCACGAGACGAAAAAAAGCATTCCAAAGAAATAGAAGTGACAACTACGGGAAAAGAAAGTGCTTTAGATGTGGAAGTCCAAATCATCTCATTGGCGAATGTCTAAAGCCACCAGGTTATAAAAATCAAGGCGCTTTTGTTAGTGGAACATGGAGTGATAGTGACAAAGAAGAAGTTGAAAAGCCAAGAGACGAAAAGTGTTTTATGGCAAAAGAAACCGACGAAATATGTTTAGGAATTGATTTGGAACCCGACGAATGGATCAAAGATAGCGGATGTTCAAGGCACATGACGGGGAACCGCAAGCTATTCTCTACATACAAGGCATACAATGGAGGTAATGTTATTTTCGGTAGTGACTTACGTGGAAAAATCATTGGCAAAGGTACGATTTCTCAAGACTCACTTACTATTGAAAATGTAGAGCATGTAGATAATTTAACATATAACTTGCTTAGTGTAGGACAAATATGTGATAATAAATGTAGAGTCACATTTACCGAAGAGGATAGCGAAATATTTAAGAATGGAAAAATTATAGGTAAAGGAATTAGGAAAGGTGGCATATATGTTATGAAACTAGGAAACAAGCCTGAGGATAGGATATGCCTAACGACCCTAGATGAAAACTCTACATTGTGGCATAGGAGATTAGGACATGCTAACATGCAACAAATACAATCTTTGGCCTCTAAGGAATTAGTTAGAAATTTGCCTAATCTAAAATATGACAAGCATTTTTGTGATGCATGTAAAATTGGAAAACAAGCTCATGCTAGTCACAAAGCTAAGAATATAGTATCCACTACTAGGTGCCTAGAATTATTACATATGGATCTTTTCGGTCCATCCGCTGTGCGGAGCTATGGAGGAAACAAATATACCTTAGTAATAGTAGATGACTACTCACGATACACGTGGACTAGGTTTTTAAGTGACAAAACCCAAGCCTTTGAAAAATTCAAAATATTTAGTAAAATGATTCAAAATAAATTAGGATGCTCAATAGTTGCCATTAGGACGGACCATGGTAGGGAATTTGATAACGAAGTACAATTCGGAAAATATTGTGAGCTAAATGGAATATATCACAATTTCTCCGCTCCTCGTACTCCTCAATCAAATGGAGTAGTAGAAAGAAAAAATAGGTCACTACAAGAAATGAGTAGAACTATGTTAAATGAACAATCCATCCCACAAAAATTTTGGTGTCACGCCGTAGATACATCGACTTATATTTTAAAGAGGGTATCAATTAGGAGAATTCTAGGAAAAACTCCTTATGAGTTATTAAGAGGTAGAAAACCAAACTTAAGCTACTTTAGGGTATTTGGAAGTAAATGTTATATTCTAAACACTAAGGATTACCTCACTAAATTTGATCCAAAATCATATGAAGGAATATTTTTAGGATACTCACAAAATAGCAAAGCATATATAATACTTAACAAACACTCCATGAAAGTAGAGGAATCACTAAATGTAACATTTGATGAAACACCACCACCTCCTAAAACATTACCTTTAGAAGATGATGATTTAGTCGAAGATGAAGCGATTGAGGTTAGTAAAACAAAACCCATAGGAAATGATAATGAAGACACTCACTTAGAAAATAACGAAACTGTTAATATTAAAGAATCTAGATCACATCCATTAGATGATATAATAGGACATCTTAACCAAAGAACCCTTAGGTCACAAGCCCAAGATAAAAACAATTTCTTTTGTTTCCTCTCAACAATAGAACCTAAGAATATTAACGAGGCTTTAAAAGCTGAAAGTTGGGTTATAGCTATGCAAGAAGAATTAAATCAATTTAAGGCAAATGATGTTTGGGAATTAGTCCCAAATCCAAAGAATATGACCATCATAGGAACTAAATGGGTATATAGGAATAAGTTAGATGAGAATGGAATAGTTACTAGGAACAAAGCTAGGTTAGTTGCCCAAGGTTATAATCAACAAGAAGGAATTGATTATGACGAAACTTATGCCCCCGTAGCTAGACTAGAATCGATTAGGATATTACTTGCCTATGCTTGCGCCCTAGATTTTAAGTTATTCCAAATGGACGTGAAAAGTGCATTCCTTAACGGTTTTATCAATGAGGAGGTATATGTGGCACAACCTCCAGGATTCATTGACTTCGCAAAACCTGATTATGTTTACAAGTTAAAGAAAGCTTTGTATGGACTCAAACAAGCTCCCAAAGCTTGGTATGATCGATTAAAAGCTTTTCTTATTAAACATGATTATTCCATGGGGATGGTAGATAACACTCTTTTCACTAAAAGGAAAGAACCAAATCTCATCATTGTCCAAATATATGTTGATGACATTATATTTGGATCGACTTGTCAAGACATGTGTGATGAATTTGCCAAAATCATGCATGATGAGTTTGAGATGAGTATGATGGGTGAACTTAACTTCTTCCTAGGATTACAAATAAAACAATTAGAAGATGGAATATTTTTTAATCAATCTAAGTACATTAAGGAAATGCTTAAGAAATTTGGCCTAGAAGACTCAAAACCCATGAAAACTCCCATGTCTAAGGAAGTAAAGCTCACAAAGGACGATGAAGGTGAGTCCGTAGATAACACCAATTATAGAGGAATGATAGGTAGTTTACTATACTTGACGGCAAGTAGACCCGATATCATGTTTAGTGTCTGCCTTTGTGCCCATTTTCAAGAGGATCCCAAAACCTCACACCTAGAAGCGGTTAAGCGTATCTTCCGATACATTAAAGGCACTATACACTTAGGATTATGGTATCCTAAGGGATCCGGCATAGAAACCATCGTCTATGCGGATTCGGATCATGCGGGAGACTACGTAGATAGAAAAAGCACTAGCGGTATTTGCACGTTTATGGGATGTTGTCTAACATCTTGGTTTTCGAAGAAGCAAACCGCTCTTGCTATTTCTACCACCGAAGCCGAATATGTAAGCGCTGGAAAGGCATGTCAATAAGCACTATGGATGAAACAAGCTCTCATAGACTATGGCATTAGGTTAGAAAATGTCCCCATTATGTGCGATAACAAAGGTGCGATAGATTTAAGTAAAAATCCGGTGCAACACTCTAGGACCAAACATATAGAAATACGCCACCACTTTCTTAGGGATAATGTTCAAAAAGGAAATATATCTATAGAAAAGGTTGCATCGGAAGACAACATTGCGGATATATTCACAAAACCCCTTAAGCGTGAATTATTCAACCACTTGCGTTTAGGATTAGGAATGATGGAACAAGTTGACTAAATTATATTGAATTAATACAAATTTATACTTACATAAAATTTACTTTTCTTCCACTTCTTAATTTCTGAGTCTAGGAATCTATTTCACACAAAATTAAAGATTGGGAAAATTTATTTTCTTTGCATAAACTCCTTTGTAAAACCCAATCAATTTTCTTTAAAAATTATTCTCACATCTAGGAATCACATGAAGATCATTTTCCTTGCATTGTTGACTAATACTAAAAACATTGTCTTTCAAAATCATGCATAAACTCTCACATAAATTGTCAAGGTATATAATCTAATATATATCTTTGACATTCATGATCGAGCAAAAATTGAATCAAGGAGATCTTTTGGATTATTTCTTAGGATCGTTATTTCTTTTTGCATTTAGGAGTCGAAACAATCACAACTCCACATTTGTTGCATATAGACACACCCTAGGACAAATTTACTAATAATGTTGTCATCTTGATCCATCACTAGTTTTTCACTCACTAGTTGCCTTTGCTTTTGATCTAAGATAGGTGCCTTAGGAAGTTTAACTGGTCTTGCCTTTACTTATCTTCTCTTGCTTATTATGTGTTGATTATTTGCTCTTTTGCTTATGTGTTATTGCATGCATGCTATATCTTGATTAGATTAGATTCTATATTGCCTAAAGGAATTGAACTTGCTTGAATTCTAATCCAAACACACAACCTTTCTGCAAATTTTCTGCCAAAAACCCAATTCTGGTAACCTGGAAATCACCAGATGGGCGGGCCCCTTAATTTTGTAAGGCGGCCCCCTTAATCATTAAGGGGACCGCCCCTAATTAAGGGGACCGGCCATCTGATGGTCGGGTTTACAGTATCTTTTCTGCTTTTTAGCCCATTTCAACCTACATTTCCCAATTTTCACCAACACATTTTGTCCTAATCTCCCAAACAAACTTTATCCATCCATAAACACACAAATCTTACACTATAAATACCCCCAATACTCAAAACTCTTCACTCATCCCTTCATGACTTCTCCAAACAAACCAAAACCAAAAGCCTCAAGGCTTGCAAGAATAACGGAAAAACCCGTTTGGCGAGGAAAAAGCCCTCGAAACAAATCCATCATAACCAATGAAGTGGGAAACCACTCAACACCACCAACCACTTACTTCCCAAACTTCACACCAAATTCACAAGGACATTCATTTGATCCTCTTTACAAACCATACAACATTGGCCAAACATCTTCCTTCATGCCAAACCACTCATCTCATCCTCCAACCATTTGTAATGATCCATACAAGTTTGATCAACCATCCCATTACAACTCCAACTACACAAACCCAATTCATCCATATCAACACAATGACTTTCTCCGCATTGCCACGGAAAAGCAAAAGTTCCGTGATGAAATATCACAAATCCATGATCTTTGTGATCTCAATGCCATGCATCTTGCACAACGCAACAAAGGGCAACCTCCATCATCACCCTACAACAATTGCCTTCCTCACTCTCTCAACTTGGATCAAGTTACAAACCACACTCACTATTGCCCTTGTTGCATCTTCCTTCAAAAACAAATCCTATACTTGAGTGAAGATATTTATGGCTGGAAACAAGAAAAGGTGCATTTCATCAAAGAAGAAGCGTTCAAAGTAAGTACTACTAATTAAACTTTTGTACACGTAAACATTCAAAGTTTGTAAAGATGTTATGTACGTACATGTTGACTTGTTTTTTTTTTTTTTCTTTCTAGTAGAAGTTAGTTAATCCATAATAATTTTGGTGTATTAAGCTTTTATGAATTTATAAAAATGGTTATCAATTGGTAGCTAATTAGGTAATCAGTTATGAAATTGTGTTAGAATGTTACATTATATACATCATATAATTAAGAATACCAAATTAAAAGGATAATCTGTAAATTTATCATCTAATGCTTATTTGATTTCAGGAAACCAGAGAAGGTATTTAACATTGAAGAGTGGTATGAGTCGTGGAGTTCTCGAAGAAACAAGGCAAGACGCAAAGCAAGTTTGCTTCAAATTAAGAAAGATGAGAAGGAATACAAGCGATCAAAGCCACGGGTTGGTTCAGTGGAAGAGGATGCGGTTGATGTTGGATTTTTTAGTGAGGAAGAGAGATTCGACTCCATTGACTACGATAATGTGCATTTGTCGTTTGATCCGGAGAAATCTCCGAAATTTAATTGTTAAACTTTTTATATGTATGAACTGCTTTATTTTACTTTTGTTATATATGGATACTAATGTTTTGTTTTTGGTTTATTATATATGAATTTTAACTTTCTTGCATCATTAAAGCTTGATTAAACTTGATTTTTCATCTATTCATTAAGCTTGATTTATTCCTAGCAACATTAATTTATGCCTTGCAGCATTAACTTATGCCTAGCAACATTAATTTTGAATGTGTTGCACATATTTTGAATTTTCGTTACACTTAAATATCACATTTTGCTATAAATAATAGTCACATAAATATCACAATGTGACTATTTTGAATGTATTGCACATATAATACCCTTATAATGTGGCAATAAACATAATTTAGATACACATTTGTGATATGGTGTGACTATAGTAAAGCCTATAGTCACATGATCATGCTACAATTAAATGTGACTATACACATTAGGTTTTGGCAAGCAAACGCACACTAAACTTTAGACACACATATTTACTTACGTGACCATATGTATCGAATTTTCGTTACACTTAATCATGTTTCTATGGTTTCGTGTGACCATATATGACATTTGGTCACACTCTTCAAGTGTGTGACATATATATTTGTCACTATTAAATGCATATCGTGACTAACGCTTCAAACTTACTTTTTAGTTGTCACACATTTCAAACGCTATGTGGCTAAATATTCAGCAAAGAATAGCAGTCACGTTTAAATAATGTGTGACAAACTTGACTATATAATTTAGTCACATACACAATTACTTCATGTGACCATATATCTATTTTGGTCACACTCTTCAATTGTGTGACATATATTTGTCACATATGTATATCTGTAGTGTGACTAATGCTTAAAGCTGATTTGTATCGGCCACACGTCCCAAATTAAACGTGACTAAATGATCGAAAAATATTTACCAGCTACCCTCTAGTCACATAAATACACAAATGTGTGACATATATCTTCCGAAATGGTCACACAAGTCGGATCGAGTGTGGCTGTTTATTTTATTTTCATACATTTAGTCACGTAAATATGTTACAGTGTGACCGTTTGAAATCGACCATGTGTGACGAAAGACCATTTTTGTACCAGTGCTCCTTTTGTTGTTTCAACTCCCTTTGAGCAAAGGACTGCACCAGCCGCATTGCTAGATTGTTGAAAAAAATAAAAGGAACTGTATGGGAACTCAGAATGGAAAGGTATGTATGATTTCTACAAAAAAATAAAAAAAAATATATTAAAATTTTAAAAAATATAGTGTAAATGAAATAAAAGATAATGTTGCAATTCAGGGTGTATTTGAAACAACCTTTGTTCTTGGAACTCCAATGGCCACATTACTTGGTGGATGGTTGGTTTTAGATCATAAAAAAGAATGGAATGCAATAAACCAACATACGTTACCCTTCTAAGTTCCCGATACAGCTCCTTTTATCGTTTCAACTCCCTTTGAGCAAAGGACTGCACCAGCCGCATTGCTAGATTGTTGAAAAAATAAAAGGAACAGTATGGGAATTGAGAATGTAAACGTATGTTGAAATTACAGACTCACTTAGATCATAAAAAAGATTTGAATGCAAATAGAGTGATACAAACAATCTAGAAATGTTAAGTAAAGAATAGAGTCTAAGTAACATCACTCATCTTGAATGCGATGATGAGGGAGTGTGGCCTGTCATGAACAATACACACTATATCATCATCGCATTGAAGGTGTCTCAATGATCAGGCCAAATCTATCTAAAGTTGCAGAAAGGTTCCATTGCTTTGTTTTTTGGACACCGTCTAATAACCGTAGTAGAGGTTTTCCAAATTAAGTAATGGAACCGTTCTACAACTTTAGATAGATTTGCCCTAACATTGAGCTTTAAGTTATTAGAAAACAGATTCTTAATATCGTTTATATTGCTCCCTTAGATGTGACGAACATACATATTAATTATTTAGAATCAACGACATTAGAGAGCTAATCGTGTATGAATGAAATCATATTAAACTTATAATAACAATGCAATGAACTACCATCCTTTCTACCCTAGCCAACAACAACATATTATTCAGCCTTGAATCTCTAACCTACCAACATTCATTGAAGACGAAGACCCTAAATTCAAGTATCGAACCTACAAATTATACTTGATAATTGTTTCTGGATTTTGACAAAGAGCAAAGATGAATCAACAACGGATGAACAACACCAAAACAAGTTTATGCTCATACTTGAAAGTGGTGTCTGTTCATCCAACGTTGATACTTCTTCCATCTTAGATACTTGGATGTTTTAGCCTAAATATTCGCACACACATCCGCCACTTATCTTCATTATACTCTCAATACAAATGCAACATAATTCTTATATCAAAAATACATCATACCTATATATAAAGCAAACAGAGTGATACAAACAATCTACAAATGTTGAGTAAAGAATAGAGTCTAAGTAACATCACTCATCTTGAATGCGATGATGACGGAGTGTGGCTTGTCATGAACAATACACACTATATCATCATCGCATTGAAGACGTCTCAATGATCAGGCCAGATCTATCTAACGATGTAGATGGTTCCATCGCTTTAATTGGACCCCGTTTTCTAACGATGTTTAATCTTGATTATTGAAAGCACCATTAAACATCGTTAGAAAATGGGGTCCAGTTAAAGCGATGGAACCCATCTACATCGTTAGATAGATCTGCCCTGATAATTGAGCTTTAAGTTCTTAGCAACCAAATTCTTACTATCATTTATATTGCTCACTTAAATGTGACGAACATACATATTAGTTATGTAGGTCCTACGACATTAGAGA
Organism: Artemisia argyi; assembly: GCA_030686995.1. Taxonomy (NCBI): domain Eukaryota; kingdom Viridiplantae; phylum Streptophyta; class Magnoliopsida; order Asterales; family Asteraceae; genus Artemisia; species Artemisia argyi. The sequence continues at coordinate 38,332,153 of CM060694.1, forward strand.
GCTAATCATGAATCAATGAAATCATATTAAATTTATATCAACAATGCAATGAAAATATTTTCATTGTAACTAAATACATGAAAAAACTCTTTAAGTTCTTGATATGTTTATTGTACTTCAACCTAATCCTAAGATAAAATATTTTCATTGTTTCTGTATTTTGGCAAAGAGGAAAGATGTATCAGTAATGGATGAAACACCAGAACAAGTTTATGTTCATACTTGAAAGTGGTGTCTTTTCATCCATCACTGATACTTGTTCCATCTTTGATACAGATACATATTATGTTCATACTTGAAAGTGGTGTCGGTTCATCCATCCTTGACAAAGAACAAAGATGAATCAATAATGGATGAACAACACCAAAACAAGCTTATGTTTATACTTGAAAGTGGTGTCGGTTAACCCATCCTTGATACTTCTTCCATCTTTGATACTTGATGTTTTAGCCTAAATATTCGCACTAAAACTAAAAAACAACCATAAACCCTAACAATAAAAAACACAAATATACAGATCATACATAAACCCTAACACAAAATAACACTAATTAAATAAGCACAAACAATGAAATAATCAGATAAACCAAAAAAAACAACTAAATAATCAGATAAACCAAATCATCTGTCAAACTTAGGGTCAATATAGAAGCGATCTAAGTATGTTACCATATGCTTCCGATCTAACTTAGGGTCAAACTTAGGGTGTAGTAGTGAGAGAGAGAAAGAAAGAACAAGGCAGCTGTGTGTGATTGTCGGATAGAGATTAAGTATATGTTGGAGTGTGTGAAGTGTGTTTGAGAAGCTTTCTAAATAATAAATATTATAAGTGATGTGTGTTATAATATATATTAATTATAAGTGTTGACCGGTCAATGTGTGTAGGTGCTAATGCTTAAATTGATTGTACATATAGCTTAATTTGTTGTATTAACTTAAAATGTATAGATAAGTTTAAAATGATTAAAAGTATAAAAACTAAAAGTATTAAAAGTTTCAAGATCGGGATCAGATCCTACCCAGGATCGTTTTCGTCTTTGCAAGATCATGATCGTATGATCGGATCGGGATCGTAAGATCCTACTAGCTATAATGTCATTTTCTTAATAGTCTCTCTCTCTTTAACATGCAGTTTCCGTGTAAAATCGGATACATGAACTTGCATGCATGCCTACCTTAATTCATTAGTACTTGTTTGAGTCAAATGCGTGTATCGAGTCACAATGAATGTTTTGCAGTATTGAATGGATGAGTTACACCACCGCCAAACTCATTAACTCTCTAGAACCGACTCACACCACCGCCACACTTCACCGACTTATCTCGCCGTGGTTCCACCAACCATCGATCCTCCATGTCATCACCGTCATCAAGACAAGGGAACTGTATGGGAGAGTTTGTTTACTTCGGTTGTTTGGTTCGAGATAACCAATACATATTTTATATTACTTACAAGCTCGAGAACTCAACAATAACTCGAGTCGAACTTATGTAAGATTGAGCTCAACTCATTTAACCTTTCGAGCTCATTTGATAGGCTTTCAATCTCTAAAATTTTAATCAGGTGCTCAAGATCTCAACATCCGCCTCTAATTTTTCCCCAAAAATCTCAATCTCCCGCCTCTTTTTCCCCAAAATCAAAACACTAACACTTACACTAGTCAGATCTATCTTCTCTCTATTCATCTCTTCTCCTTCTCTCTAGAACCGACTCACACCATGCATCGCCACACTTCACCGCCTTATCTCGCCGTGGTTCCACCAACCATCGATCCTCCACGCCATCACCGTCATCAAGATAAGGGAACTATATGGGAGAGTTTGTTTGCTTCGGTTGTTTGGTTCGAGATAACCACCACATCCACCACCATCACAGTCAAGCTTCAATCACCCTCTCGATCATGTTATCCGGGATCGAGAAAGTTTGAACTCGGCTTGAGCTTGACTCGAAAAGCTCGATTTATCTTTAAAGATGTGTTTTCTGACACAAATTAAAATTGAAATATAATATAACCTAAGAATTGAATTCGGTTCGACTTCAACTCGAAAAGCTTGATACATTCATAAATAAATATTTACACTTACTACACTTAAAAAAAAAAAAAAAAAATACATATTTTATATTACTTACAAGCTCGAGAACTCAACAATAACTCGAGTCGAACTTATATAAGATTGAGCTCAACTCATTAAACATTTCAAGCTCATTTTTCCCCAAAATCAAAACACTAACACTTACACTAGTCAGATCCCGCCCCTAATTTTTCCCCAAAAATTTCAATCTCCCGCTCAAGATCCCTCCCTTTTTCCCCCAAAATCAAAACACTAACACTTACACTAGTCAGATCTATCTTCTCTCTGTTCATCTCTTCTCCTTTTCTCTAGAACCGACTCACATCATGTATCGCCACACTTCACCGCCTTATCTCGCCGTGGTTCCACCAACCATCGATCCTCCACGCCATCACCGTCATCAAGACAAGGGAACTATATGGGAGAGTTTGTTTGCTTCGGTTGTTTGGTTCGAGATAACCACCACATCCACCACTATCACAGTCAAGCCTCCATCACCCTCTCGATCATGTTATCCTGGATCGAGAAAGTTTGCACTCGGCTTGAGCTTGACTCGAAAAGCTCGATTTATCTGTAAAGATGTGTTTTCTGACACAAATTAAAATTGAAATATAATATAACCTAAGAATTGAATTCGGTTCGACTTCAGCTCGAAAAGCTTGATACATTCATAAATAAATATTTACACTTAGTACACTTAAAAAAAATAAAAAATAAAAAATAAAATAAAAAATAAAAAAAAAACATATTTTATATTACTTATAAGCTCGAGAACTCAACAATAACTCGAGTCGAATTTATATAAGATTGAGCTCAACTCATTAAACATTTCAAGCTCATTTTTCCCCAAAATCAAAACACTAACACTTACACTAGTCAGATCCCGCCCCTAATTTTTCCCCAAAAATTTCAATCTCCCGCTCAAGATCCCTCCCTTTTTCCCCCAAAATCAAAACACTAACACTTACACTAGTCAGATCTATCTTCTCTGTATCCATCTCTTCTCCTTCTCTCTAGAACCGATTCACACCACCGCCACACATCACCTCCTTATCTCGCCGTGGTTCCACCAACCATCGCTCCTCCACGCCATCACCGTCATCAAGACAAGGGAACTGTATGGGAGACTTTGTTTGCTTCGGTTGTTTGGTTAGAGATAACAACCAGCATCACAGTCGAGCCACCATCACCCTCATCTCACCTATCCTACTCTGTTCATGGGTATGCTCAAACACATATTTAATTTATATTTTCTTAAATGTGTAATCGAATATAAAAAAATTAAATTGATTTTCGTGGACTAAACTAGCCTAAAACATGTTTTTGATTATAAATTCGTGTTGTGGTAATCGTTGCAGGTAGACTTATTAAGACGAAATATAGTTTTCCTGTTTATTGGAATGGAGACAATCGACGTGTTCTAAGAGGCCACTGTTTTGCTCGTAAAGGGAGTCTTGATTGGTTTCCACTCCGGGAGGATGTTGCTGAACAGTTGGAGTTTGCTTATCGCAGTTGCGTAAGTTATCTATCAAAAGATTAACATAACATATGTTATATAAGAAATTAACTCAAATATGGTTGCTTTTTCTCAAACTGTTTCATTTGTACCAAATGTTAGTGATTTGCTTGCTTGGTAATGTGTTTGACATTTATTCGTTCCACGTTTGGCACTGCATAAAATTGCAACCAATTGTATATTATTTGTTGCCCGAGTCGATATGCAACCCGTATGTTTGTTTTTTGAGGATAAACTTATATTTGGGACATCTAATGTTGTCGTCTTTTATGTTAGCATTAATCACGTTACTTGTTTCTTGCAGGGGCTACATGCTATTTTCACGGGTGAGGATGATACATGGGATGCATGGCTAAAAATTCCCTCAAACCTTTGCTGGGTAGGGTTGATGGGATGCATGGCTAAAAATTCCCTAAAGGACGCGAGTTCGATTCCATTCTGCAGCATGGTTGGGTATTGGGTGGAGGTATTTCACAGGCATCAAACCTTTGCTGGGTAGGGTTGATGGGTACCATTATGGTACACAGGGTTGAGGTGTCCCTGCCAATCTACACTTTTGATCCAACCTATCACAAGAGCCTCACCACTTAGTTAATTGCCAACAAAGTAGAGATACTCTCTAAAAGGAAGCAAACCGCTAAGTTAAGGTAACCGCAATTCTGAGATAAACGCAGAGATGAGTTAAACGCTAGACCAGGCAAGGTAACCGCTAAAAGGAGCAAACCGCGGGATGAAGTAATCGCTAGTGAGATAAACGCTAATCTTGGCAAACCGCAAGGTGAGTTAAACGCTAAATGAAGTAAACGCTGAAAAACGTAAACCGCAGGAGCAAACCGCTAGTCACAACAGTCCAAAACAATCACTATCTTGCGTTTTGTCCTTATACCTAATATAGTACTCGCTACCAAGCAAACCTCTAGATTAAGTAGCAAACCGCTACAAAGAAATAAAACAGAATAGCAAACGGCAACCAAGCATTCGTCCCAAAATCAATCCCAACTTCAAATAAACATTTGATATAGCATAACCAACTGAAAAAAAATGTAGTACTAACACCAATGATCACAAAAGTACACTCATAACATAAAAAATAACACTAGAAAGATCAAACCATGATGTTTTCAAAGAAAACTCTTCTAACTCACAAAACCACACCAAATCCGATTCTACAAGGCCCTAAGATGAAACCTTGGCTCTTGATACCAATTGTAGGATAAACACTAACACATAAACATAGATATTAAGGTGGTATGGCTCGTTGTTATTAGAGAGAGAAAGAGGGAAAGTATGGAACCTTTAGAGAGAGAAACATGAAGTATGTATTAGCTTGTATGAAACGTCCAACCCTCTCCCTTGGTGGGAGAGGGGTATTTATACAAAGAAATAAAAACGCCCACACCTGGGCTGTGGATCAGGCATACAGTGGGTAAAGACCCGTCCTTTTTCCACGATGTTACTTAAACTAAAACTAACTAAATAATAACCTAACTACGAGCTATCTTAATGCTGTTACATCATTTAGGTGACCGAGTCTTTTATAGGAATAAATGTATTCCTAACACCCCGCCACAATGTAACAGATAATCTCACCTTTGTTCGAATTAACTCAGAAGCATTCAAACTCCTTCATCACAGCCTCTTACATTCTCATTCCTATCTTTCACGCGCAATAACTGTTTGAAAGCGGTGTAAGATAAGCCAAGCCAGTAATGTTCATTAGCTAAAAAAAAATCGCCACGGCCAAGATATCAGTAAAAAAAAATAAAGGCTCGGATCTCTAATAATGTATCAAAAGAATGAGGAAAAAACTACCATGACTGCTTTAATATAAATGCCCCGCCAAGATGCAATTATTCTCAAAATTTCATCGATTTCACTCAGACAACAGAGACATAACAAAATTATCGTCACTGCTTCTAATAGCCTTGTTTATTTAATTGTGTTTCGTTATTGCTAATAAAGAAAGCAACCAAATGAAAATAACATTCTGCAATTCTGAGACTATATCCACCATGTTTGCAAACTTAGTAAGGCTACCTCAACACGATACAAATAAAACTCATACGTTTATGTGTTCCTTTCATTTTATCGGTAAACACAATCCAACACAATGTTCAGCTCTTTATCTCATCACATATCAGTCGACCAATATCAGTAAAAATAAATAAAGGCTCGGATTTGTAAGAATGCATTAGAAAATAGATGTATAACATAATTATCATCACTGACTCTAATAGCCTTATGCTTTTGGTAGTGAAAGGTTATTGCTATTAGCTGAATAAAAACAACAACCAAAAGCAACTATACACCCTTTAATATAACAATGAACAAAAATTCGTGTGAAGAAAATACGCAAGCCACCTCGGTGACTCATCCAACCCATTTTATACAGTCACACCTTTAGGAGGATGATAGAAATCAATATGAAGGTTCTTTATGATGTATACAAGGAGAAGTCCGGTATATTCAGCATGAAAATAATATTTGGCATTTCTGAGCCTATATCTGCCATGGCTGTAAACTTAGTTAGGCTGCCTTGCCACTATGCAAATAATCTCATATTTGCTCGAATCACCCAAAAGCATTTCATTCTAATGATATCAAACTTCTTGTAGGCACGATATAAAACCTTTAAATTTTATGACGTCCTCCTCACCCCAATATTAATACATCCACTTGATATATCTTCAATGCCTAAATACAAAATGAACAATCTTTTAGGTAGTTTGTTTTAACAATATGACGCAAGAAATGATAGATGAGAATGATGAAATGCTAAAAAATCTAAAGGTAGAATAAGGAACCGGCATTTACAATGCAGTGATTGGTTCATTTAAAGAACTGAATTAAGAAACAATCCAAAAGCTACATTGAAAGAAGTTATTAGCTACATCTTAAAGAATATTGGTCTAAATAGATTGTGACCCTACTTGGCATGTCTATACGCGATGAGCAGCAAGGTGATTAGCAAACAAAGAAAGAAACCAAAATTAACATTTATCAAAACATTCAAACCATACTTTTTTCTCAAATTGACCGACGATTTTAATAAACCATCATTTTTTTAACGAATATGAAACTAAACGCAAAAACCATATGCATAATCTCACTAAAGAAGTACCCACAAAAGTGATTTCTATATATGCAATAAACAGATTTATCAAACCATTTTTTTTTTGAACTTTATCAAACCATCTATAGAACATTAAAAGATGGAACGTCAAGAGTGTTACATGGAAAACATAAATTATGTAAAAGTTAATCTTTGCCTTACGTATATTAAGGGTAGATCTTACCTAAAATTGCAAATAACTGAAACCGCCGATTCACACCATCGGATTATGTGTGTTTAATTGCATGTGTGTGAAAAAGAAATGAAAGAAAAAAAATTTAGGGTTTGATGCTGGAAGTGATGAGAAAAAGAGATAGGAGCTGGGTTTGGATTGTATTTAGTGTGGTGAACGGTGTATCCAAAAAACATGTGCCCCTCACGAACAATATCAGATTGGTTCGGTGTGTGAACAGTGCAACTCAAGCTTCCAACTCCACAGTACATGCAACTGATCCTCCTCCTTCCAGCCGCCCTCTCCCACCGACGACTTCAGAATAATACGACGCATCATTTTTGTTTGCCAAATGTATATTATATAAATTATGTTAGGTTAATAGATAAAGAATATTTATTGCATTACATAATTTTGTTATATAGAAACGCATGAATATTAAATTATATAGACATATGCAATATCTTTTTTTTTATTTTTTTTTATTTATTTATTTATTTTTTTGCAAAGTAACCAAATTAATTAAACGATTTTTAAGTGAATATGTCATACAAGTTTTATGAAATATTATACCGCCGCAACTCACGAGTATTTTTATTTCCCGTTGAAATGCAAATAACATAGTAAAGGGGTATTATAACCTGGAACGACAAAATACAATGTCGGTAAATTATATATGAGATAGCATGCATGAACATGCATGGATGATATATAAACAAAATATAATCATATGCTATACATGTGGTATGCATATATTAGTATATACATATGTCATATTCAAGACACCTAATTTTGAAACTGATATGAGGGAACATCCCCGATGGTGACTATTTAATCTTAATTTTACAACTCCTCTCTTAAAAACAAATAAAAAGAAGAAGACCAAAGACTTCTCTAAATTTGTTAAAGAAAGAAGTTAGTGTTTCATAAGATTGTGACCTTTTTCTTGTCCCCTACCCATACATATCCATCACACTTCTTCAATTCTAAATTTTCATCCTTCAACTTCTTTTGCATTTGCTTACTATGCCTTCCAACTTTCAAATAACCAATATGATATCTACTAATTTCGATATCATGAGAGATATTTCGGCCATAATGATCACCACCTCAAGCATAGTTCGGAATATTATGGGCAATCACAGAGACAAATCTATACGTACGTGGATAAATGAATGTCGGGGATAACATATCAACAACGTGCTTATTGGTTTCAAAGGCATACAATCGTTCAATCGTTCATGGTGGTGGGCATATTTTTATGAGAAATTTCCGACTCGTTAAATTGATTATGTTTGTTGTTGATGGTAATTTATTTATACAGCTGCATCTTTAATTTATTGAGACAAATATATAAATAGCGTAGTAAGATGCTAGAAATTACAGTGACACTAAATGATATTACTAAATGATATTGATTAAAATGACTAGAAAACTACAACGACCCTAAAACTTAATGCTGATTAAAACAACCTTAAGAAACTACAACTTATATAGGGAAGATCCAACAATCAAAAGAGGTACCCCGGCCTGTTATCAAAACCTAACACAACGACACATAACCTTTTATTGGAAATCACTTGTTAGAAAGCATAAAAAAGAATAAAATTCAGCCATGACATTGACAACTGAGTATATCACTTATTTTGCGACAAACTAAAATACGTGACTCAAGCTCCCCTCAAAGAATCTCATCATCAGCGATATCGAGTTAGCCTCCTTAAATTGGATCTCTTGTAGGGCAAAGAAATCTAGTCTAAATTAAAGTTGATATGATTGATTGGTTAGACGAATTGAACCACACAACTGTCTTTGTAATTAAACCTTGTGTACTTATTTGCCCCGAACTCCTTGTTAATATTTAGTTGTTCATGAAAAATACGTGATTCGAGTGGACGATGTGTATTTTATATTTTATGTATGTCCCCAGATTGGAAATTATCTGGAGGTTTTCAAATGCATGCATGTTCATTGTGACAACATCCCATTCTTTGTATGGTGACTCTTTGGGATAGGGTTTCCCACTTGGGCTTCGTGTTTGTTTTTTTTGGCTTTCGTGTATCATTTTGTTCACAAGTGGTACACCACATTCTCAATTACGTAGCTAGATCCAGGCATGTATACATACACTCACACACACATTCTTTTTGTAGGCAGCAACAATACAAAAAAACCCAACTCAATATTAGACAAACATGGATTTGAAATTACTCAATTGGACCCTAGGGTATAGTAATCATGATATATTTTTTTAGCAACAAGATTTCCGACATTTAAGCCAACTAATCCATAGGTTTGAACCCACCAGTCACACAAACTTAAATATCTTTAGCTTGTTATAATAATAATAATAATAATAATAATAATAATAATAATAATAAAAGAGCCCCTGAAAACGCTGCCTAAGGGGTTAAATTTCAACATCAAATTTTTAAAGGCATCATTAGGTTTAAATCGGTGGAATTTTTGAGATGGTATTTTTGGTGGTCATTTCTTGGTGGTCGTCGCTTTAATGTGGTAGTTTTTCGGCACGTGTTTTTCGATGGTTAGATTGTGGTGATCAATGGTCTCAAGTCATGACCTTGACAATTCTATTCCGTTAGTCTCAAGTCAAAAATCGATCACGATCTTGACAACAAAGTGATTAGAATTTTCGCTCGTCCATCTACATAGAAATTGGAAAATGGAAATCATTTTCGAATTAGATTGATTGGCTTTTCAATCCTAAGATATAGGTTTACAAAGATTCTCTTTCTGCTTTTTAGTACAATCAATCACAAAATTTGGATCCATTGATTGTACATTTAAAAATACAAGGATGTATAAACTTGACATTTACCTACTTATAGTATATGGGTGGAGTTGATGTTAAAAAAAAATACAAGGGTAAACATGACATTTACCTACTAGAGAGATTGAAGACTTGATGTTGTGCTATATATTTCACACAGAAACATATTTTTTACTCAATTACTATTGAAAAAGATGGAAAATACATAGGTTATTTTATACACGATCTAAGTTATAAAAGATTTAGTCATTTGAAAAAAAAAAAAAAAAAAAAAAAAAAAAAAAAAAAAAAAAAAAAAAAAGTTCTAAATGAAATTTTGAATCTCCTGCAAAACAAAAAGGAAAGGAAGGGAGAGTAGTATTTTTATTATCCTTACATAATAGTGTGTGTGGATGAGAACAAGTGCGCCAAAAGTGGTTTTATTGACATGAAGATAAATTTGCCACTATAAATGTGTATATGTAAATGCAAGTGGTAGCAGTTTATTTTGGTCCCCCTTTTCTATCTTTTTCACACTCAACAACTGACCATCACTTTTAATGGCAAAAGAGGGAAAGAGCTTTGATGAACACATTTTCATCTCCCTTCTTTTCATATAAAACACCAACAAAAATCAAATTCAACTTTTGAAATTTTAACACTTTTCCTAACTTCAAACCACATAAAAACATGCAACATTCTTTGGATCAATCTCTTTATTTTAGAAAAGGATTAAGTCTACGAATTGGTCATAAACTTTTCAAAAATTTTAATTGTAGGTAATGAACTTTTAAAAATACCATTATCACTATTCAAACTTTTTTTATATTTTTTTTACTAAAAAATATTACCTGTATGAGAACCGAGATAAAAAGTAATTACCAATATGAGAACCGAGATAAAAGTACATTACTCATATGAGAACCGAGATAAAAAAATATATTACCAATATGAGGACCGAGATAAAAGTTTGGATGGTGATAATGGTATTTTTCTAAAGTTCATTACCTACAATTAAAATTTTTGAAAAGATCATGGTCAATCCGTGGATTGAACCCTTTAGAAAAATAGAATGAAAGGAAATGTTAAACAAATTTTTGCTCTCGACAAAAAAATATGTTGTTACATCTTCCTACATTTTATATCTACTAATCTTTTGTGTCTCTTTTCCTTTTGTATTATCCATTTTTTCACATGTCAAATCTCTACTACTCTTTTTCAAAATAAATAAATAAATAATAAAAATCTCTACTACTCATAAAGCAAATTTGCTTATTCTTGAAACTTAAAATTATTTTAAAAATATTGATTATTCTTGAAACTTAAAATTATTTAAAAAATAGTAAAGTGATTTGCCTAATCTAACATTTAATACCCTTTTATACTTGTTAAACTTTTATCTTAAATGCCAACTTTAAAATTGTCAACTAAAAAATAAAAACTTATAAAACATGGTTTAACAATGACAGAGAATTAAAAATTGAAATTTATAAAAACACGATTTTACAAATATTTGTTACATGCTTCTTTCTAATTTATAAATATGCATACACAGTTCTAATTTTTTATTATTATTTTAAACCATAACATTTTTCTTGCTTTTATAGTAATTCATAGTTAAGTTGAAGAAATGAATAATCAAAAATAAAAATAAAAAATAAAAAATAAATAAAAAATAAAAATTGATGTTGGTGTTAAGGTTAGTAAATTGTGATCTTTTATTTATCGTTTGTTGTTTCACTACTTTAGTTCATGGTCATTTATATAAGTACTACTTGTGCACTGCTTTTGTTTCTTTATATACAACTTCATCCACTCCTAATCTCGCTCTCAGTCCCAATCCGTTTTTTAGTCTCAATTTGTTAAAGTGGAACTCGGATGATGTTATTGTCATATCGGATATTGATGAAATTAATGAAGACATGCCAACACCAATTATTGAAAATCAAGCTTTGGTATTTGGACGGAAAAGAATTTACAGTCTAATTGATTAAAATGAAAGTGATGAAGATTAATAGTGGAGTATATTGATAATTATATTTCTTCTCAAGTTCACGTTACATGAAATATTTAACCACAATATAACAACTATAGTTGTTTGCTGTTAGAAAATCTCGTTTGTATACACGGTTAATATAAATAGTATCACATATACATAGAAAATATTAAATCAATTTATATGTATCGCCATATTCATAGATTTGGTTTTGACACTTACACCCCAACTTATTACTCATTGATTGCATTTTGACTTGGTGTTGGTGTTTTGGAAATCTAATTAGTAATATGATGGTCGTTATTTTTAGCATGGTATTAATCATGGCATGTAATTATATGATTGAAGAATCTTATGTTTAAGATCACAACTATAACTAGAATGATATTTAATATTAGCTACTTGTAATCGTGCATTGGGGTCCATACATACAGAAGGTACAATTACGATCTATGATTTAAAGGGCTTGTGGGGGTTACTTCAATTAAACCAAAAGCTACATATCACACTCGTCTTCCCTACCTTCTAGAGCCTCAAGAAAATGACATCTCATGTAATGAAAACTATATTTTAAATGACACTATTAAATACAATATATAACATGTTTGAATTCATCCCTATAAAAATCTTAAAAGATTTGAACATGATATCATTAAATTAAGTACCATTACTGAATATGAGAAGAGGAATAATTTGCAAAGAGGTACAAGAAAGAGGATGTTATTGGAAAGAGAGATGTGAAACAACATTAATTTAGCTATTTATGATAATACTTTCAAGAAAACCCCACATGTATACGTATGGACACATTTCAGACTACCCTTTTTTTTGAATCATATCATCATTGCCTTATATGTATTTTACTCAATGAGTAAAAACAAAATGCATATGTAGTTTGTTACTCTTACCATGTATGGAATTGTTTTCCATACATACATTGCTCAAATTGCATTGGCAAGTATTAAAAGATATCTAAATTGGTACTAGTATTTATTTCTATCATTATATCTGCGACACTTGATGTGAGTAAAATAGATTCTATTGCTGGTACTATTCCATTTATAGTAATGCAAAGCTGTAGTCATGATGTTCATACACTTCAACCAAATTCTTTTGTTATAAAGTTACAAAAATATTCTATATTTAGTAAGAGACATGCCGGCTAATGCAACAGGGTATATGACCAATAAAAGAATGCTATCATCGATCTACTCACATGATGATGAGTCAGAAGTAACTTAGTGGTAAAAGACTTATCACTATTATCATTAAATTATGAGACATGCCAAATTGAATTCTTGCTTGCTACAAACAATCATAATGTGCCTACACCAATTTTCGAAAAAGGGGATCGCGCCTCATCTGGTTTGTGTATATGTGATGATGTGCTCTCACCCCGTAGATTAGTCTGTCAAAAGATATGAAGCTATTTTACATAAAGAAATAAAACTAAAACGGACAATGAACACATTAACTTTAAATCGATACACTTTGAAAATAGTCATCATTTTTACTTTGCAAATGTCAACTGTAATTGTGTTTTTAATACATTATGCCTAAGGGTAATAATTTAACACATAAACTATTGTTAGTTTTCAAACTTGCTCCTATAATGGGACTCTATGAAATCAGTAGTTACATTACATGGTCGTATTTTGCTATTTGTTATTCTCAAATCTTGTTAAATTCATATGACTCGACACAGTCGACTCTCTAAAATATCACCAACAGGGTTTATGGAATGCAGAAATTGTGTTTTGCATACCTACTTTTCACTTCACATCAAATTATTTATACGATCTTAACACGTGGTCTTTCAGTGATAATAAAATCAGCTTACTAGCTAGTTTAGCCATAGCCATTGAAGGTTTCACAATGGACCACATTGGCAGGGATCGAGAGGGATGGGTGGAGTCATCCAATATGAATTTAAACCAAAACAACCAACAAAGCTATAAAGAACCATCACCAACTTATGGTACCAATGTTGGTCCTCAAAGTGTCATTATATCTTTTAGACATTTTGTCATATACTTAGAAACTAATTGCATTGCTCTTGCATACGTTACATGGACCACAATGTAAAGTATTTTGCAAACAATGGAAGTTAAAACCAGGGTTGTAAAAGGCGTGCCATGGCGGCGCTAAGACATGAGGCATGACCTCCACGTTATGCAATAGACCAAGGCGTCGAATCTAAGTGTGACGTGAGATAAGGCGTGATAAGGCGTGCTAAGTCATCAAATATGAATCCAATGAAAAAGGCTTTTTTGAAAGAATGGTTTAGTAATGCAATATGTGCTTGTAATGTTATTTTATTATTTTATTTTTTTCAAGGCTAAAGACCTTATAAAACTTGAACTAACCAAAGGTTAGAACAAAAAGAAAAGTATCACAATGAATAGAAACATAAAGCGGATCCATGATCCTACGGTCCTGCCATACCAACTTATACATACTTTTTTTGAAAGGTTTGTAATGTTATCTTGTAATTTTTTTTCTCAAGCTCATTGCTAGGAGTTAGTAATAAATTTCCGCTATTCAAAACAAATGAGAATAAGTACCATCTAATAGGGGAAATTCGGGTCGGGTTCACATTCACGGGTCAGAGAACATCAACCTCATTGAACATCACTATACAATCGGGTTAGCCTTATCAACCTTAATTCACTTATACATAACCTAGACACTACCTCATTAACTTGTTTATCTAAACATGTTGGCATGTTACATGGGTTAAATACGTTGTTAAAATGTGTGTTATATTACAATCTTATGGCTCAAATAAAGTGCAGGGACTTATCCTGCACTATTTGTAACACTTTAGTATAGTTTGTCTTGTTTTGTCAAGTGTTATTTTGCAGGGACTGAAGTGTAATTTGTTGATATATAAGCTCATAACCTATAGTCTAGTACAGATTATCATTTTGATCTAAACTCATAGTCTTGTATTTGAGTTTTGTTGTAAAGATCTTTGTAGAGTGATTGTTGTATTTTTATGTATTACACTCGTTTAAGGATGAAACCTTTATTTTGTATGTAGTATTGCACCCGTTTGGTGATGATACACTGATTCTATTAGTATACAAAATAAGCACGTGGAGAGGTTGGCTGAGTGAAAATCTGTGTGTTTGGTTGATTGATTCATTAGTTTTTACATGGTATTAGAGCCTACAATCATCTTGATTGTGTTTTCTTGCTCTCTTGGTGAAGAATTAGTGGTTTCTCATTTTTAAGGGTTTCGCTAAATTTGGGGTTTTTTGTTCTAGATTTCTGGTGGTTGGTTTGAGGTTGTTGTGGCTGGATCTTGAATCTTGGTGGTTGAATTGGCTTTCTGGGTAGGTTAATTGTTCAACCCTGAAAAATTAAGGTTTAATTTTGAAACCCAAATTTTATGATTTTGGGGTTTTTTTTTTGGTTTGAAGGTTCTTGGTTGATTTTGGATATTTTATTGGGTTCTTACTAGTCCTCTTGACTAAGTGAATCAAGAGGGTGGTAGGATTCGTCTTTCTCTTTGGTTTTTTAGTTGTTGCGTGTGCTTAGTACCACCTCTCACGCTATTCTTTATATTTATGTCTTTTATTTTTCTGTTTAGACTACTGGAGGATAGATTGATCAGGTATTTGAGAAGTTGTTGTAGTTGAATTGTTGGTGGTTAACTGTGATTGAAGGAGTTTGAAAATTGCTTGACCCTGCTTTACAAATTTTTTGGTTGTCAGATTTTATAACCTGATGATTCTTGATTATACTTGTCCTACTTCCTCTGAGAAGTAATGAATCCTATCCCTGATCGTTAATTGGTATAAGTGGTTTACTACTTTGTTACTGGGTCTACCTAATTTCCATGTGGTGGACTATCTATTTATTTTTGTTTTATGTTTGTGTCTTTTGTCTATTATCATAACTAGGGGTGTAGGTGGTAGTGCTAGGAGTAATAATGATGTTCTGATTAACAATTTTTATGGTGGTAATCTTTTGTTTTTGCATGCTAATGATAATTCTAGTGTGTCTATTGCCAATTTCAAGCTGGTCGGATCTGAAAACTATAAAACATAGGCTACTGCTATGCAAATTACTTTAAAAGGTAAAAATGAAATGAGATTTATTGATGGTACTTGTATTAAACAAGAGACTAGTGTTGTTTTGTCCTAGCAATGGGAAAGATGTAATGCAATTGTTCTATGGTTAATTCTTAGCTCTTTGTCTCAAGAATTATATGTTGGTCAAGTTTACTATGAAATTGCTTCTGAAGTTTGGAAAGAATTGCAAGAAATGATAAAATTGATGGTTCTAATTATCTTTAATCTAATGCATAAATAAATAGTCTTAAACAAGGTGATATGTCTGTTCCTAATTATTATCATAAACTGAGTTCTTTGCGGAGAGAATTTGATATTTTGACCTTGTTTCCTGCTTGTACTTGTGAGGCTAGGAATGCTTGTATGATGCTAAAACTGCTAGTGTTTAACATAATCAATTAATCAGACTTATGTAGTTTTTAATGGGCTTAAATGATGTTTATCAACCTATTAAAGTACTATTATTGCTAAATATTATTTCCAAAATGTGTCTAGGGAGTAATCCCTTAGGTGTCTTCACCCTGGTGTTTCATCATGGTAGTAAGGTTCAACCAGTTTTGTGTTTTTTTTGTTAATACCAATAATAATAATTCTAATAACTGCAATAGAAGGGTCCATAATAACAACAACAATAATAGATGTCCTAATCCTGTGTGTAAGACTTGTGGTTTAATTGGTCATACTATTAAAAGATGTTTTGGGTTAATTGGTTATCCTATTGGTTTTAAACGAAATCATAATCTTTCTAAGCAATCTAGTAAGGCCAAAAAGTTTCATGGTAATGCAGAAGTTAATCGAACTGCTTCTACTTCTTCTGTATTCTTTGAAAAATGAGTATATGATGAAACCTCTCAGTATTATTAATGAAGGACTCTCTGCAAGTGTTTCTGCTAAAATGTCTTGTATAAGACCTAGTTTTTATAATAACAATGTATTTTTCAACTTACATTTTGAAAACAATTTAGTTGCTAAAACTGGTTCTATTAATTTTAATGTCACTTTGGGGTGGATCATTGATTATAGTGCTAATAAACACATGTGATACGCGGGATTGCGCCCTCGCAACAGGTTTTACCTCTCAATGGATCTTGAGAAGCTTGCAATCCCCGCCAGGTAGTGTACCTGATCGTTGTAGTATTGTATAGTGACAAGTACCGGGGGATTGATCGTTCAACTCAGGAATAGTGTTCGTTAGGATTAGAAAGCCTACTAAACTAGGTCTAGAGGTGAGGGATGATTCTTTTTGTATTTTTATATTTTATGAAAGCAAGTAAAATCTCGGGTTTTGAAGGAGTGGGTGGAATTAGTTGCTAGTCAACTAACCCAAATAACTAAAGATGCAATCAAAATAAAATAGAAATAAATGAAATAAACTAATGTGGTGGAAACAATAATGAGAAAAGGTGTGTTTACTTAGATTTCATTACTCCCTATATATCTTTTACCAGTTGATCAGCTTGTTACAATTGCATGGATGACGGCTTATATTCCTTAATACTAGTCGTAGGGCCGTGTACATTATTCCCTAACTCTATAAGCTCCTACTTCACTCCTATGTCGAGCCGACTAAAAGCTCTTAACATGGGATCACTAGAATTCACTTATGCATTAAATACAACCAAAAATCGTAGTACACCTCCGATCATGTTTCTTAAGACGTTCAAGCAAGTTACCAATGGAAGTCTGCCAGTTTTCTTAAGCCTAACATCGAATACAATCATCCACAACAATTATAAACAAACCATCAACCAATAATCAACATCTAGGTTTCACTACATCTAAGGAAACACAATAAAAACCTAGCCTAAAATGTTAAAAGAAAGACAAGCATAAGATAGAATCACACAACACATAGACATATCGTATGATTATTGGAAAACTTATCTTCAATTAAGCATGGATGGAACAAGGGTTGAAACCCTTATTTTTACAGAAAATTCGTCTAGGGTTTAAGCTCTCCAAAGTTCTCCTAATGTTCCACACTTTACAATGAAAAATTGGAAAAATATATATAGAAAATACATCCTGACGGCGTCACGTTGTAGTTTCTGACGCCGTCAACTCGCCGCCAAATTAAGGATCGTATTGCCTAGATCCAATCTTGACGCCGTCAATAAGGAATACATTTTGACCCTGACGGCCTTGGTGACGCCGTCAGGTCAATTGCACTAAAAATGTTATGGGCCGTCATGTGTAATTTTCACTTCCACCTCTTTTGCCAAGCTTGACGCCGTCATGTGTGAAGTTTTGACGTCGTCAGGTACTGTTCCCAGCAAGGATTTTGAGACTTTGCCGTTTTCTTCACTTTTATGCTCCAAAATGCTTCCTTTTCCAGATTTCTTCTCAAAAGTACCTAAAATGACTAAAGAAACGATTTAGGGCAGTAATTGATCAAATAATCACGAATTCGGGCTTAAATGACCCCTTAAAAGCGGTACACTTTTCGCCTTATCAAATACCCTTACACTTGAGATTTGCTTGTCCTCAAGCAAATGCGCTTTTATTCTAATCAAAATACAAGTTAGGGGTTATTTAACACTAATATAAAAGTAATTACAACAAATAATCGTTCCACTAAAAACCAAAAACAAGCACGGAGGTCATACACTAGCACCTCACAAATAGTGTTTAGATACTCACATCTCTGGGGTGTAATAAAGTATATATCACAATATGGAAATGGAAAACATCTCTCACTACCTGTCATAGCAAATAGATTACCATAGGCTTGGGAAATGATCAAACCTCCACCACTTGGCGTAAGCACCTAGGATAAACTATCAAAGAGGTCTTTTAAAGGGTTATAACGTTCGGTGTAAGGATATGGAAAACACGGTTTTGTTGGATAAAGGCAATATTTATTGGTGGCTAGTTAATCATCTTGGTTAATTACATGTACAATATGGCGTTGCTAAGCCAAGACTCGACTCGACTTAAGCTAATCAAAAGCTAACAAACTATGAAACAAACATAAAATGAAACGGGATGGTAGTCCGTATATATATATATATATATATATATATATATATATATATATATATATATATATATATATATATATATATTCATACACTCTTGCCCTACCATCCAAAATAATACATCATAGGGATTTTGCATTCCCCTTACACTTGAATTTTTACATATTTTACAATAAACTACTCTAATGACTCGAATCAAGATAATCAAAACACTTGGAGTACTTTTTAAATATTAACGCACATATGGGGGTACTAAATTGATGTCTTCCCCATTACTCCATATTACTAGTACTTTACCCATGAGTCCCAATCGTCCCAAAATAATATGTACAAGATATGACTCGACTTAGCAACCATATAATCAATTAGATAATTAACTAAGGGTTTAAACATGTAACAATAATGCACTAAGGATGAGTGCATACAAGGAAGGCTAAGGCGATTTGATTGCACATATGGGTGGATTGTAAACAAATTCTTCCTTTAAGTAAGATGTTTAAAGTTAGAAACGAAAAGATAGGCTCGGAGGGGTGTACTAGGGGTATCGTGTACTAAAAATGAGTACAACGCTAAGGTGTGGGAAAATTAATTGACTTCGCTAGTCAAGTAATATGACTTAAATGGTCAAGTAATTATGATACGGGTTTAAACACAAGGGTGATCCTAATGCCTCTTATCATATAGTAAATCCTAACCATACGAATGTAGTCTCACTAGCGGTCTCGGGATGTATCACTAACGCAAGTTCTAGAATCTAAATACTACCGGTACACTCATAAGCACTAATAATGAATGCTTTTCCTATTTAATCTAAAGGCGAACCTCACATATTTGGGTGGAAAAGTTTTTAAGTGGTACGGTTTTGTGCTAGTCATACAACTCCTATCCATGAGACGCTTGTTAAGGCTAAAGTTTCACTCCTAAATGTTGTAAAAAATTTTAAATTTGGCGCTAAAATTTCCCTAGCAAGTATTTCTCTTAGTTTTATTACACACCTGCTATCGAACAAACAAACTCAAGTGCAATTGTATCATATAAGGTATCATCATTTACCCTCCCTTTACACTTAGGATGAACATTGTCCCCAATGTTCAATTAAAGGATGTAAAAGTAAAGCAGGTAAAAGAATGAAAACAAATACTCCCCTGATTCGTTCGATGTGGATAGTGTGTCAACAAGGTTAGATCTTCCTCCAAGAAAATAAACTTTGAAAGCTTCCCTCCAGAAATATAAATCATCTTCTTGTCATATATAACCTGTTAAACCTGAGAAAACAATCAAGGCAAACCTCACGTAAAATTGGCGGCAATCTATATATACTTAAAAAAATCCTAGAAAACAAATTAAGATATAATGCTTGTGGAATGAATGTTTTCAGATTTCCTGGAGTTTATAAAACTAAAGAATAAACAAAAACTTTAAGACTCCGGTTTAAACAAAACTCGTAAAATTTTTCAGAATTTTAGTACCTGACGCCGTCAGGTTGTAACTCCTGACGCCGTAAGAATGTTCCTGGAAAAAACTGAAGTTAAGTTTCTGGAAAATTTGTGGAAAAACTTATGCCTTATTTCCTGGAAAATCCTGCAAAACATCATCATGAATCGATACAAGCATTTGACTCTAACAAATACTAATACACATACTCATTTAATATTGTAGTGAATCATGCTCATTTTCGTTCTTATAAACAAGTTTGGATTTCTCTTACACTTAGATTTTTCAAAATACCTTTATATGTAATTAAGTCGAAGTTAAAAACAAAATAAAGCAATTTCACAATTTACTTTGAAACATGATTTACCAACAATAAAAATAAAACACGCATACGGAAACAAATAAAATCAAACAAACCAAACAAATAAAACATATAAAACTAATAAAACAACCACAATAATGAGAATCCTAAATGCATAGAAGGAAACGGTAATAAATATTCAATGGCCAACAGAGGCCAAATCCTACACTATTACAGACCGAATTGTTCAAATCATAAAACCAAAGATAAATTGTTCAGAAATCATGACACTACCATAAAAACAGCACTGGGGAGGGGGACCAAAGCGGTAATCATAACCAGGAGGGAGATGTCTGCTGTACCCATAGGGTGGATAATCCTGGTCACGACCGGGGAATGGGTCAATCTGCAAGTGAGGCTCGATGTGATCACGGGTCGATAGATGTTGCATCTGGCGGATTTTGTGATGGTACATCCAATCAAACCTCTGGTCAGTAGTGGCCCTCCAGGTGTCCATCTGACCCATCCAGGCCCCCTGATGAGCCTGTCAATCCCCCCGACCCATGTGCCGATAGTAGTCCGCAGAGCCAACCTCATAATCCCCATACTGCTGCTGCTGGGGTACACCCTCATCATCATCATCAGCAGCAGCAGCCGCTCCCCCTACGACATACCAAGCATAAGACTCATCCCCCAACTCCATCACAATACTCATTTGCTTGAGGGACTTGGCCTTCACCACCATGCATGCACCACAATCACTCAAGTATCCCATGATCTCTGGCACAAGGATCCCATAAGAACGAGCCAGGCGGGTCACAAACATCCCCCCATAGATCTTATCACCATCCCTCTCCCCTACACTCGTCTTCAGATAACTCGCCACCCAGAATGGGATGTTACAATACACATCCTCTAAAAAAATGGTGTACATGTAGAAGAGGTCAGAAGCAATGATGCGGTGAGTGGAGCTATGGCGTCCTGCTAAACTGTAGGTGATGCATCTGTGGGCTAACCTGACCCTAGGATCCCTAATGGAGGCCGCCCCAGTAGTCGAGGTATACACCCCATTCCCTATACACGGCCAAAACATAGCACACCTCAAGTCATTCCTCATCGTCTCACCACCCAACAATCTCTGCATAAACCCACCCTGAATTGCCTCATGCTGACTATACAATCCCAATCTCCAACCAAATTATGTAACCGAGCAAGTCCTAAGCTCTCCCTCCAGCCTAAAGTAAATGGTAGTACCACCCATATCAGTTCTAGCCTCAGCCAAATCAAAATGAAAAGTAGCAAAGAATTCTCGCACCAACTCACTATAAACTGGTTCCCACACCCTGAACAACCTTTCCCATTGAGGACCGGTAAATGCATTAGTTTGGAACCTTTCAAGAAAAGCATTCTCGAGGCCCTGGGCCCTCAAGAAGTCCCAATCAATCACTGCCCCCTGTCAATCTGGTGGTAGAGCAATTCAGCATATTTGGACGTAGAGGCATTATTCTCAAACACACCCCAACTATGAACCATATCACCCAAGTTCACGCGTTGAGATCTTGAAGAACTCCCTCAGTGTTGTCGGGTACGCTTGCTCATTTTCCTGGAAAAAGATGGAACGGAATGGAAGTGATTAGAATAAGAGTTTAATGAAGTCAAGCTGTCAGACCCTTCTGACGCCGTCAGACGATAAAGACTGACGCCGTCAGACCTAGCAGATGTTTAGACATGTAATTACGAGGGAAAAATCAATTTTCAAACTCTAAATCCATGAGCCAAACACCCCTTTTGACAGAAAACATGGGTGGGGGATCAAAAAAATTCGTGGTGTGAAATTTTTTTTTTCACAATTGACACATGTAGGGCATTACGAGTTCTAGGAATGAATCAATGTTAGGGTTTCGGATAATGGGGGTTTTCGAAATTGGTGGGTCCTAAGGATAATTGAACGAATAAGGATGAAGAAAAGTTACTTACCACGTGGAGATCGGCTACGGAAGATGTTGGATTTGATCTTGAAAGCTCGGTGGTATAGTATCAATTGGATATGGTTTGTGGGGTATGTGTTGAAAATGATGGATATGAGGTTAATATTGCTGAGAATGCGAGGTGACGGCGTCATGAGTGAATTCTGACGTCGTCAGATGCCCGGATTATGGATACTTTGTGACAATTTCAAGTTTAGTCCCTGCACTTTTGTTAATAGCTAATCAAGGGTATAAACTATGAATAGCCATTCCCGTTAGTGGAGTCCACCAGGGTCAAACATTTTGTTACTGTCACGAAGTGAGGTATGGTTATGAATAGGGCTGGTCACAATCCCACTTAGGTCGTAATCTTCATATTGGTAAATAGTGGGTAAGGGAAGGAGTTGTTCCATAGAGGTTTCTGAAGCTGAAGTGTTTTTGAGGTGCACCCTTTTCACACCAGGTTTAAAACCAAAGGAACGTTTCTTATGCAAATTAGGCAGCGTGACTTGCAAACTTCCAACGAAGATGTTGTGAAATTGCAAGTTCTTTTCTTCTTGAGGAAGCTCATGGAAGTAAGGGGTAATTGAAGGTGAATCACTTGGAGAAGTTTTTCCATTTTTCCCTCCGTCACACACCAAAGGGGTTGGGAGTTCAAAGATTTTTTCGATTTTCCTCGGCGTGGATTTTTCCCTAATCTTCTCCTTAATTCTTGATATAAACTTATCAGCCAAGTCCATAAAAGCATTCCTAGTGCTTTCCATGCGAGTTTCTAAGTGCTGAATCTATTTCTCCTGATTATTCATGAAAGTTATCATTATCCCTTCGAACTCCTCTTGTCGTGAACGTTCAGGAAAAGTGTATTTGCTAATTGCACTCATATGTCTATCAGGACTCACATCGGCTTCAGCTGCAGGCATTTCAGCCCTCATTAATTCCTTAACCTGCTTCTCGATGTTCTCCAATAACTGTTCTTGGGTTGCGTTTACGTAATTTAGACTCCATTCTTTCAAGAACATCGGATCCTCCCATCCTTCTTCTTCGTATTGTGCTAAACCCTCAATAACGTCCCAGCACTTATCAACGCTAAGTCTGTTTAGTCTACCATTAGCAGCGTAATCTATGGCCCTTCTCGTTTGATAATTAACTTTATCGTAAAAGATTTGAATTTGGAGTCAAGGTTCTATGCCATGATGAGGGACTTTTTGGAGTAAGGGGTTGTTTCTTTTTTTTTTGTTAGCTAAGAGGATGTGTGGAGCCCACACCTATATGAACATCTTATTAGGGAGGGGCTTAAATTTTTTGCCTTGGTGATATAGACCCATTAGTGGAAAAAGTGGGTCCCTTTTAACAAAATAATAATATTAAATTGGTGGGTTCCACTATCTTTCCCCATAAAGTAAAAAAGAAACACCCCATAAGTCCTTAAAACGAGTCCATGTTTCATAGAGAGTTTCACCTTGATGTTGTTGGAACATCAAGATGTCATTTCTAAGCTTGGTAGTTCTCCCCGGTGGGAAAAATTGAGCAAGGAAACGAGAAGTGAGATCATCCCAAGAGGTGATGGATCCCGCGGGTAAACGTTCAAGCCATTGACTAGCTTGGTCACGTAGAGAGAATTGGAATAGACGTAATCGGGTTGTCTCTCTAGTTGCAACATCAAGGTCTATGGAATCTACGATTTTTAGGAAATCCTTGAGATGCTGATTAGGATCTTCGGAACGAAGTCCATGGAATGCACATCCGCTTTGCACCAACCAGATGGTGTCGGATCGCAAGGGAGACACATTGGCTCCTTAAGTGAGCTCAATGGTGTTCCGATAGCCTTGGTGGCTAGGACGGGAATACTCTCCTAAAGTTCGGGGTCTAGGAGGTTGGTTTGGTTGTGGTAGGTTTTGTGGGTGGTTTTTTTATGGTGGGTTGATGGGTTCAAAGATATTACCACCTTCCATGATGTCGGATGGTAATGGTTACGAACAAAGTAACAAAGAAATGAGATGGACTAAAGAAACCTAAAAATAAAAATAAAAATCTTACTAGAAAGGAATCTAGCAAGTAGACCTAATAAAAAGAAATTCTAACCTAGAAAATAACTATTCCCCGGGCTACGGCGCCAAAAACTTGATACGCGGGATTGCGCCCTCGCAACAGGTTTTACCTCTCAAGGGATCTTAAGAAGCTTGCAATCCCCGCCAGGCAGTGTACCTGATCGTTGTAGTATAGTATAGTGACAAGTACCGGGGGATTAATCGTTCAACTCAGGAATAGTGTTCGCTAGGATTAGAAAGCCTACTAAACTAGGTCTAGAGGTGAGGGATGATTCTTTTTGTATTTTTATATTTTATGAAAGCAAGTAAAATCTCGGGTTTTGAAGGAGTTGGCGGAATTAGTTGCTAGTCAACTAACCCAAATAACTAAAGATGCAGTCAAAATAAAATAAAAATAAATGAAATAAACTAATGTGGTGGAAACAATAATGAGAAAAGATGTGTTTACTTAGATTTCATTACTCCCTAGATATCTTTTACCGGTTGATCAGCTTGTTACAATTGCATGGATGACGGGTTATATTCCTTAATACTTGTCGTAGGGCCGTGTACAATATTCCCTAACTCTATAAGCTCCTACTTCACTCCTATGTCAAGCCGACTAAAAGCTCCTAACATGGGATCACTAGAATTCACTTATGCATTAAATACAACCAAAAATCGTAGTACGCCTCCGATCATGTTTCTTAAGACGTTCAAGCAAGTTACCAATGGAAGTCTGCCAGTTTTCTTAAGCCTAACATCGAATACAATCATCAACAACAATTATAAACAAACCATCAACCAATAATCAACATCTAGGTTTTACTACATCTAAGCAAACACAATAAAAACCTAGCCTAACATGTTAAAAGAAAGACAAGCATAAGATAGAATCACACAACACATAGACATATC
The DNA here is from genome assembly GCA_030686995.1 of Artemisia argyi. Classification (NCBI taxonomy): domain Eukaryota; kingdom Viridiplantae; phylum Streptophyta; class Magnoliopsida; order Asterales; family Asteraceae; genus Artemisia; species Artemisia argyi. The sequence goes on from CM060694.1 coordinate 38,357,496, forward strand.
GTATGATTATTGGAAAACTTATCTTCAATTAAGCATGGATGGAACAAGGGTTGAAATCCTTATTTTTACAGAAAATTCATCTAGGGTTTAAACTCTCCAAAGTTCTCCTAATGTTCCACACTTTACAATGAAAAATTGGAAAAATATATATATAAAATACATCCTGACGGCGTCACGTTGTAGTTTCTGACGCCGTCAACTCGTCGCCAAATTAAGGATCGTATTGTCTAGATCCAATCTTGACGCCATCAAGAAGGAATTAAGCTCTGGGCCATCACATACATTTTGAACCTGACGGCCTTGGTGACGCCATCAGGTCAATTGCACTAAAAATGTTCTGGGCCGTCATTTGTATTTTCCACTTCCACCTCTTTTGCCAAGCTTGACGCCGTCATGTGTGAAGTTTTGACGTCGTCAGGTACTGTTCCCAGCAAGGATTTTGAGACTTTGCCGTTTTTTTCACTTTTATGCTCCAAAAACGTCCAAAATGCTTCCTTTTTCAGATTTCTTCTCAAAAGTACCTAAAATGGCAAAAGAAACGATTTAGGGCAGTAATTGATCAAATAATTAGGAATTCGGGCTTAAATGACCCCTTAAAAGCAGTACACTTTTCGCCTTATCAACATGATTGATTCTAATAAAAATATGTTCAATGTGGTTGATATTTCAAATTTTATGTTAACTATTGGCCATCCTAATGGTAACCTGGCTAAAGTAACTGATATTGGTAGTCTTAGGTTGACTAATGATGTTGTCTTATTTGATGTTCTTGTTATGCCTGAGTATAATATTAGTCTGCTCTCTGTGAGTAAAATGATTAAAGACAACAAATATTTTGTTGGTTTTGATGAACATAAGTGTTATATTCAGGATTTGAAATAGGCAAGTTAGTGGGGACTGGTAGTAAAACTGGTGGCCTTTAGTCGTTTGATGTTGATAAAAAATGGTATGTCTAATGTTGGTGTCTACATTTTGCTTTTGTTTGTCATGTTTCTAAAGAATTGTGGCATTGTAGACTTGGTCATCTTACTGACCAAGTACTGTCTGCTTTGGGTGATAAAATTGGTTTGAAAAGTGATGGTCATATTTCTCCTTGTGACATCTGTCATAAGGCCAAGCAGAAGGGAACCTTTTCCCTTATGTGATCATAAGTCTTCCTGTGTTAGTGATTTGATTCATTGTGATGCCTGGGTCCTTACAAAGTTGTAAGTAAGGATGGGTACAAGTATTTTCTTACTGTGGTAGATGATTTTAGTAGAGTTGTTTGGTGATTACATTGAAAGTTTTAACTTACATTTGCTCAGGTTGGAAAAAAAGTCAAAGTGGGATTGCTGAGAGAAAACATAGACACCTTTTGAATGTTTCTAGGAGTCTTATATTTTAGGCGGGGATTCCTCTGTCTATGTTGCTTGAATGTGTGTTAACTATTGTCTATCTTATTAATAGTTTATCCTCCTTAGTGTTGTCTAGTGCTTCTCCCTATTTTATAGTATATGGTAAGGATCATAGTCTTTCTCACATCAGGCCCTTTGGGTATTTGTGTTACTCCAGTGTTTTAAATAATAATGACAAGTTTAGTTTCAGGTCTGAAAAGTGTGTCTAGATTGGTTTTTCTAGTGTCAAAAAAGGTTACAAGTTGTATGGTCTTAATAGTAAAACTGTTTTTTATTCAAGAGATGTCAAGTTATACGTAGTATTAAACTATATTTCTTTTTAAAATGTAGTCCTCAATCTCTAAACTTTTTGTTGTCAATTTTTTGTTTTGCCATTACTCTTAATAAGTCTGTTGAACCAAATTAATATTATGAAGCTTCTTAGAATCTTGATTGGATTGAAGCTATGAACTTAGAAATAGAGGCTTTGTACAAAAATAAGAATTGGATTTTATCTGATCTTCCTAAAGGCAGAAAAGCTATTCGTTCTATATGCATATACAAAATTAAGTATAAGTCTACTAGTGAGATTGACAGATATAAATCCAGGATTATTGTTAAAGGCTATAGTCAAAGGGAAGGTTTAGATTATAAGGAAACATTTAGTCCAGTTGTTAAAATGGTCACTGTTAAATGTTCAATTGGTCTATTTGTATATAATAACTGGCCATTATATCAATTTGATGTGAATAATGTTTTCTTGTATAGTGATTATATGAAGAGGTTTATATGGAATTACCTTGGATTTTATGATAAAAATGAAACCAATGTATGCAGGTTGGTTAAATCTCTCTATGGGTTAAAACAGGCTCCAAGGCAGTGGAATGAGAAACTTACCACTGCTTTGGTAGAAAACGGTTTTAAAAGCAAAAATTACTATTCTCTTTATATTAAAAGTAAAAATGGGTTGTTTATTGATTTGCTTGTGTATGATGATGACATTGTCATCACTTGTAATAATGTCAATGAAATTGATAAGTTCAAAAAGTTTTAAGTTCCAAATTCATGATCAAAGATCTTGGTCTTCTAAAATATTTTTTGAGAATTGAGGTTTTGAAAAATAAAAGTGGTATTTGTCTTTCTCAAAGAAAGTATTATCTTGAACTTCTGTGTGACTATGGGTTAATGGCTTGTAAGCCTGCTACTACTCCAATGCAGCAAAATGTTGTTCTTAGTTATAAAGAGTCTGAAAAAGATAAGTATTTCCCAAGTATGACAAAATATCAAAAATTGGTGGGTAAACTTATATACATGCATGTTACTAGATCTGATATTTCATATGAAGTTCATTATTTAAGCCATGCATGGTCATCTTCAATTTCATTTCATTGTTGCATTAAGGGTGCTAAGGTATTTGAAATAAGCCTTAGGAATAAGCATTCAGTTTAACAAATGTGATAATCTCAGTTTGTATACTTTTTTAGATGCAAACTAGGCTGAGTGTCCTGTTTTCAGGAGATCTGTATCAGGTTTCTGTGTCTATTTTTGTAACAATTTGGTTTCATGTTAAAAAAAAAAAAAAAAAAAAAAAAAAAGCCAATATTTCTAGGTCTTCAGCTGAGGCTGAGTATAGATGCTTAGCATCTACAACCTATGAACTTATTTGGATTACAAAAATTCTAAAAGACTTAGAAGTTGATTGTTTGTTACTTGCAACTCTATATTGTGATTGCAGTTCTGCTATTCAAGTTGCAGCAATCTAGTTTTATTTTGAATTGATTTTCATTTAGTAAGAGAAAAAGTTTCTTGAAGGGTTATAAAAACTTTAAAAATTGGTTCTGCAAATAACATTGCAGATGTGTTTGGTAAGGGGATGAGTATAGCTCAGCACAAGTTATTTTGTGATAAGTCGGGCTTGATTGACATGTTTAAGCCATAAGCTTGAGAGGGGGTGTTGAAAATATGTATTATATTACAATCTTATGGCTCAAATAAAGTGCAAGGACTTATCCTGCACTATTTCTAACAGTTTAGTATAGTTTGGCTTGTTTTGTCAAGTTGTATATTGCATGGACTGAAGTGTAAGTTGATGATATATAAGCTCATAACTCATCCATAAATCATACATCTATCTCTCTCTCTCTCTCTTCAAAATTTGTACGGTTTAGATCATCTTGATCTAAACTCATAGTTTGATATTTGAGTGTTGTAGTGAGGATCTTTGTAGAGAGATTATTGTACTTTTCTCTGTTACACTCGTTTGAGAATAATACCTTTCTTTTGTATGTAGTATTGCGCTCGTTTGGAGACGATACAACTGATTCTATTAGTATATAAAATAAGCACGTGAGAGATTGGCTGAGTGCAAATATGTGTGTTTGGTTGCTTGATTAATTAGTTTTTACACATGTTCAACGGGTTAATGGGTCAACCCGTTTAACAGGTATAACCTAGTATTTTGAAAACAAAAAAGAATCTTAAACGAGTGGGTTGGGTCGTCCTGTTAACACATTATAAACCCGAACATGGCATGTTTAATAAACCAGTTAAATGGGTTGACTAAAATACGACCAGTAACATGTTTAGACCAAACCATAACCTACTTATTTTCATGTATGGTTTGAGTCGTATTTCATGTCATGTCTAAAATCGTCGCTCCAACCGTTTAGGTGGTGATGCATTATGTTCATACGTAAGACTGAGTTTCATTTGTGCATTTTAACTTATAAACAACAATGCACGGTGCATGTTGTTTTTAACAAATGTAGACTTTCTAATGTCCAAGTTAATTAAAACCAGTTAAAAGATAGTTTCGAAAAATGCATGCAGAAACTGAATTTACACAAGTGTGCATTCTTAGGTTTTACAAGAGCACAAGTTTCTTAAAAGGTAAATACTTATAGACCAATGTTTGTGTGTATGCATACAACCTTAAGAAAATTAACAAACCGAAAAGAGCGAAATAAACATTTATTCAGTTTAGGAACCAAACATTTGTTCGTATCAGTTCATATGGTTAAAAGGACGAAAACTCGTTCATGTTTACAAAACACATCACTACTTATGATTCGCTAGAATTCAAACATTATTTGTCCATTACAATATGACATGTTCACAATTTATTATAACTAAACATTCTTTGAACTATCAATTCACATCATCATTATTAGAACCAAAGCTCCTCAATTAGTGATGAGGGTACATTTTATATGTGGCAACCGTGGGGGTTGTTTGTTTGATTTAATGATTAATTTACATGAATTACTTTCTATAAACGTGCACATCAATAATGAAACAACTTCTAATTCCCCTTACCATACTTTAACCACTTTCATTTCTTCTTTATAGGTCCCCTTGCCTCCCACACACATGTAAAACATATAATCCACTTTTCGATCTAGTTCTCCCCTCCTCCTAGTCTCCTACTCCTCCTTCGCCATTAGCCGCCCTCGAGCTCGACCGCATGGAGAAAACCGACCGAGAGACTCATGACTTCATGAACGTCGAATCGTTCTCTCAACTTCCTTTTATCCGTCCCTCACCCCTCAAAGAAAAAGGCATTAGATTATTTGGTAAAGAATTTGGTGTAGGTGGTGGTAATGGTGATTCCTCAATGATAACCGATGAATTCGATACTAATGACACTACACAACCTACCCATGATCAAGAAACCAAAGAAACCACAAATAATGAAAGTAGCCGAAAATTTGAGTGCCAATATTGTTGCAGAAACTTTCCTACATCACAAGCTTTAGGTGGTCATCAGAACGCGCATAAACGCGAAAGACAACATGCTAAAAGAGCTCATCTACAATCTACCATGGTCCATGGTACCTTCTCTGAGGCACAAATGTATGGCCTTATGAACTACCATCGTTTCGCAACCAACACCCCACCACCTTATTACCACAACACAAACACTTCAACTCTCACAAACTATAATCATAGGTTTTATGGTGGGAACACTTCTTATACTGCTCATCAAACACCTATTACTGGTAGTCCATTGGGTTTATGGAGATACCCAAGTGCCCAAAATGCAACATTCAACCGTGACAATATGATCAACACGTCGGCGTTGGTGTCATCAAATGACGCGTTACGAGCATCAAGAATCCCGATGAGTTCAGGTTTTATGTATGATTCAAAGCCGAGTGTTCAAGTTCAAGTCCAAGATCCAGTTAGTCTTGATTTGCATTTGTAATGTTTTCGTTTACAAGTTTTCTTTAGAGGTAATATTATATAGAACTACTACCCAATTAATTTTTATTATTTAGTACAATATGATTATGTTGCTAAAGTACCTTAAATAATTAGTCATGAAATCTAACAATAATATTTCTTAATAAATAAATGTGCATGTTTGTAGATAAAGTTTTCGAATGTAACATAATCTTGATTAATTAATCTGGGACCAAATGTTTTCTCAAACTTAGTTTTGAGAAGAAAGTACTTCAATATAGTACTAGCTATCTCGAACTTGAAAATAGAGCTAAACGATTTGAATCAGTCATTTTCTTGATCCTTTTCATTCAGCTCATATTTCAAGAAGCGAGCTTATTTTGAACGTGTTCTATTGTTATTAACTGTATTAGTATAATTGCAAACTTGATTTCGTTACAAACTCGAACTACCTGTTGTTCATATTTCGACGTTGATCAGTTCGGTTGGTTTGAGAATCCGAATGCCTAAACTGGTGATGGATTTGAAAAAATGTAGTTCAATAATAAATTTAGTATTGATAGTTTTTCATTTTTACTTCTGAGCTTTTTCGGCGTTTGTTTTCGTGGCAGTGATGACAGTAGTAACGTGATATAGTTCAGTTTATAGTTTCAATTGGTTAGCTAGTGTGGTTTAAGTGATCAAATCTTAGCCATATTGTAGACATTCACTTCAGTGAAAAATTTTAGCAGTTCGAAAAAAAAATTGAATGAAATTTAATCATGTAAGAGTATAATGGTAGTAATAAATTTTGGGGTGAAAAAGGATATGAAGAATTGAAAATGAAGAACATAAGAACCAGAGTTTTAATACTAAGACATTAAATTCTGAAAAGAAGATGTGAGAAAAAAATGAATAAAAAGTTATGTAGAGTCAACATCTGCCTGCAATCAGTGATTGTACCCACAGAAGCAAATGAAACTGAGTTCATGAAGGATGAAAAAAGTGTTCACCAACAACTGAAGCCTTTAACTACTTCCCAAGGGTATACTCCCACTTACCATGGTATCTATATTTGTGTCAAAGTACAACTGTCAGCTGCTTCCAGTGTGCTTTCCATGCTTGTACATTATTTTACCACTTTTCTTTCATCTTTCTCTTTTTTGCTTTTCATAAAAAAACAATACTTAATCAACACATACATGCATTTTTAGTGTAGAAACATGATAATCGACAATGTTAATATACATGTTTAAAATGTACATATACACATACATGTAGACGTACACATATATAGGGAGATTAGGAGGCTTTGTTTGTATTGGTCTTAGCTTGTTTGGTATCTATCATATATTTATACTGTCACTTGAACTATTATACAATTATGAGAAATAATTCAGTCTTACAGTTTCAGCTAACAATAAGCTAGCTAGAACGAAAAAGAAACAATTACAAAGTAACAAACAAGGATGAATTTAGGTTACAAGTTTAACCTATCTATTTCTATGATACATTATTCAACATATGTGATATTCATCTCCTAGATTGCGCTTCTCCCGGATTTATTCTGATCGAGCTTAACTTGATGTTGTTCTTATATCTCCAAACTAAACGTGCAAAAATGAAATACATGTATGAGACATTGAGATGGTCTTTCAAATGTGATCTGGTCTTGAAAGATCATTAACTTGTGTAAATTAACATGACCATATCACATTTAATGATCATGCATGTTACCTTTCTAGTTCTTATTTTTATTTGATCATCAACTTACATTTGCATACTGGATACATGTATTTCTATCGATATTTATGCTTGTAGAGTTTATATGATAAGTAATGAAATATCATCATTAGTTTTTAAGTATATTAATATTTAAGTATATTACTGTAGTTTTTAAGTATGACTTTTCGGGCAAAATACACTATTTGTTTTCGTCATCTTCCACTGTACTGTGGACAAAAAAGGGTTTTCTCATGTTTTACACAAGTATAGATGAGACATAAAAATACAAATACGTGTTATATATAACAAAAAGAATATGCAATGATTTTTATACTGTATCAAAAAAAAACAAATACTACGTACATGATTGTGAGTTATCTTCAAAGTGTTGACACATGTGTCATGCATGTCGTCATGTGTGATTGAAACTAGTAATCACATTAAGCAATTTATTAGTTCTAAGCAATTAAGCTTTTCTGCTCTAATTAGGCATTTAAGAATTGGGTCCATATATTCCTATCTAGCTAGCGCAAACACGATGTGATCTGGTAAAAGAGGGTCATGTCGAGAAAACAGTATATATGGGTTCAATCTCAATCTGTGTTAAATAGTCAATTTGACAACTGGATATTGTATAGGACCGTGTCTTGGAAAAAAGGCATCAGATGTTGGAAGTCAGAGTTTTACCCTTTTAATTTTGAGTTTATTGGTATAACAAAATGCACTAACAAACTCAAAATTAAGTATCAAAAATGAAAACATGAGATGAGGGTGACCACAACCATTACAAGAAAATAGATATTTTAGTGACAGAGATTTTGATGACACAAAGAAATGTCACTGATCCAAACCTTTTAGTGACGCTTTTTAGAAAATGTGGGCAAAAAATCTAAATTTTTTGGATTTAATAACACTTTCTATAAACAAAATGTGTCACGAAAGGCAAAAAATACGTACTCGCATTTTTTGTGTCACTATAAATAGACTTTTACATACGATAGTTCTATCTACACCTTTTTAAGTGCGGGAGAAACACATAAAATTTTAATGACACTTCTTTTATATTTTTGAGGACATTTTAGTGACTCTTTTTTATTAGTGACACTTAATTGGTGACACTTTTTCTATGTGTCACTAGAAGTCAACTTTTTTGTAGTGAACTATCATTATCCATGATTATATCATATGCGTGTGTTTGTTATAAAGCTTATATGGAAACAATCAAAGGAACCTAAATTGCCAAAAGCAATCAAAACAGTATATGGACCCTATGAATTGCTTGACACTTTGTGTATGTATGTACTATGTAGCTAGTGAGTATTCATGTGAATTAGCAAAAGTTTACCACTTATAGACAAACATTCTAAAGAAAGAAATGTAAGGGATACTATTCATAGTAAAACACAAAATCCATTTATGAATCCCATAAACCTTTAAAAAAGATTAAAGTAATTAAAAAAGCTCTTGTAGATTGTGACACTACACTTGACCTAAGGAGACAAACTTCACTATCAATTGCTTGGACACTTTGTTCCGTAACCAAGTTAGGAATCTCTTCTTCCTCTTCTTTTCGAATACATGCATCTCAATAAAAATTCAAAGAATTGAAGATCATATATATATATATATATATATATATACTCCTAATGAAATTACGTCATTCTCTTGCATAGCCTTAATACCGGCAACGCTGACCAACCCGCACATTCTGATCCAAGAACAATATGTGCCATTCATTAGCTAGTTACTACGAACACTCGAGCAAGCCAAACTTTTTATATGTTGCAAATGATGTTAGATTATTATGTTTCAAAATTATTCTCTTCATGTTTAGGGGAGGAGGAGGAAAAAAAAACTCCATGGATTACTACTCCATCTTATTATATGTACTTCAAGAAGAACATGACAAGCATCCCTTTAAAACATGTAGAAACGTATATCTCTTAAATAATGTACTTATCTTATTTAAGATGGTATGTATTATTATAACTTTTTATAATCTCTAACAATTGAATAAGCTTTATGATGCTTTTTGAGTTACTAGATGAGCCCAAAAGCTGATAAACTCATAATAGAATAAGAATGTGTAGTCAAAGAATTATTCTTTGTGAAACAAAAGGAGAAAAAGGAAGAGGCCAGGGTACTACAAATCACCCCTTTAGAAAAAGGGTAGAATTGGAAATATACTATATTGGGGAAGAATATCAAAGGCAGAGTTAGGTCAGCTTATTGATTGGTGGGTGATTGAGGCATGAAAAGAGTAAATACAAGGAGATGGCATTGGCTGAATTCTAGGATACCATAGAGTTAAAGTTGTGCCTTTTTTGGAGCTACTTGCGACTTTTCTATGTGCTAAATATGCAATCTTCCATTGTTTCATTAAAATCGATTCTTAATTATTATACATACTCGTGGTTTGTCACATTGTCAGGATCGGGATCTTATTTAGGATCATTTTCGTTTTTACAAGATCGTAATTGTAAGATCGGATCAGGATCGTAAGATTCTATGAAAATGTATATATTTTTGTATAGGGGTTGTAGTTTTATATTTCTATATAATATTTCATATGATAAACGAATTTAAAAGGATTATAACAGAAAAAGTTATATTTTCAAGTATCATACTAGTAGAATATTAGATATTTTTTCTGTCTCATAATTATATTCCAATGTTAACTTTTGATTTTTTTTAGTTTTTAACTTTGACTCTAAATATTCTTATTTGTGATTACTTGATGCAAAATATATGAATGGATTGAGTTTTAAATGTATTTTTCATTGGTATAATTATTATCAAATATTATATAATACAAATAAAAATATATAAGGTCAAAGTTGAAAAACAAAGACTTAAAAGGTCAACAGTGGACTATAATTATAGGACTGATGGAGTATATTTCAATGCATACTTGCACAAAGTTATTAAATACGTGCCCCAATTTCTTGTTTCAATGTTTTTTATTATAAGTTTTTCGTGGTAACATTTAAATTAATGCAAAAAGATAATGTTAATTTATTGGAACGTGATTCAGTGACTTTTTTGTTATAATATATAGATAAATGGATTGTATCTGAAAATGAAGCGACATAATTTATAATAGAGGGAAAAATAATAATTTTTTTCCTTATGGCCAAATAAATTAGATTATGATATTCTTATAATTTTACTGAAATTTTTAACATATAGTTCATGTTTTTATATATAACATAAAATAAAGAGTTAACTACATAAATGGTCCCTGTCATTGGTTAGAAATTACAGATTCAGTCTATTTTTTATTTTTGTATCAGATCCGGTCCCTGTTATTTTAAAATGTCTCATATTCATTCCAATTTGTCTAATAAGTTGTGTGAAATGACCAAAATACCCCTACCTTCAACATTATATTTATATTTTAGGCGGGGGTATTTTGGTCATTTCATGTCAAAATAAACTGAATCCGAGACATTTTAAACCACAGGGATCGGATCTGATACAAAAATGAAAAATGAATTGAATCCGTTGTTGATATAAATAATTGACTAAAAACATTATTCATATCTTCCGATATCTCTATGTTTTGATAATCACAAAACTTAAACTAATCAAATCCAAAGATCATGACGTAAACACGTATTTAGTAATAAATAATCACTTTCACCAACAAATCACTTAAGGTATGAATAAACAAAGTGTTTAGTGCTATGTATGATCAAAGGGGTATTTAATTAACTAATACAAAGTTTATTTAATTATATAATCTTATTATATATTTTTGAAAAACACTTTTGGTAATAAGGAAAAATGTTTTAATCATACTAAATATATGATTTCAAATATTTAACCAAAATCAGTTAGTTTTTCACCAAATAAACTTTCCCCACTAAAAGACAAGTTTTCTGGCCGTTACAGTTGGGCGGCCCCCTTAATTATAAGGGGCGGCCCCCTTAATTTTAAGGGGACCGGCCATGCTTTAAGGGGACCGGCCACGCTCCTCTGTCAGAAACTTTTGCCTATAAATACCACCTTAAACCTGGATTTTTTCCCCACCTTTTGCACTTCAGAACTTTCTATTCTAGATCTCCATTTCCAATCTATAAATCCTTTGATCATACATTCTTAAATCTTTGTTTCAAAGTGATCCATACATAATCCATTCAAGTGCAAGAGAAGAATACTTCTATCCCTCAAGACAAGAAGTATTACAACTAGTTGTGATCTCCACATCTAAGTTGTTTAAGCATCATCATTAATTATTATTTCATAGTGTGATTAGTTGTGAATATTTGTTAGAGAATAGTTGTGTAGATAGTAGAAGTTGATTAGTAGTGAAATAGGTTAGTTGTGAAGATTGGTGTGTAGAAGAAGGTGTGTAGAAGATTGGTGTGTAAAAGCTAGGTGTGAAGAAGATTGGTGTGTAGATAGGTGAAGAAGACTGGTGTGTAGATAGATGTGAAGAAGCTTGGCGTGTATATTGGTGTGAAGATTGGTGTGAAGATTGGTGTGTAAATTGGTGTGTAAATTGGTGTGTATATTGGTGTGTAAGGTTTTCTCCGCCATAAGGGAGCTTGTTGATATAGTGAAGAAAACTCTCGAGTTAGGTGCTCGGGGAGTGGAGTAGGGCAAGGAAGGTGCCTTGTAGCCGAACAACTATAAATCGCTTGTCTCTCGGTTTGATCTTTCCATCCTTTACTTATTTCATTACTTACATAATTATTGCTTCATAGTAGATATATACTTAGTATTGTTCATATTGTGTATAACTAGATTTCATATATCATCGAATCTATATTTTATAAATCAACGAAAACTTTTAAACAATTTGTTTTATAAAAATTAAAAAGACGTAAAACTATTCAACCCCCCCTTCTAGTTTTCCTCAATTGGTATCAAGAGCCACGTCTAGCAAGAATTTTAAAATATATTGTATTTTAAAACTTGTAACGATCTATGGAATCTTTAAAATATTTAGAAGGGCAATCTATGCAAAGACCACCACTATTTGAAAGTGATGGATTTTTATATTGGAAAAATAGATTCGAAACGTATGTGAAATCAAAAGATCTTGATCTTTGGCATATTATTACCTTTGGTGATTTTCCCCCTATTCAATATAATGTTGAAACCAAAATGGATGAAATTGTAGCTTTTGAAAAACAAAATGATGATTTGAAAAAGAAACTAGCAAAAAATAATGAGGCTAAAATGGTTATTTATAATGCGTTACCACGCAAAGAATATGAAAGAATTTTTATGTGTAAAACCGCAAAAGAAATTTGGGATTCTTTACTAATCACTCACCAAGGTAATAGCCAAGTCAAAGAAAATAAAATAGATCTTCTTGTACAACAATATGAACAATTTACGATTCCGGAAGAGGAATCAATTGATAATGCTTTTGCTAAGTTTAACACTATCATCACAAGTTTAAAAGCACTTGATGAGACATTTTCTAGTAAAAATTGTGTTAGGAAATTTCTTAGGGCATTGCATCCAAAATGGCGAGCTAAGGTCACGGCAATTGAAGAATCAAAGAACTTGATGACGTTATCACTAGATGAACTAATTGGCAACTTGAAGGTTCATGAAGAAATCATAAGAAGAGATTCGGAAACGGTCAAAGTCAAGAAAGAACAAATCAAATCCATTGCTCTAAAAGCCAAAAAGGAACCTAGTGATAATGATGATTCAAGTGACGAAAGTGAAGACGAAGAATATGCAATGGCCGTAAGAGAATTCAAGAAATTTTTCAAGAGACGAGGAAGATTCACTAGGTCATCACATGACGAGAGAAAATCGTTCCAAAGAAATAGAAGTGATAATTACGTGAAAAGAAAGTGCTTTAGATGTGGAAGTCCAAATCATCTCGTTGGAGAATGTTTAAAGCCGCCGGGTTATGAAAATCAAAGCGCATTTGTTAGTGGAACATGGAGTGATAGTGATAAAGAAGAAGTGGAAAAACCAAAAGAAGAAAAGTGTTTTGTGGCAAATGCAACCGACGAAATATGCCTTGGAATTGACTTGGAACCTAACGAATGGATCAAGGATAGTGGATGTTCGAGGCACATGACGGGGAATCGCAAGCTATTCTCTACATACAAGGCATACAATGGAGGTAACGTTATTTTCGGTAGTGACTTGCGTGGAAAAATTATTGGCAAAGGTACGATTTCTCAAGACTCACTTACTATTGAAAATGTTGAACATGTTAATAATTTAACATATAACTTACTTAGTGTAGGCCAAATATGCGATAATAAATGTAAAGTTATCTTTTCTGAAGAAGATAGCGAAATAGTTAAGAATGGAAAAATTATAGGTAGAGGTATTAGGAAAGGAGGTGTATATGTTATGAAACTAGGAAACAAACCTGAAGATAGGATATGCCTAACGACCCTAGACGAAAATTCCACTTTGTGGCATAGGAGATTAGGACATGCTAACATGCAACAAATACAATCTTTGGCCTCTAAGGAATTAGTTAGAAACTTGTCTAATCTAAAATATGACAAACATTTTTGTGATGCATGTAAAGTTGGAAAACAAGCTCATGCTAGCCACAAAGCTAAGAATATAGTATCCACCACTAGGTGCCTAGAATTATTACATATGGATCTTTTTGGTCCATCCGCTGTGCGGAGCTATGGAGGAAACACGTATACCTTAGTAATAGTAGATGACTACTCACGATACACGTGGACTAGGTTTTTAAGTGACAAAACCCAAGCATTTGAAAAATTCGAAATATTTAGCAAAATGATTCAAAATAAGTTAGGATGCTCAATAGTTGCCATTAGGACGGACCATGGAAGGGAATTTGATAACGAAGTACAATTCGGAAAATATTGTGAGTTAAATGGAATATCTCATAATTTCTCCGCTCCTCGTACTCCTCAATAAAATGGGGTAGTAGAAAGAAAAAATAGGTCACTACAAGAAATGAGTAGAACTATGTTAAATGAACAATCAATTCCACAAAAATTTTGGTGTCACGCCGTAGATACATCGACTTATATTCTAAATAGGGTATCAATTAGAAGAATTCTAGGAAAAACTCCTTATGAGTTATTAAGAAATAGAAAACCTAACTTAAGCTACTTTAGGGTATTTGGAAGTAAATGCTATATCTTAAACACTAAGGACTACCTCACTAAGTTTGATCCAAAATCATATGAAGGAATATTTTTAGGATACTCACAAAATAGTAAAGCATATATAATACTTAACAAACACTCCATGAAGGTAGAGGAATCACTAAATGTAACATTTGATGAAACACCACCACCTCCTAAAACGCTACATTTAGAAGATGATAACTTAGTCGAAGAAGAAGCTATTGAGGTTAGTAAAACAAAACCCATAGGAAATGACAATGAAGAAACTCACTTAGAAAATAACAAAATCGTTAATATTAAAGAATCTAGATCACATCCTTTAGATAATATAATAGGACATCTTAACCAAAGAACCCTTAGGTCACAAGCCCAAGATAAAAACAACTTCTTCTGTTTCCTCTCAGCAATAGAACCTAAGAATATTAGTGAGGCTTTAAAAGATGAAAGTTGGATTATAGCTATGCAAGAAGAATTAAATCAATTTAAGGCAAATGATGTTTGGGAACTAGTCCCAAATCCAAAGGATATGACCATCATAGGAACCAAATGGGTATATAGAAATAAGCTAGATGAGAATGGAATAGTTACTAGGAATAAAGCTAGGTTAGTTGCCCAAGGTTATAATCAACAAGAAGGAATTGATTATGATGAAACTTATGCCCCCGTAGCTAGACTAGAATCAATTAGGATATTACTTGCCTATGCTTGCGCCCTAGATTTTAAGTTATTCCAAATGGATGTGAAAAGTGCATTCCTTAACGGTTTTATCAATGAGGAGGTATATGTGGCACAACCTCCAGGATTCATTGACTTCGCAAAACCTGATTATGTTTATAAGTTAAAGAAAGCTTTGTATGGACTCAAACAAGCTCCCAAAGCTTGGTATGATCGATTAAAAGCTTTTCTTATTAAACATGATTATTCCATGGGAATGGTAGATAACACTCTTTTCACTAAAAGGAAAGACCCTAATCTCATCATTGTTCAAATATATGTTGATGACATTATATTTGGATCGACTTGTCAAGACATGTGTGATGAATTTGCCAAAATCATGCATGATGAGTTTGAGATGAGTATGATGGGTGAACTTAACTTCTTCCTAGGATTACAAATAAAACAATTAGAAGACGGAATATTCTTTAACCAATCTAAGTACATTAAGGAAATGCTTAAGAAATTTGGCCTAGAAGACTCAAAACCCATGAAAACACCCATGTCTACGGAGGTAAAGCTCACAAAGGACGATGAAGGTGAGTCCGTAGATAACACCAAGTATAGAGGAATGATAGGGAGTTTACTATACTTGACGGCAAGTAGACCCGATATCATGTTTAGTGTCTGCCTTTGTGCCCGTTTTCAAGAGGATCCCAAAACCTCTCACCTAGAAGCGGTTAAGCGTATCTTCCGATACGTTAAAGGCACTATACACTTAGGATTATGGTATCCTAAGGAATCCGGCATAGAAACCATTGTCTATGCGGATTCGGATCATGCGGGAGACTACGTAGATAGAAAGAGCACTAGCGGTATTTGCACGTTTATGGGATGTTGTCTAACGTCTTGGTTTTCAAAGAAGCAAACCACTCTTGCTATTTCTACCACCGAAGCCGAATATGTAAGCGCCGGAAAGGCATGTCAACAAGCACTATGGATGAAACAAGCTCTCGTAGACTATGGCATTAGGTTAGAAAATGTCCCCATTATGTGTGATAACAAAGGTGCGATAGATTTAAGTAAAAATCCGGTGCAACACTCTAGGACTAAACACATAGAAATACGTCACCATTTTCTTAGGGATAATGTACAAAAAGGAAATATATCTATAGAAAAGGTCGCATCGGAAGACAACATTGCGGATATATTCACAAAACCCCTTAAGCGTGAATTATTCAACCACTTGCGTTTAGGATTAGGAATGATGGAACAAGTTGACTAAATTATATTGAATTTATTCAAATTTATACTTGCATGAAATTTATTTTTCTTCCATTTCACCTTTTCTGAGTCTAGGAATCTATTTCGCACAAAACTAAAGATTGAGAAGATTTATTTTCTTTGCATAAACCTTTTTGTAAAACTCAATCAATTTTCTCTAAAAAAAAAAAATAATTCTCACAATCTAGGAATCACATGAAGATCATTTTCCTTGCATTGTTGACTAATTCTAAAAACATTGTATTTCAAAATCATGCATAAACTCTCACATAAATTGTCAAGGTATATAATCTAATATATGTCTTTGACATTCATGATCGAGCAAAAATTGAATCAAGGAGATCATTTGGATTGTTTCTTAGGATCGTTATTTCTTTTTGCTTCTAGGAGTCGAAACAATCACAACTCCACATTTGTTGCATATAGACACTCACTAGGACAAATTCACTAATAATGGTGTCATCTTGATCCATCACTAGTTTTTCACTCACTAATTGCCTTTGCCTTTAATTCTAGATAGGTGCCTTAGGAAGTTTAAGTGTGCTTGCATTTACTTACCTCCTATTGCTTATTATGTGTTGATTATTTGCTCTTGTGCCTATGTGTTTTTGAATGATATCTTATGTTAGATTAGATGCTATATTGCCTAAAGGAATTGAACTTGCTTGAATCCAAGTCCAAAAACACAACCTTTCTGCAAATTTTCTGCCAAAAACCCAATTCTGGCAATCTGGAAATCACCAGATGGGCGGCCCCCTTAATTATGTAAGGCGGCCCCCTTAATTTTAAGGGGACCGCCCCCTAATTAAGGGGACCGGCCATCTGATGGTCGGGTTTACAGAATCTTTTCTGCTTTTTAGCCCATTTCAACCTACATTTCCCATTTTTCACCAACACATTTTGTCCTAATCCTCCAAACAAACTTTATCCATCCTTAAACACACAAATCTTACACTATAAATATCCCCAATCCTCAAAGCTCTCCATTCATCCCATCATGAACTCTCCAAACAAACCAAAATCAAAAGCCTCAAGGCTAGCAAGGATGACGGAAAAACCCGTTTGGCGACGAAAAAGTCCTAGAAACAAATCCATCATCACAAATGTAGTTGGAAATCATTCCTCCCCACCAACTTCTTATTTCCCAAACTTTGCATCAAACCAACAAAGGCATTCATTTGATCCACTTTACAAACCATACAACATTGGCCAAACATCTTCCTTCAAGCCAAACTACATCCCTCAACCTCCAACAACTTATAATGATCCATGCAAGTTTGATAACCCAACTCATCCATACCAAACCTATGATCCCCTCCACATTGCCACGGAAAAACAAAAGTTCCGTGATGAAATAAACCAAATCCATGATCTTAGTGATCTCCTTGCTATGCATCTTGCACAACGCAACAAAGGGCTACCTCCATCATCACCCTATGCAAATTGCCTTCCCCACTCTCTTAACTTGGATCAAGTTACAAATCACACTCACTTTTGCCCTTGTTGCATATTCCTTCAAAAACAAATCCTCTACTTGAGTGAAGATATTTCTTGGATTGAATATCTTCTCACTCGTGATCATCCAATACCACCCTTAACACGATACAACATCGTGAGATCCACCTCTTCCGCTCCATACAACACCCCATATCCACCTCAATCAAACATCTAAGCTCTATGCTTTTGTTTTCCTTCAAGCAAATAAAACAAATCAACCATGGGTTGCAAGCAAGTCCAAGTGCTATCTTAGGCAATATAGGACTATATCTTTTATTTTGTTTTATTGTAATCAATATGCTACAAGCATATTGAATGTTGTCATGTTAGTTATTTCTATCATGCTTGAATGAATCTATTTTTATTTGCATAATTGTTGTTTTTGCATATATATGTGTGTTGTTCTCTTCAAAATATTTTTGTAGCCAAGATTCCAATTGCTCGTTCCCTTTGTGCCCTCAAACGAGGGGGAGCATACATCAAGGGGGAGTTTTCTACCCGTTTAAACTTCTCTCACGAAGCTTATTCGGCCTAACCTTTTTGATTCTACAAAAAGGGGGAGAAGTGAATGTAAACTTACTAAATACTTGTCTAAATATTAATTTTTGGATTTAATAAGTTTAGGTTTTGTAATCATCAAAAAGGGGGAGATTGTTGATATAAATAATTGACTAAAAACATTATTCATATCTTCCGATATCTCTATGTTTTGATAATCACAAAACTTAAACTAATCAAATCCAAAGATCATGACGTAAACACGTATTTAGTAATAAATAATCACTTTCACCAACAAATCACTTAAGGTATGAATAAACAAAGTGTTTAGTGCTATGTATGATCAAAGGGGTATTTAATTAACTAATACAAAGTTTATTTAATTATATAATCTTATTATATATTTTTGAAAAACACTTTTGGTAATAAGGAAAAATGTTTTAATCATACTAAATATATGATTTCAAATATTTAACCAAAATCAGTTAGTTTTTCACCAAATAAACTTTCCCCACTAAAAGACAAGTTTTCTGGCCGTTACAGTTGGGCGGCCCCCTTAATTATAAGGGGCGGCCCCCTTAATTTTAAGGGGACCGGCCATGCTTTAAGGGGACCGGCCACGCTCCTCTGTCAGAAACTTTTGCCTATAAATACCACCTTAAACCTGGATTTTTTCCCCACCTTTTGCACTTCAGAACTTTCTGTTCTAGATCTCCATTTCCAATCTATAAATCCTTTGATCATACATTCTTAAATCTTTGTTTCAAAGTGATCCATACATAATCCATTCAAGTGCAAGAGAAGAATACTTCTATCCCTCAAGACAAGAAGTATTACAACTAGTTGTGATCTCCACATCTAAGTTGTTTAAGCATCATCATTAATTATTATTTCATAGTGTGATTAGTTGTGAATATTTGTTAGAGAATAGTTGTGTAGATAGTAGAAGTTGATTAGTAGTGAAATAGGTTAGTTGTGAAGATTGGTGTGTAGAAGAAGGTGTGTAGAAGATTGGTGTGTAAAAGCTAGGTGTGAAGAAGATTGGTGTGTAGATAGGTGAAGAAGATTGGTGTGTAGATAGATGTGAAGAAGCTTGGCGTGTATATTGGTGTGAAGATTGGTGTGAAGATTGGTGTGTAAATTGGTGTGTAAATTGGTGTGTATATTGGTGTGTAAGGTTTTCTCCGCCATAAGGGAGCTTGTTGATATAGTGAAGAAAACTCTCGAGTTAGGTGCTCGGGGAGTGGAGTAGGGCAAGGAAGGTGCCTTGTAGCCGAACCACTATAAATCGCTTGTCTCTCGGTTTGATCTTTCCATCCTTTACTTATTTCATTACTTACATAATTATTGCTTCATAGTATATATATACTTAGTATTGTTCATATTGTGTATAACTAGATTTCATATATCATCGAATCTATATTTTATAAATCAACGAAAACTTTTAAACAATTTGTTTTATAAAAATTAAAAAGACGTAAAACTATTCAACCCCCCCTTCTAGTTTTCCACATCCGTAATTTCCAACAAACCACAGGAACCATTTATGTAGTTAACTCTAAAATAAATTGTGAACAAAATTGGGTCAAGTATCTAGATGGTTTACTTCAAAAACAAGCTTCTGACATGTTATAAAGCACGAAATCGTTTTTCATAATTAGCCCAAGAAGACACATCTAAAGTATTTCTAAATAGTCCATAAAAGCATAATGATTTGACACTCATTAATCTTGCAAAAGACAATCAATTAGCAATACCAAAATAATAGCTTTCATGAAGAATTCTTAGTCATTAGGCTTTAAGAAATGGGCTTATGCTTAATAAGTTAATTTTGCCAAAAATAATAAAAATAATAATATGCGATCCTAAGCAATCCTAGGATCCGATCTTACGTGTGATCCTACGATCATGATACGATCCTACTTGAATTACGATTTTGTTGAGATCCTGATTATTTTGTGTGTGTAAGATCGTAGGATTATACGATCCTACAACCAGGATCACGATTTTTACAACTATGGCTTGTCAAATTCATATTAAACATCCATGTCAAAAAAATTTAGCAATAATCATCCTGTAAAAGTTACACACCTTAGGAAATTACGTAGTAATTTTTTCTCCATTATCCAATAATAGTCAAACACGCTTCTTGATAAAATTACTCCCAAACACCCTTTTATTAATTTCATCTTCTTCTCACCAGCATCATTACCTATCATCATCTTTTCTCAGAAAATTTCTAGTGACGGATAGTAGAGAATAGTGGTGGAGGTAGCGAATGGTGGTGGTCACGAATCCTACCACTAGAAATTTTTTGATGGTTGGGAGTGATTTTATGACATAGGTATAGGCATTTTGTATGGGTTTAAGTATTTTATGGCAACTAAAAGTGATTTTAGGGTGAGGGATTTACGTATTGATAAGAAGATGATGATGATGATCATGGGTAGTGGATGTTATGAGAAAGAAAATAAAATGAATAAAAGGGTATTTTGGAGTAATTTTATCAAGATGTATATTTGACTTTTGGTGGATAACGAATATAATGGAAAAAAATTACATCATTAGCCTTAGAAATGTATTGTGTTAACTTTTAGTAACTGAGGGATGATTAGTGCCAAAAGTTTCTGACAAAGATGTTTAGTATAAAAACTGACAAACCACAAAGATGTATTTTGCAGATTACTCTTATTATTTACAACTCATATTTCCAATTATCATATAAGGCCCGACGTAGTGGTAGCCACAACCATGTGTGACATGTTATGCAGCACCACCTCTTTACACGCGACACAATCATGCGTGGTATGTAATATTTTGAGGTTAAGGGTGGTGCATACCACCAGTAGAAGTAAAATGTGTAATTATGTGCACGCACGTGTACGTGTATTTAATCAAAAGATATGTGTATTTAAGTGAGATGTAAGTAAAATGTGAGAAAGGTGACTACTGTTGAGAATAATGGGGGTTGCAAAGTAAGAGGAAAGAAGATGATGTAACGTTAAATTAGAGATTTTAAAACCGTCACCATTAATACTAATCTAATAACAACAGTTGGTCACCTAATAGAAAACAATTTGAGTTATTTCTCTAGTTCTGGTAAAATATAAAATGTAGGACTTCATCGTAGCCTTGTAGGAAAGCAAAAATCATAAGAGGTTATTTTGGCATTTTAGTCTAGCGTATTTTCCTTTGAGGAATCTTTGATATTAGTGGAGGAGTAGTGCTATTTAAGTTTACAACGCATGCTTAAATACATGCTTAATTTATAAAGTCATGAACTACTGTCAAATAAAGTAATTTCCAACAAAAATTCTTAAGTCATAGTCTCTTTATTTATGGTTTTTGCACAATCAAATAATGAGCAAATTCCTTAAATTGTCCAAAAATTAAAGCATAGTCTAACATCTAGTCAAAATTAAAAAATAAAATTTGTAGAACTGTAGAGGGGGTGAATACAGCTTCTTCGGCTTTTTAGATGTTTAAAATCTTTAAGCCAAAGAGAACATCAAGTGGTTGTACAATAATCCAACAACCACTAACGCAACCAAAGTATATAAAGCAAGTAAGAACACAACGATATATACTGGTTCGGGATGGGGGGTTTATACCATCCGTACGTCCAGTTGCGAATCCGCGACTCCGATACTATTCACTAGTATAATCCTTTTGGTGGGCTATAAACCGTTACAATTCACTCCACCGATATTCACCAATATCGATGCTCACAAAGAAGGAGTTACTCCCCAACGGTATTCCACCCTCAGAAATCACCCAAAAGAATCTCGCGATTCGACTTCACCTAAGGGTCACCAAGACCACTACCAAGACTTCCCACCGGAAGTATCAAACCCCAACTAGATCCCCAATGATCTAGGCTTGGTCACCAAGACACAAGACTTCCCTTACAAACAATTAAATGAATAAGAAATTGTTTGTTCAATCAATCCCTAACCTAACCTAGAGACTCGATTCTAGTAGAAAGGGTATAGATAGGAAGACCCTCGACACAATCACAAGAGTGGATTAGGTTCTTGCGATTCTTCCCTTGCAAGTAGATGTGTTCTTTCAAAGATGTTATGGTGAGAATCAAGAACACAAGATTAGAGATAGAGAGATTTGAGAGTGTTTAGAGAGAAAGAATGTAGAGAGAAAGAATAATTGCAAGAGGTGAGGAATACAAGAGGCAAGGGTGGTATTTATAGGCCAAGAACCCAAACTTGGGAAATTTTACCGAGGCCGGGGCGTCACCCGCGCATCAGCGCGCGGGCAGCGCGCCAGGCTTCTGTAAACTTTTCCCGAGTGTTGGGTGTTTAGATCTTATAAATACCTATCCTTGCTAAACCCCAAATTGTACTTCATACTAAACCTTAACATTAATCATTCTAAGGTTTACCAACTCAAATAGCCAATTAGAAAATGTTTTGTGAAGTGTTTATAAGAAAACCAAATACCAAAGGTAGAAAGTGTAAATAGGGTAATTTGGAAGGGGTAGAAGTGTTATTCCTCACATGGCATAGAAAAGAGAGAAAGAATATGCCAAGGTATATTCCATTGCTTGAGGGGGAAGAATGAGATGGAGGGTTGAGATGAGATGGTTTGAATTGGATGATGGAGATCAAAGGGAGCCTCCTTTGGTTTTCAAATTATTTGGCATGTGTTGAATATGGATGGTTGAGATGTGTTGATTTGAAATGGATATCTAGGATCAAAGGAGCCTTATTTTTGGATTAAGAAGGGATATTCCAAAGGAATATGCTTTGCTTGGGGGGGGGGGGGGAAAGGGTAAATCAATGGTTGAGATAGTTTTGGTTTGAAATGGATGGCTTGGATTAAACACATGTGATGGAATGGAGAAGAGAGTATATGGATGGTTGAGATGTGTTCTAGTTTGAATTGGATGGCTTGGATTAGATGGAGCCTCTTTTGAAATTCAAATAATTCCCATGTGTTGAATATGGAGGGTTGAGATGCATTGTAAGGGAATGAATGGTTGAGATGTAGAGTATGTAAGGAATGAGTTGGATTGTGTAAGGGAATATGTAGGAGATTGTGTAAGAGAATATATAATTTTGATATGATTGGATATGGTGGTATTGGTCCTTTGTAGAAATGAGATTAAGAAGAGGATTAAGACATAATCTAATTGTCATTAAGAAGAAAGTTTTTAGACAATTAGGATTATGAGTTGAGAAATTCATAAGTTACTTATAAGTTCAAGTAACACAACATCGAGAATCCATAGTTTCATATCTCGTGACTTTCCACGACTCGACGTTCTCAACTAATACCTTGGTTCAAACAAGTTAAGTGCTTTGCCTTGATTGTAAAGCATAACCCAAGTGGGAAATGATGCGTTTACGCAAAGTGACCTTTGACTTAGTTTGACAAATAAGGGAGTAAACCCGTTACGTGATTAGAGAAGACATAAGCACGGGATATGAGCTATGGATGCTTCCACATGATGTTACGTGAAGTATATAAGCTCCCTAAGTTTAGAAAAGCCATGGCTAGAGGCTATAGTTAGAAAACATGAGTTGGCGTTTTCCCGTAAATGGGTGTTTTAAAAGTAGGATCTCTCAAGTCTCAAAACTTGTTTCGAGTGTTCTCAATTAAGCACATAACATATTCATACCTGTATTGAAAGATCCACATTTGTCAGGCAAGGGGAAATCCGACTTTCAAAATTCGCCCGGAACCATACAGTGTCCTAGTGCGTCACCCGCGCGTTGACGCGCGGGCAGCGCGCCAAGAGCAGATATGGGCTCCGGCGATTTTAAGCTAACGTTTGTCATTTTATGTGTTTCGATGGTTTATTTGTCATCATTAAAACATGAAGAGATCTTGATCATATTGCCTCAACAATCTCCCCCTTTTTGATGATGACAAATAAAAACCGAAAGCAAATAAAATTACATAACTTAGCGAAGACAAAGCATGCCTTTGGTGTAGCTTGCATCTTGACCTTTGCCTTGTAATTTGGTGAAGCCTTTAACATTTCTTGAATGGTCTTCACGCTCTTGCTTTCTTTCTCCCCCTTTTGTCGAACCAAAAATGTAAGACTACCAATCAATCCAGGTTTCGAACTTGGGCCTGTGGGATAAATGAGCTAGCTTGTATGTGCACCCGAATGTGCTCCCCCTTGAACATAGCTCCCCCTAGATCGTTTCTCCCCCTTGTTTCAAGGTGGGGATATATGGGTCATGAGCCTCACCTTTGCAGTGGCTTAGCTACACATAGAAATCACAACATGCAACAAACAAGAAATCCTCACATGTGAAAGTTCCAAAAATGGGTTAGATTACCATTTGGATTCTTGCAACATGGGTTAGTCCACAATAATATCACAAATTATATAAGTTCCAAAAGATTGCATTTCATTCCAAGCATACATGAATAAAATATGCTACACATTTTATTACACAAGAACTATCCTAGTACTTTATCTAAAAGCACTATACTAGTACTTGATGGCAACATAAAAGTGTGATGTCTAGATTCCTAGGTTTATGCCTAGGTTGAACTCTTCTTTCACCATCTTCCCTTTCCCTTTCACCTTATCATCTTCCAACTTCCTATTCATCTTGGACATAGTGGTTAACAATTCCATGATTCCTTCATGGATGGATAAGAGAATCACCCTAAACTCAATCCTTGATTCTTTGAGAGCATTGACCATGTGTGCGGTGTTTTCACAACAAATGGAGTACTCATCTTCACAAAACCTTGGACTTAATGGTTCCTTAATTAAGTCCCACACTTCACTACCCGCAAATGTCCTTAACTCATACTCAAACTTAATCCTATCATCACCTTCCTTTTTCATCATATCTATGAATGACCTTTTCAATCTCTTAGAGCTCTCCGGGTTTTGATTTCCTTGATTATTGTTAATGGACCCTTCCGAAAGAGACATGATTCCTATTGTGAGAGTTATTTTCTAAGGTATGGTGGAGGATGTTATGTGTTTTATGAAATATCTTTGGAGATTTTAAAGAGGATGAATGGAAGGTTATAAGGTTAATATCCAAAGGTTAATATAAAAGGTTGTATGGTTATTGGTGACAAGTATGAGTTGGTGGATCATTATTAAATATTTGTACTTAAGATTCTTCCACTATTTCCTATTTACCCTTTACATCCTCATCATCTTCTAGTAATCTCATTCCTAATCCTAATCTTAAATAATTGAATTGATCTTTATCTAAGGGTTTTGCTAGGATCTTAGAGATGTTGTCATCACAAGGAATTTTCTCTATGGTGATATGGTTCTTAGTGATGTTGTCTTTTAGAAAGTGATGTCTAATTTCAATGTGTTTCGTGCGAGGGTAATCAATTGGGCTTGAATTTAGATTGATAGAGCATGTATCGTCACATAGTATAGGTACTTCATTTAACATGACGTCATAATCAACAAACGCTTTCTTCATCCATAACGCTTGTTGGCAAGCCCTTCCGGCCGCAACGTAATCAGATTCCGTTATGGAGTTGGCGAAGGAAGTTTGTTTCTTAGAGAACCATGATGTTAAACAAGCACCTACAAATGTGCATATTCCACTAGTGCTTTTCATATCAACTATATCTCCCGCATGATCCGAGTTGGCATAAACCAATACTTTTACCCCCGAATCCTTTGGATACCAAAGACCTAGATTTTGAGTTCCCTTAATATATCTAAATATTCTTTTAACGGCCTCTAAGTGGGAAATTTTAGGATTTTCTTGAAACCTAGCGCAAAGGCAAACACTGAACATTATATCAGGCCTACTTGCCGTTAGGTAGAGCAAACTTCCTACCATGCCCCTATACTTAGTACTATCAACGGATTTGTTGTCTTTGTCTAGGGTGAGAACTCTTTTTCTAGAGATAGGGGTTTTTGTAGCCTTAGAATTTTCCAAGCCAAACTTCTTAAGCATTTCACCAATATACTTCGATTGATTGAAAAATATCACATCACTTAATTGCTTGATGTGTAATCCTAGAAAGAAACTAAGTGATGAGGCGAAAAATGATCCGTTTTTAGGGGGTCATTTAAGCCCGAATCCGACTTTATTTGATCAAATATTGCCCTAAATTGTTCCTTTTGTGATTTTAGGTGTTTGGAGAGTGAATTCTGGAAAAGAAGCCATT
Source organism: Artemisia argyi (assembly GCA_030686995.1). Lineage (NCBI taxonomy): Eukaryota > Viridiplantae > Streptophyta > Magnoliopsida > Asterales > Asteraceae > Artemisia > Artemisia argyi. The sequence goes on from CM060694.1 coordinate 38,383,915, forward strand.
TTGGACGTTTTTGGAGCATAAAAGTGAAGAAAACGGCAAAGTATCAATTTTCCATGCTGAAGACACTAGGTGACGGCGTCAAGAGTTACACCCTGACGGCGTCAGACATCAAGAATAAAACACCGTAGTTGATGACGGCGTCAAAATCCATCCTGACGGCGTCAAAGTCCCAAGAATAAAATACCGTAGGTGGTGACGGCGTCACATAGGCCGTCATAAGTAGATCAAGGCCGTCCGAGGAAGTATTTGGCGGCGAGGTGATGGCGTCACATGCTTGTCTTGACGCCGTCAGCCCAGTTTTCCTATATATAGTTTTCTAGTTTTTACATTAAAAAGAGAGAAGTTTTGGTGAAACCCTAAAGACGAATTTGGTGCCTCTTTTACAGGTTTTTCAAGGGTTCCAAACCCTTGATACCTTGCATTGTAATTGAGATAAGTGTTCTTCTAATTCAATCAATATGTCTATGTGTTGGTTGTTTATCTCTTGTTCTTGTCTCAATTCAATTATGCTAGGCTAGATCTCTCTTGTGTTTGCTTAGATCTAATGAAACCTAGATGTTGATTATGTGTTGATTACTTGTTTATTCTTGTTCTTGGATGAATGATTTATATGTTAGGCTTAAGAAAACTGGCAGATCTCCAAATGGTAACATGCTTGAACGTCTTAAGAAACATGAACCGAGGCGTACTAGGTCTTTATTGGTTGTATTTAATGCATGAGCCACTGTTTACAATCCCTATAGTTGTGCTGGGTCATGGTGTAGGAGGAGATAAGAGCTCATAGAGTTGGGGAGTTATGTATGCCACCCCACGAATGGTATTAAGGAATACAATCCGTCATCCATACAAGTATAACAAGTAATTAACGTGTAAAAGATATCTAGGGAGTAGTGAAGTCTAAGTAAACACAATTTCTCCAATTACTGCTCACAACCTTAGTATAATTGGTTTGTTTTCATTTTTATTATTTTATTTTGATTATATCTTAGCTTTGGGTTAGTTGAATAGCAACTAATTCCGCCCACTCCTTCAAAACCCGAGATTTTAATTGCTTTCATAAAAATATAAAAACACAAAAATAATCATCCCTCACCTTTAGAACTAGTAATTAGGTTTTCTAATCCTAGCGACACTATTCCTAAGCTGAACGATCAATCCCCCGGTACTTGTCACTATACTATACTACAACGATCAGGTACACTGCCTGGTGGGGGTTGTAAGCTTCTCGAGATCCCTCGAGAGGTAAAGCAAGGTGCGATTCCCACGCATCAAGTTTTTGGCGCCGCAGCCCGGGGAATAGTTATTGTCTAGGTTAGGATTTCTTTTTATTAGGTCTACTTGCTAGATTCCTTTCTAGTAAGATTTTATTTTTATTTTTAGGTTCTTCTTTAGTCTATCTTTTTCTTTGTGTGTTTGTTCGTAATTTCCATTGACTATTCCGTTCACCATTATGGAGTACGCGAATCCACCATACCACCAACCAAAAAGGCCATTCTACCCTGTTGACATCTCGAATTTCAAACAATATCGAGATGAACCCATATATGATGCATGGACTCGTTTTAAAATTTTACTTCGAAAATTCCCTCATCATAGTTTCTCTTTAGCATCCCTAACCGAAACCTTTTACTATCGTGTCAGCCAATGTGACCAAATGCGCATCGATGATTTTGCCAATGGGGGCCCTAGGGAATTAAGTGCTGAAGAAGCATGGGATACCTTAGAAGACTGTGCCCAATATTATTATAGAGTAGACAACCCAACAAACAACATCACAAATCAATCAAAAACAAGTTTGAAGGAGCAAACAGGAAGTTTGTCTGGGGATGAATATACTCATGTTGAGATACCTAGTTGGATGGCACCTAATATCATAGTACAAAACAAACATATAGGTAATCTAGGTACAATGGAGGATGAGGTGGATAATCCAAGCCCACAAAGTACCCCACAAGTCCTACCATCATTTGAGGCACATACACCGCCCGTGACTTACCCGGAAGAAGTAGAAGAGACTATAGGAACCCCAATTGAGGTAGAACCCTTGGACCAAGCACCACTAGAGGATATAGGTTTGAACACTTGTAGTGATAACCTTACTCCTAGTTCTAGGGAAGTTCCTAGTTTTGATGAACCGGAGCCTCAACCAAAACCATTACCTAATCTTCCATCCTTGGAGGAAGATTTAGGAATTGAAATAGGTCCCGATCCACCCATCAAACCATGTAGTCCGGGTAGTTTTACGTTGAAGGTAGTAGACCCCAAACCTTGTAGAGAAGAAGCCAACATAGGAGTGGACCATGACCTTACATACTTACATCACCCATTCATGATTGATCGTAAGAAACATTATGGGTTTAAACCGGGTTTATTAGGTCAAGATAGATCCCCAACTAGGAATTTCTCGAAGTTGATAGAAAATGATCCCTTCTTAGGAGAAAACTTCAACTCACTCATTGACCAAAGTGAACTAGGTAAGGTTATGATGAAAGGAGCACACCCGTTTGAGCATATAATTCATCCACCACCCTTTCCTCACGAGGCATATTTCCACCCTAAGGGTGTGTATCGCTACTTCCACCCGCACTTAATCCTAAGTGTAGGGAAAACTTCCTATATTTCCGTTAAATAAGGGTAGAGACAGGCTCGTGACTCGAACAAAAACAAGCGCTTCTTGGGAGGCAACCCATGTTTTGTGTGATTTTATTTGTTTGATTGTTATTTGCTTCCGTATGCATGCTTTATTTTTATTGTTGGATGATCATGTTTCTCAATTAAAATGTGGAAATACTTTACTATGTTGTTTGGCCTAGTCTTAACTCCAACCAAAAAGTATTTTTGCAAAAGATAAGTGTAAGGGGAAACCCCAAATATGTTTTCAAGTAACACCCCGATCATGATTCTTCACAATATTAAATGAACATGTATATTCGTATTTGTTAGAGTCAAATGCTTGTATTGAGTCATAATGAAGTTTTGCAGGATTTTCCAGGAAGTAGGACGAAGTTTTTCCAGAAATTTTCCGGAAACTTAACATAAGAATTTCTGCAGGTCCATTCTGACGGCGTTAGAGTATTACTCTTGACGGCGTCAGGAGTTAAAAATCTGGAAATTTTACCGGTTTTGTTTTTCTAACGGAGTCTTATGGTTTTTGTGAATTATTAAGTTTTATAATCTCCAGGAAATCTGCAAACTTCATTCCACAAGCATTATATCTTACTTTGTTTTCTAGGATTAATAACTTATATAGGATGCCGCCGATTTTACGCGAGGTTGCCTTGTCTATTGTTGTCAGGATTTACAGGTTATGTTTGACAAGGAGATGATTTATATTCTGGAAGGGAAGCTTTGATTGTTCGTTTTCTTGGAAGAAGATTTAACCTGGTCAACCTAAAATCCATACCGAGCGAATCAGGGGAGTATTTGATTTCATTCTCTTTACTTTTTCACTTTTACATTCTTTACTTGAACATTGGGGACAATGTTCATCTTAAGTGTAAGGGGAGGGTAAAAAGATGATACCTTACATATGCACTTTCGCTTGAGTTTGTTTTGTTCGATGGTAGATGTGTAATAAAACTACGAGAAATACTTGTTTGTATAATTTTAGCGCCAAATTTAAAATTTTTTACAACATTTAGGAGTGAAACTTTAGCCATAGCAAGCGTCTCATGGATAGGAGATTGTATGACTAGCACAAAACCGTATATTCAGAAAAATTTTCCACCCAAAAATGTGAGGTTCACCTTTAGATTTGATAGGAAAAGCATTCATTATTAGTGCTTATGAGTGTACCGGTAGCATTTAGATTCTAGAACTTGCGTTAGTGATGCATCCCGAGACCGCTAGTGGACTACATTCGTGTGGTAGGATTTACTACATGATAAGAGGCATTAGGATCACCCTTGTGTTAAACCCGTATTATAATTACTTGACCATTTAAGTCATATTACTTGGCTAGTTAAGTCAACTAATTTTTCCCACACCCTTAGCGTTGTACTCATTTTTAGTACACGATACCCCTAGTACACCCCTCCGAGCCTATCTTTTCATTTCTAACTTTAAGCATTTTACTTAGAGGAAGAATTTGTTACACCCCACTTAAATGTACAACCAAATCGCCTTAGCCTTCCGTGTATGCACTCATTTTTAGTGCATTATTGTTATTTGTTAAACCCTAAGTTAACTTTCTAATTGATTACATGGTTGCTAAGTCGAGTCATATCCTTGTACATATTGTTTTGGGACGATTGGGACTCATGGGTAAGTACTTATTTTATGGAGTAATGGGGAAGAACATCATTTATTACCCCCATATATACGTTAATCTTAAAAGTGCTCCAAGTGTTTTGATTTTCTTAATTCGAGTCATTAATTTAGTTAAATGTAAAGTATGCAAGATTCAAGTGTAAGGGGAACTCTCATCCCCTATGATGTATTATTTTGGATGGTAGGGTAAGAGTGTATGCAAAAAAAAAAAAAAAAAATCGAAAAAAAATAGAAAAATCAAGAAAAAAAATAGAAAAAGAGAAAAAACATACGGACTACCATCCCGTTTTTCATTCTATGTTCATTTTATGTTTTTGTTATTTTTCATTTATTAGCTTAAGTCGAGTCTAGTCTTGGCTTAGCAACGCCATATTGTACATGTAATTAACCAAGATTGTTAACTCGCCACCAGTAAAACTTCCTTTATCCAACAAAACCGTGTAATTCATATCCCTATACCTAACGTTACAACCCTTTAAAAGACCTCTTTGATAGTTTATCCTAGGTGCTTACGCCATGTGGTGGAGGTTTGATCCTTTCCCAAGCCTATGGTAATCTATTTTGCTATGACAGGTAGTGAGAGATATCTTCCATTTCCATAATGTTATATTACTTTATTACACCCGAGAGATGTGAGTATCTAAACACTATTTGTGAGGTGCTTGTGTATGATCTCCGTGCTTGTCTATTGGTCTTTAGTGGAACGATTATTTGTTGTAATTACTTTTATATTAGTGTTAAATGACCCCTAACTTGTCTTTTGAGTAGAATAAAAGCTCATTTGCTTGAGGACAAGCAAATCTCAAGTGTAAGGGTATATGATGAGGCGAAAAATGATCCGTTTTTAGGGGGTCATTTAAGCCCGAATCCGACTTTATTTGATCAAATATTGCCCTAAATCGTTCCTTTTGTGATTTTAGGTGTTTGGAGAGTGAATTCTGGAAAAGAAGCCATTTTGGACGTTTTTGGAGCATAAAAGTGAAGAAAACGGCAAAGTATCAATTTTCCATGCTGAAGACACTAGGTGACGGCGTCAAGAGTTACACCCTGACGGCGTCAGACATCAAGAATAAAACACCGTTGTTGATGATGGCGTCAAAATCCATCCTGACGGCGTCAAAGTCCCAAGAATAAAATACCGTAGGTGGTGACGGCGTCACATAGGCCGTCATAAGTAGATCAAGGCCGTCCGAGGAAGTATTTGGCGGCGAGGTGACGGCGTCACATGCTTGTCTTGACGCCGTCAGCCCAGTTTTCCTATATATAGTTTTCTAGTTTTTACATTAAAAAGAGAGAAGTTTTGGTGAAACCCTAAAGACGAATTTGGTGCCTCTTTTACAGGTTTTTCAAGGGTTCCAAACCCTTGATACCTTGCATTGTAATTGAGATAAGTGTTCTTCTAATTCAATCAATATGTCTATGTGTTGGTTGTTTATCTCTTGTTCTTGTCTCAATTCAATTATGCTAGGCTAGATCTCTCTTGTGTTTGCTTAGATCTAATGAAACCTAGATGTTGATTATGTGTTGATTACTTGTTTATTCTTGTTCTTGGATGAATGATTTATATGTTAGGCTTAAGAAAACTGGCAGATCTCCAAATGGTAACATGCTTGAACGTCTTAAGAAACATGAACCGAGGCGTACTAGGTCTTTATTGGTTGTATTTAATGCATGAGCCACTGTTTACAATCCCTATAGTTGTGATGGGTCATGGTGTAGGAGGAGATAAGAGCTCATAGAGTTGGGGAGTTATGTATGCCACCCCACGAATGGTATTAAGGAATACAATCCGTCATCCATACAAGTATAACAAGTAATTAACGTGTAAAAGATATCTAGGGAGTAGTGAAGTCTAAGTAAACACAATTTCTCCAATTACTGCTCACAACCTTAGTATAATTAGTTTGTTTTCATTTTTATTATTTTATTTTGATTATATCTTAGCTTTGGGTTAGTTGAATAGCAACTAATTCCGCCCACTCCTTCAAAACCCGAGATTTTAATTGCTTTCATAAAAATATAAAAACACAAAAATAATCATCCCTCACCTTTAGAACTAGTAATTAGGTTTTCTAATCCCAGCGACACTATTCCTAAGCTGAACGATCAATCCCCCGGTACTTGTCACTATACTATACTACAACGATCAGGTACACTGCCTGGTGGGGGTTGTAAGCTTCTCAAGATCCCTCGAGAGGTAAAGCAAGGTGAGATTCCCACGCATCACTAAGTTCACCCATCATGCTCATTTCGAATTAATTATACATTAAGTTTGCAAATTCATCGCAAAGCGATTGGCATGTTGAACCAAAAATGATATCATCTACATAGATTTGAATAATAATAAGATGTTTTTCTTTTGTTGTAGTGAACAAAGTATTATCTACCATACCCATTTTATACTCATTAAGCAAGAGAAAAGATTGCAACCTATCATACCAAGCTTTAGGAGCTTGTTTAAGTCCATACAAGGCCTTTTTGAGCTTATAAACGTGATTGGGTTTTTGAAAATCAATAAAACCGGGAGGTTGTGCAACATACACTTCCTTTTCGATGACTCCATTTAAAAATGCACTTTTTACATCCATTTGAAAAAGTTTAAAATTATGACTACAAGCATAAGCAAGCAAAATTCTTATAGATTCTAATCGTGCAACGGGTACGTATGTTTCATCATAATCAATACCTTTTTGTTGGTTATAACCTTGTGCTACTAACCTAGCCTTGTTTCTACATACTACACCATTTTCATCAAGTTTAATTTTAAAGACCCACTTCGTTCCTATAATAGTGTAACCACTAGGATATGGAACTAAAATCCATACATCATTTCTTAAAAATTGATCTAGTTCTTCTTGCTTTTCCATGACCCAATTTTCATCTTTTATGGCCTCCTTAATATTTTTAGGTTCTATGGTTGATACAAATGCAAAGTCATTCCTTTTGTCTTGGGCGTTTGACCTAAGGGCTCTTTCATCTAATTCTCCTATGACTTGATCTATGGGGTGATCTCTAACTTCCTTAATATTTTCCACTCTAGGTAGTACTTCCTCTAGATCATTATTAGACAATTCTATCTGATTTTGACATGCATCTTCTTCTATGATGTCATCATCAAGTAAAGGCAATGTTCTAGATTTTGAAGGAGTTTCGTCAAAGGTTACATTATACGATTCTTCAACTTTTAAAGTTTCCTTGTTAAGCACAATGTAAGCCTTTGATGTTAGTGAATATCCTAGAAAGATCCCATTGTAATTACTAGTATTGTTAGAGTTTTCTAATGAGTTGGAGATTAAGCATTTACAACCAAAAACTCTAAAGTATTCTAGGGATGGTCTTTTACCTCTAAGAATCTCATAAGGTGTTTTATTAATGATTTTTGTAATCAAGACCCTATTAAGTATGTAGGATGCGGTTTGTACGGCATGACACCAAAACTTTTGCGGTATAGATTGTTCATTTAAGATAGTGCGACTCATCTCTTGTAACATCCGGTTCTTCCTTTCAACTACTCCGTTAGATTGAGGAGTGCGAGAAGCCGAAACGTTATGAGATATTCCATGTTTATCACAAAAGACTCCAAATTGAATTTCATTATCAAATTCTCTACCATGATCCGTTCGAATTGAGACAATTGAACATCCAAGTAGGTTTTTTTCCCTAAGACTTTGAATTTATTAAATGCTTCATTTTTAGTTTTTAGAAATAGTGTCCAAGTGAATCTTGAGTAGTCATCCACTATTACTAAAGTGTAGAAGTTTCCACCATAGCTTTGAATAGCGGTTGGTCCAAACAAGTCCATATGTAATAGTTCTAAAACTCTTGATGTAGAAATCATGTTTATAAGCTTATGACTTGCATGGACTTGCTTACCTACTTTACATGCATCACAAAAATGATTATCACATTTTTCTTTAGGTAATTTCCTAACTAATTCCATAGATGCAATGTTGTGAAATAATTGCATGTTAGCATGACCTAATCTCCTATACCAAAGATTGGAATTATCTACAATGGATGCAAGATTAACATTGAGGTTGCAAGACACATTACCTAGTTTTGTATCCTTTTCCTTAGAGATGATTTCAAGTATGGTATGCTTAACGTCAACATATTTACTAGGTTGAGATCTTGAAAGTGGCTTCTCCTTAGAGCATACCTAACATTTGAAGTGCATCTCAAACTTTTGGTACCCATTGTTTCTTGGGTCTGACATGGTTTGCACATAAAAAGCCCAAGTTGAAAACTCTTGGGTCTTGAAGGAATAAATACAATTGTTCAATTCCATATTTTGAAAGGGTAGACCAAGGATTGTTTTGAAAATATGTTTTGTTTTGAAATTAGGGTCTTACATGTCTTTGATCTATAGAATATGGTCTCATGTTTGGGGTAGGTAAGAGAGGTCTTTGGTCAACTCTAGCGTCAGTATATATAAGACCATTGTATGAAACCGGGTTGTAATATGGTTTTGTGGTTTCACTCCATACAATGGGTCTTTGATTATGTCAAGTGTTTGCAAGAGGAACTTGAGTATTGATAGGCTTGATAAAACTTTTAGTTTGAACTCCTCTTTTTCTCAAAGTCCTGTCATGCTTCTAGCGCGTTGACGCGTCAACCAGTGCATCAGATATAGAGGATTTGAGAGTTTTATTTCCGTTTACATTCTCAAAATTTAGAGAGCTATACTTTTGGAAGTGGTTTTCACGTTGTTTGCAAGTCCAAGACCTTCCTTATCTTGGGACACTTTTTGATGATTCAACATCTCATTCAAATCATTACCACTCTTTTTGAGTTTTGTAACATTTAATGACTTTTGTTGAAGTTTCGAGACTTCTTCACTCAAAGAGACAACGTTAAGTGTGAGGTTTTCACAATCTTTGCATGGTTCAACATTCTCATGTAGAGTGACAAGTCTCTTTATTTCAATTTCAAGTTCATTATTTTTGTAAAGTGTTTTAGAAAGTTCCTTTTGAAAAGAGCGTTTTTCTTTCACAGTTAATTTTAATTTTCTAAATACTTCCTCATAGTTATTAAGTAATTCCTCATTTTCCTCTTGCAATTCATTTATAAAAGAAGTTTTGATAGTAGTAGAGTTATGTTGTACCTCATGAGACTCAATCGCCATAAGGCATGTTGCTTCCTTGTTTGCTTGATTGCCATCTTCATCGTCATTCCATACATCACCAACAAACGCTTTCCATTGTAGAGGATTTGGACAGTCACTAATGAAGTGATCCTTTTCACCACAATTGAAGCATCCATCATCACGCCTTGAGCCTTGACCATCCTTGTTTCTACGATCATTAGTATGGTTACCAAGCCAATTCCTTCGTTGAAACTTTCCACCTCTTCTAAAAAACTTTATAAAGTTCTTAGCCATGAGGTTGAATTCTTCATTGTTCATCTCTTCTTCATCACTTTCTTCAAAGCTACCACCCTTCACTTGTATGACTTTTAATGACTTTAGCTTTAAGTGCCAAAGACTTTCTATTTTACTTATTGTTTTTGGTCATAACTTTGTCACTTTCAAGAATCATTTCATAAACTTTGAGATTCCCGATAAGCTCATCTAGAGGAAGCTCCGCCAAGTTCTTTGCTTTTTCAATATCCGTAACCTTAGGTCGCCACTTCACCGGAAGAGCACGAAGAAATTTTCTAACATGATTCTTATTGTAAAAGCTAGGATCCAATGTCGTGAGGCTTGTGATAATAGCATTGAATCGTGTATAACCATTGTCAATGGTTTCTTCTTCCAAGATTACAAACTTCTCATATTGTTGAATGAGTAAGTCAATCTTGCAATCCTTAACTTGTGAGTTGCCTTGATGAGTGATGATGAGAGAATGTCAAATCTCCTTGGCGTTTTTGCACACATGGACTCTCTCGAACTCCCTTTGAGGTAGAGCATTGTAGATCATCATCTTAGCCTCTTGATTTTTGACAATCTTCTTCTTCTCATCTTCTTTGAGTTCCGAATATGGCTTCTCAACCATCAACTTGGTTTCCGGATCAAGCATCATGAAAACAAAGTCTCCGTTTTGAATGACCTCCCACAAGTCAAGGTCCTTGGACCTAACTTAGGTCTCAAACCGGGTTTTCCAAAAACAAAACCCTTCGGTTTCTAGCAAAGGTGGTCTTTGCATAGAACATCTCTCTACATAGTTCTCTTGAGCCATGGATCTATACTCTACTTTACCAAAAATCTTAGTTAGGATTTTAGATTTTTGGGAAAGAAGTTTTTAACTTAAAACGACTTCTCGGGAAGGCTTTAACGCTCAAAAACTTGAGTATTCTGCTCCGATACCAATTGTAGAACCGTAGAGCGGGGTGAATACGGCTTCTTCGGCTTTTTAGATGTTTAAAAACTTTAAGCCAAAGAGAACATCAAGTGGTTGTACAATAATCCAACAACCACTAACGCAACCAAAGTATGTAAAGTAAGTAAGAACACAATGATATATACTGGTTCGGGATGGGGGGTTTATACCATCCGTACGTCCGGTTGCGAATCCGCGACTCTGATACTATTCACTAGTATAATCCTTTCGGTGGACTATAAACCGTTACAATTCACTCCACCAATATTCAGCAATATCGATGCTCACAAAGAAGGAGTTACTCCCCAACGGTATTTCGCCCTCGGAAACCACCCAAAAGAATCTCGCGATTCGACTTCACCTAAGGGTCACCAAGACCACTACCAAGACTTCCCACCGGAAGTATCAAACCCCAACTAGATCCCCAATGATCTAGGCTTGGTCACCAAGACACAAGACATCCCTTACAAACAATTAAATGAATAAGAGATTGTTTGTTCAATCAAGCCTAACCTAACCTAGAGACTCGATTCTAGTAGAAATTGTATATATAAGAAGACCCTCGACACAATCACAAGAGTAGATTAGGTTCTTGTGATTCTACCCTTGCAAGTAGATGTGTTCTTTCAAAGATATTATAGTGAGAATCAAAAACACAAGATTAGAGATAGAGAGATTTGAGAGTGTTTAGAGAGAAAGAATGTAGAGAGAAAGAATAATTGCAAGAGGTGAGGAATATAAGAGGCAAGGGTGGTATTTATAGGCCAAGAACCCAAACTTGGGAAATTTTACCGAGGCCGGCGCGTCACCCGCGCATCAGTGCGCGGGCAGCGTGCCAGGCTTCTGTAACTTTTCTCAAGTGTTGGGTGTTTGGATCTTATAAATACCAATCCTTACTAAACCCCCAATTGTACTTCACACTAAACCTTAACATTAATCATTCTAAGGTTTACCAACTCAAATAGCCAATTAGAAAATGTTTTGTGAAGTGTTTATAAGAAAACCAAATACCAAAGGTAGAAAGTGTAGATAGGGTAATTTGGAAGGGGTAGAAGTGTTATTCCTCACATGGAATAGAAAAGAGAGAAAGAATATGCCAAGGTATATTCCATTACTTGGGGGAAGAATGAGATGGAGGATTGAGATGAGATGGTTTGAATTGGATGGTGGAGATCAAAGGGAGCCTCCTTTGGTTTTCAAATTATTTGGCATGTGTTACATATGGATGGTTGAGATGTGTTGATTTGAAATAGATGGCTAGGGTCAAAGGAGCCTTATGTTTAGATTAAAAAGGGATGTTCCAAAGGAATATGCTTTGCTTGGGGGGAAAGGGTGAATCAATGGTTGAGATGGTTTCGGTTTGAAATGGATGGCTTGGATTAAACACATGTGATGGAATGGAGAGGAGAGTAGATGGATGGTTGAGATGTGTTCTAGTTTGAATTGGATGGCTTGGATTAGATGGAGCCTCTTTTGAAATTCAAATAATTCCCATGTGTTGAATATGGAGGGTTGAGATGTGTTGTAAGGGAATGAATGATTGAGATGTAGAGTATGTAAGGAATGAGTTGGATTGTGTAAGGGAATATGTAAGAGTGTAAGAGATTGTGTAAGAGAATATATGATTTGGATATGATTGGATATGGTGGTATTTGTCCTTTGTAGAAATGATATTAAGAAGAGGATTAAGACATAATCTAATTGTCATTAAGAAGAAAGTGTTTAGACAATTAGGATTATGAGTTGAGAAATTCATAAGTTACTTATAAGTTCAAGTAACACAATGTCGAGAATCCATAGTTTCATATCTCGTGACTTTCCACGACTCGACGTTCTCAACTAATACCTTGGTTCAAACAAGTTAAGTGCTTTGCCTTGATTGTAAAGCATAACCCAAGTGGGAAATGATGCGTTTACGCAAAGTGACCTTTGACTTAGTTTGACAAATAAGGGAGTAAACCTGTTACGTGATTAGAGAAGACGTAAGCACGGGATATGAGCTATGGATGCTTCCACGTGATGTTACGTGAAGTATATAAGCTCCCTAAGTTTAGAAAAGCCATGGCTAGAGGCTATAGTTAGAAAACATGACTTGGCGTTTTCCCGTAAATGGGTGTTTTAAAAGTAGGATCTCTCAAGTCTCAAAACTTGTTTCGAGTGTTCTCAATTAAGCACATAACATATTCATACCTGTATTGAAAGATCCACATTTGTTGGGTAAGGGGAAAGCTTACTTTCAAAATTCGTCCGGAACCATACGGTGTCCTGGCGCTTCACCCGCGCGTTGACGCGCGAGCAGCGCGCCAGGAGCAGATATGGGCTCCGGTGATTTTAAGCTAACGTTTGTTATTTTGTGTGTTTCGATGGTTTATTTGTCATTGTTAAAACATGAAGAGATCTTGATCATGTTGCCTCAACAAAATTAAAAAAATAATAATAAAAAAAAAAATCACCTTCCTAAAATACACAAAAGTAACTTGGGTGACTCCAGTATTTTGAGAAGTTTTTTTTTTTGGCTAGATGTTGGACTGCCCAAATATGTAGAGTCGTCTAGTCGCACTGATCTATTTTGAGAAATTAATTTTTTTTTCTTCTTTTTACTAGATGTTAGACCACGCTTCAACTTTGTGGCTATTTAAAGAATTTTCTGCTAAATAAATGGTAGCAACATTTTTGTTCATTATTAATTACTAATTTAAAATTAAACTTATAGGTCAATAAAGATAAGATTATCTATTATACTAAAAGATTGAGTCTTCTTATAAATGTGGAGGCTTCATGTGTAAATACATCTTATCTTATATTATGGTAGCAACATTTTTGTTCATTATTAATTACTAATTTAAAATTAAACTTATAGGTCAATAAAGATAAGATTATCTATTATACTAAAAGATTGAGTCTTCTTATAAACGAGACATGCAGAACTCGTGCTACGCACGGGCTAAGAATCAAATTGTTAATCGTGTATACTTTTTGTATATTGGCGAGTGTATACTTAATTATTGCTTAGTATGTTGTATGAAATGTTTTAACTTTCTTGTATAAAAATTTAAAAGTGTTTGATGTTGTTTTGGTTTTGTAGTGTTGTATTCTATATATGGGCTTTTGGTTATAAAGTTGTGATGAATTTATTTCTTTTGGCCTATTACTTATTTGCATGATAAAAAAATGGTTTTGTTTCTTTTGGTCTATTACTTAGCCCTACAATACTTGTCTATTAGATGGTTTTTGCATGGTAATATGAAATACACGGGGTCTATCTAATTGGTCATAGTTTAATGTGAGTTAAATATTTTCTTTATTAAGTTTGTAAGTTAAAGTTTGTGTAATAATGTATATATAATAATGCCACATAAACTGTATAAAAATCGTTACAAACTTTTTTAGCTTTATCTCATTTTATTCTACAACTAATTTCATTGAAAATTAATATTGAAGTCTAACTAATATTAATAAATTTTATCAATAAACTCAATTCTAAATAGCTAACTAAATGAATATTAATTAACACTATTAATAATTCCTAAAACCCTTGGACTCCACTATTATGTCTTAAACTTAATTTTTTTAATTAACAAATGGGGTTGAGCAAAAATTATATACTTTTTTTTATATTCATTATTCAAGTTGCATGCTTACATAAATTAATCATGCTAAAAAGTACCATTTAACCATTTAAATATTGTTTTACATACATGCTCGTGCACATTTTCTTTTAATCAATTCGTACATGTGAGCTACATCAATAGAAAACACACATAAATTACTTGTATATGAAAATGCATTAACATAATACATATATATATATATATATATATATATATATATATATATATATATATATATATATATATATATATATATATATATATATATATATATATATATATATATTGCATTAGGTTAAATCATCAATTATTCTTGCAACCTTTTCAACTTCATCTCAATCCATAACCGACTTTTAATTCTATACTAATTACTAAATATCATGTGATAAATTCCGGCAAGCCTTGCACTTCCATCTCGATGTTGTATATACTTCACATTAAATGCACCGGTTTTGTTTTTCGATAAAAGTTTGAACTTTTTCTTATGTAAAAAACTCAAATTTTTTATTTGATATTATAATTTACAAACGGATTTAAGTCAAAATTATGTATTTTTTCCTTTCTATTCATTACTCAATGTGATATTTTTAATATGTCGTATTTTGCTATTATGGCAAACTCATTTAATTGGCGTAAATGTTGGTTTTCACACTAATGATTCTACATATAGAAAAAGAAAACACTTTGCGATGCGCGGACCTTCTTCTTTTCAATAATAATTCAATTGCACACGATAAATTCATTCTAATATTTCTCAAAGAGCTTTCGAAAGCAACTACTTACATAAACTAATCATGCTAAAAAGTATCATTTAACTATTTAAATGTTGCTTTACATACATGCTCGTGCACATTTTCTTGAATCAATTCGCACATATGAGCTACATCAATAGAAAACGCACATAAATTACTTGTATATGAAAATGCATTAACATAATATATATATATATATATATATATATATATATATATATATATATATATATATATATATATATATATATATATATATATATATATATATATATATATATATATATGCTTATCTATAACAATCACCTAAATGTGTAAGAAACAAAGAAAATAGTTGGTATCCCAATCTTTGGTTCCATTTATGTGAGCATGCTTGATCTTGTATAATTTTCATGGTACATGCGTATGAAAACTAAATTAAGAAAAAAAAAGACCAAGTTAATTACAAAGATCTAAAAGATGTGTGAATCATCTTTAAAATGTTGCAAAAGAGAATTTACATACTGCTACCAACAATCAAAGATCTAAAAGATGTGTGAATTATCTTCAAATGTACATACTAAATGTGATTTTGGCCGGTTTATATAGGCATGAATTAGGTTAAATCATTAATTATTCTTGCAACCTTCCGCAACCCTTGCACTTCATCTAACCGACTTTTAATTCTATACTAAATGACATGTGATCAATTCGGGCAACCCTTGCACTTCATCTCCTTGCATGATTGTATAGTTATTATGAGGCTACATTGAATTCCGAGCATTAGCTATCTTGTACTCTATGCAACTACTAAACGACTCCAACTTGTTTCTAACTCTAAAAACTCTATCATCATAACTCCACATTAAATTTAGGGATTGAATCTTATAGTATTATAGATGTGGAGGCTTCATGTGTAAATACATCTTATCTAAAGCTTAAGTAGCCTTATAAATGTAAAGGGGTGATAATAAATGTCCCAATAATTGATTCTATTATATAAAGCCTTCAACATTGATTCCAAGCAACTCAAACATCGCAATTAGTATGTGTACATTAATTTCAAGCAACTCAAACATCTCAATTAATAGTGGTTAGTCTTTTTACATTCCCATCCTATATAATGTGTCAAAAACCACACACAACAAACCACAACTTCCTACACACCGCGTGTACATTGGGCTACAACTTATTATGGTGGTAAAGTAAGCATCATATCGTCTTACTTATTTAGCATATTGATTTATATTGTTTTATGTAAATTTCAGGTATGTTTTGTGTATGTAACAATGTAGGACATAAAAATGGTGCTTAGGAGGTATGGTAGTAACACCATCTTCTCTAATGGTTTAAGATATCCTACACATCGCTGTCTTATCAATTAAGTGGAACATGCACCGATCAATATATTGATTAACTGTATTTAAGTTACAAACGATCAACTATATCTAATTATTTTTTGCAGCGCGTCAAGAAGCATTAAAGAAAGAGATCGAGAAATCACAAAATTTGTATCAAGAACAAAACATGCAAAAGGCCAATGAACAACAACGACAAAGACAAGAAAAACAACAACAACAACAAGAACAACGCCACAGCCACCAGTGGAATGAATACTTAGCATTCATATTAATAGTACGTTAAAAATTAAACATGCAATATTTTACTTCATATAATACCGGTAAATGGGCTAATACAATTGATTTGTTAACAAGTAAGTTTATTGAAAATAATGTGACGAGCATTCAATTTTTAGTCAATAATTATTACTATACTTTGTTGGTGCATTTTAATATTTTTTTTCTTAATGTAGTTTTTTGTCTTGCGGTGTGTTAATGTCACTTTCTTAATTAAACATCTTGGAATATTGCGTGCCTTTGATATTTGATATGACTGTGTAAATTATGTCGATGTTACATATTGAAAATGGAAGTATATAATAAAAACATATTCACACTATCATCTTAACAATGAGAATCTTCTAAATCGAAGAAGTATATAAAGGAGAAGAAAATTGTGTTTAGTTAAATGTCGAGTCTATTGATTGATTGGAGCGGGTTTATGATTCGGACTTGGGTCATTGGATCTGATTTTTTATTATACGAGTTATAATTTATACTCTTGAGTATACTAATTACTTTAATGTTTTATGTTTTTATAGTTTTGTTAAAAAGGAAATTTGTTTTATAGTTCGCTTTTAATAATGTCATTTATTTGAACAACGAAGTCCGTCTTTCACAAAAAATGAGAGTTTCAGACATGAACCGAAAATTAGTCCCGAACATTATGAAAAAAACAATTAGATCCAACATGTGTGCATTGCATGGGTCCTGAGGCAGTCCAAACCTGTGTGCATCGCACGAGGATGAATATAAAAGGTCTCCAACATTAATGTCATCGATTCATATTTAAAATAATTTATGTAATTTATACATATTAAAAAATTACATGTGAAGAGACTCTTTTCAATGTAACATCTTGAAAAAAGTCTCTTCACATAAACTCTTTTAATGTCAATAAACTATTGTTGTATATTTGGGTCTCACCATCATATTAATAACCCGACAATTTACACAATCATTTTTGTACGGGTCCTGAGGCAGCCCAAATTGTTTATGACGAAAATTAGTGGCAAACATAGTTTTTGACTCGACCACAATTAAAACTGACAGAAATACAGGCACCAACATTTTTCATGTAATGCTAACAAAAGTTGTGGTAACATCACAACGTAGGAACTTATTGACCAACAGAAGTTGTGGTAACATCATAACTTAGGAACTTATTGTCAATAAACTATTTTAAATGTGTGTCATACTTAGAAAATGTGTGATAGCATCACAATTTAAATATATAATGATGAAAATAAGTGCCAAAGCTTACATGTCAATAAACTATTTTAAATGTGTGTCATGCTTAGAAAAGGTGTGATACAATCACAACTTAGATATATAATGACGAAAATAAGTGCCGAAGATTACATATTAGTTTTATATCAAAATATAGGGATGTTACAATTTTGAGAATAAATACAAAATATAAACTTTATAAATAACTACTAATATGTCATAAAAAGTTTAAATATAAAATTTACTGATCAACTAAGGCCATACTTACAAAAGTCTAATAACGAAAAAAATTACTGCACATTACACTATGACCAGTTAGATCATAAAAAAAGTTATAAGTTAGCTTTAGTTTTATATCAAAATATAAGGATGTTACAATTTTGAGAATAAATACAAAATCTAAACTTTATAAATAACTATTAATATGTCATAAAAAGTTTAAATAAAATGTTACAATCTTGAGAATAGATACAAAATATAAACTTTATAAATAACTACTAATATGTCATAAAACGTTTAAATATAAAATTTACCGATCAACTAAGTCTATACTTACAAAAGTCTAATAACGAAAAAAGTTACTGCACATTACACTATGACCAATTAGATAGAGCCCGTGTGCAATGCACGGGTCTGAGTTACTCGTATACTAAAAGCCTAAGTTGTCTTATAAATGCAAAGTGCTCACAATAAATGTTTCATAAATTGATTGTGCCATATAGAGCCTTCGAATGTGATTTCCGCACAAAAGTTTGTACAGTACAATATGTTTTGCATGAGGAATCGTGCACAAAAGTTTGTACGGTACAACATGTTTCAAACCATCTCTAAACCTCAAAGAATACAAACAAAAAATGCCATGAATGCATAAATTAACACACACCAATTAATGGTTAGTCTTTTTACCTTCCCGTCCATAAGTTACAAATATTTTATCAACTATATAATGTGTCAAAAATCACACACAACAAACCACAACTTCCTCCACACCGCGTGCACATTGGGCTACAACTTATTATGGTGGTAAAGTAAGCATCATATCGTCTTACTTATTTAGCATATTGATTTATATTGTTTTTTGTAAATTTCACGTGTGTTTTGTATATGTAACAATGTAGGACATAAAGATGGTGCTTAGGAGGTTTTGTAGTAACATCATCTTCTCTAATGGTTTAAGAGATCCTACACATTGTTATCTTATCAATTAAGTGGAACATGTATGAACATTTTTACTTTGATTGAAAATGCAATATATTGATTAACTGTATTTAAGTTACTAACGATCAACTATATCTAAATGTTTTTTTCAGCGCATCAAGAAGCATTAAAGAAAAAGATCGAGAAGTCTCAAAAATTGTATGAAGAACAAAACATGCAAAAGGCCAATGAACAACAACAACAACACCAACAACGCCACGGCCACCGGTGAGATGAATACTTAGCATTCATAGTAATAGTACGTTACAAATTAAACATGCAATATTTTACTTTACGTAATACCGATAAATGGGCTAATACTATTGATTCGTTAGCAAGTAAGTTTATTGAAAATAATGTGACAGCTTTCAATGGATAGGTATCCTAATGTGTGTAATTAAAAAACTAAAATGAACTACAAACATGTTACTAGAGAAAATTGCTTCATGTCCTTATTGTATCATATTTTATCCTTATTTTTATGTGTATGAAGATATTTTTGTTTTCTTTTTGTGTTTTTTTTTTTTTTTTTTTTTTTTTTTTTTTTTTTTTTTTTTTTTTTTCAAGTTTGTCTCATCATTCAGAAATAAAATTTAACTAAGAGATCATGAGACTATTCATGTCTCACGCAAGCGTTGTGTAACCATCTTAAATGTGGAGTTAATAAACTTTTTGCATATATTAATTTACTTAGACCGTCTATTGAAATAATGATGAAGTTCATAAGACGATAAATATATTTGGTTCTAGCAATTAACTTAACGTAACAAAAGTACCTTATAAAATTTCAAAGACATTTCATGTTCGCAAGTGTATTCAAATAATGAAATGACATGAACCCGCAATGAATACATGACATTTTATTACCATTATACTTTGTAGTTAAAATAGTTGAACAAGCTGTTAAATTGCAAAAGAAACCAAATTGCATGTGGAATAAAAGGACATATTTTTAACAAAGACCAAACATTACACAATAAACAATTAGATACATTAGATACAGCCTGTGTGCATCGCACGGGTCTGAATGACTCGTATACTAAAAGACTAAGTAGTCTTATAAATGCAAAGGGGTGTTAATAAATGCTTCTTGAATTGATTTTGCTTTGGGGAGGCTTCATGTGTAAGTACCTTGGTTTAAGTTTCATGCTTAAGTGGTAAGTACATATGACCTATATATTTAGTAATCTAAACTTCAAAGAATACAAACCAAAAATGCTATAAATGCATAAATTAAACACACCAATTAGTGGTTAGTCTTTTTACCTTCCCGTCCATGAGTCACAAATATTTTATCAACTATATAATGTGACAAAAATCACACACAACAAACCACAACTTCCTCCACACCGCGTGCACATTGGGCTATAACTTATTATGGTGGTAAAGTAAGCATCATATCGTCTTACTTATTTAGCATATTGATTTATATTGTTTTATGTAAATTTCACATGTGTTTTGTGTGTGTAACAATCTAGGACATATAGATGGTGCTTAGGAGGTTTGGTAGTAATATCATCTTCTCTAATGGTTTAAGAGATCCTACACATCGTTGTCTTATCAATTGAGTGGAACATGCACGAACATTTTCACTTTGATCGAAAATGCAATATATTGATTAATTGTATTTAAGTTACTAACGATCAACTGTATCTAATTGTTTTTTGCAGCGCATCAAGAAGCATTAAAGAAAGAGATCGAGAAGTCACAAAAATTATATCAAGAACAACACATGAAAAAGGCCAATAAACAACAACGACAAAGACAACAACAACAACAACAACAACAACAACAACAACAACAACAACAACAACAACAACAACGCCACGGGCACCGGTTGAATAAATACTTAGCATTCATATTAATAGTACGTTACAAATTAAACATGCGATATTTTACTTCATGTAATACTGATAAACGGGCTAATACTATTGATTCGTTAGCAAGTAAGTTAATTTATCGAAAATAATGTGACGAGCATTCAATTTTTAGTCAATAATTATTACTACACTTTGTTGGTGCATTTTAATATTTTTGCTCTTAATGTAGTTTTTTGTCTTGCGGTGTGTTAATGTCACTTTCTTAATTAAACATCTTGGAATATTGCATGACTTTGATATTTGATATGACCGTGTAAATTATGTCGATGTTACATATTGAAAAGGGAAAATTACCAAAATGGCCCGTTGCCCTGTGGTCTAGGCATTTATAGTCCGTTTTTGAAAAATTCTCGTTGTAGCCCAGATTGCCCTGGGCAACTATCGTATATCCAACTGCATGATGACAAGTGTCCTCAAGTTGCCCAAAACAAAAAGAAGTTGCCCAAAAAACACAAAAGTTGCCCCGACGTGGCACTCTGTAGTTGGCTATGCGCTAGTTGCCTAGGGCAACCTGGGCTAAAACGGGAATTTTTCAAAAACGGGCTAAATATGCCTAGACACAGGGCAACCGGGCTATTTTACTAATTATCCCTATTGAAAATGGTAGTATATAATAAAAATATCTTCACACTATCATCTTAACAATGAGAATCTTCTAAATCAAAGAAGTATATAAAGGAGAAGAAAATTGTGTTTAGTTAAATGTCGGGTCTATAGATTGATTGGATCGGGTTTATGATTCGGACTTGGGTCATTGGATCTGATTTTTTATTATACGAGTTATAATTTATACTCTTGAATATACTAATTACTTTAATGTTTTATGTTTTTATAGTTTTGTTAAAAAGGAAATTTGTTTTATAGTTCGCTTTTAATAATGTAATTTATTTGAACAACTAAGTCCGCCTTTCACAAAAAAATGATATTTTCAAACATGAACTGAAAATTAGTCCCGAACATTACAAAAAAATCAATTAGATCCAACATACGAAGCAAAGCGCATGGCTCTGAAAGCTCAATAAACACAGACGAGTCTATCTGGGTGATGACTTCGGAGGATTCAATTTTTTAAGGGATAAATTGTGTGCATTGCATGGGTCCTGAGGCAGTCCAAACCTGTGTGCATCGCACATGGATGAATATAAAAGGTTTCCAACATTAATGTCATCGCTTCATATTTAAAATAGTTTATGTAACTTATACATATTAAAAAATTACATGTGAAGAGACTATTTTCAATGTAACATCTTGAAAAAAGTCTCTTCACATATACTTTTTTAATGTAAATAAACTATTTTAAATGTGTGTCATGCTTAGAAATGTGATACCATCACAACTTAGATATATAATGATAAAAATAAGTGTTAAAGATTACGCTATAAAACTTATATACAGCCCATGGGCAACTCAATAAAGTATTTTAAGTACGTATAAAGCTTAGCAAATGTGTGGCACCATGACAACTTAAGTATAAAATGACTAAAATAAATGCCGCATATTAAGCTATAAAAACTTCTATACAGCCCATGCGCATCGCACGTATTTTAAATCTATGAAAACTTCTATACAGCCCATGTGCATCATTCAAAGAAAAATTTTCAAATATAACAAAATAAAACCTTGCACTTTACGTTTTAGGTAAAAAAAAAAAAAAAAAAAAAAAAAAAAAAAAAAAAAAAAAAACCATGACATACACAAGTTCAAAGTATCAAATAAAAGAGCCTAAATAAGTACCCAATATAACACGTCAATAAAATATTTTAGAAAAGTTGTGCTACTATAACAACTTATATAATAGTAAAAATAAGGGCCGAAGAATACACTATGAACACTTAAATATAGCCTGGTGTAACGCATGAGTGTTCATGACTATTACTTTAATATTCATGCTTAAGGGTAAGTACATATGGCCTGAAATTAGTGCTTCGAATGTAATTCATGCATTTATGTGGAGGCTTAATGCCTTCACTTTCATGTTAAAGACTAACGAAGTTGTGTGATAAATGCATTGAGTTTATATATTAAACTTACACTCATTAAGCACCTAACCAACCAAAAGTTTCACCCCATAATAACTCATTAAATTTACTTCAATAATTTTCATGTAACTCCACATCATATAGTGTACATAATTAACCTAATTAAAACGTACCTTGTTAGCTTCCTTATGCAATTAGGGTTTGATCAAGAACACAATAAAATCCCCAAATTAATTAAGAACCCTATTTAGGGTTATAGTAGATCGATTACTATGAAACACAAGTATCAAAAGATTTGATTCCTCTATGTTATCACACACACATTATATTAGTGATTCAATTAGAATGCTAGTTCTCGATCACGTAACAAACCAAACATTAGTATTCAAGAACCAAATCCGAAAACCCTAGCCTACTTAGGGTGGTGATCGATCGGCCAAGAAGGGGGGAATAAGAAAAGAAGATTGGTTTGCTAGGTTTTACAAGAGATGAATCAAATAATGAATAAAGGGTTCATTATATAATACAATAACTTGGAGCCCAAGAAACAACCCCACCTCCTTATCGGAAGGTGTTCGGCCGCCTATAGAGAGGGGAGGAGGATTATAGATCCTTCTCTCCTTCTATTTACAATGGGGTCCTTATCCTTTGTCGAACGACCGTTAGCTGACGTTCATTAAGTAACATTTAATATAACGACCGTTAAGCGGTTTATTTTAGTGAAATAATTAATATAATACTTTATAATATTAATTATATAAATTGAATCTTCAAATGTAGCGTGTACGATCACATAGGCTCGAGCACGTTCCGGATATACGTTTACAAAATGTGTTCATAATCCAACAGGTCCCACATGGACATATTTCAATTAAACATAATGATGCGTAGGGATTGCACTAGGCTTTACCTCTCGAGGGATCTCGAGAAGCTTACAACCCCCACCAGGCAGTGTAACTGATCGTTGTAGTATAGTATAGTGACAAGTACCGGGGGATTGATCATTCAGCTAGGAATAGTGTTGCTAGGATTAGAAAACCTAAATACTAGTTCTAGAGATGAGGGATGATTATTTTTGTATTTTTATATTTTTTAGAAAGCAAGTAAATATCTCGGGTTTGAAGGATTTGGGCGGAATTAGTTGCTAGTCAACTAACCCAATACTAAAGATGCAATCAAAATAAAATACTAGAAATGAAAATAAAACTAAATTAAACTAAGGTTGTGAGCAATAAGTAGAGAAATGTGTTTACTTAGATTTCACTACTCCCTAGATATCTTTTACACGTTAATTACTTGTTATAGGTGCGTGGATGATGGATTGTATTCCTTAATACCATTCATGGGGTGGCGTACTTAACTCCCCAATCCTATGAGTGCCTACTTCACTCCTATGTCGAGCCGGCTAAGAAGCTCCTAACATGGGATCATTAGAATTTACTCATGCATTAAATACAACCAATAAAACCTAGTACACATCGGTTCATGTTTCCTAAGACGTTCAAGCATGTTACCATTTGGAGATCTGCCAGTTTTTTTAAGCCTAACATCGAAATCATTCATCCAATACAACCATAAACAAGTAATCAACACATAATCAACATCTAGGTTTCATTAGATCTAAGCAAACACAAGATAAATCTAGCCTAGCATGGTGGAATCAAGACAAGCACAAGATATAGACAACCAACACATAGACATAATGATTGAATTAAAAGAACACTTATCTCAATTACACATGTAAGGGTTCAAGGGCTGAAAACCCTTGAAAAACCTGTAAAATTCGTATATGGTTCGGCCTTAGGGTTTCTCCAAACTTCTTCCTCCTTATGAATGAAAATTAGAAAACTATATATAGAAAATTGAGGCTGACAGCGTCAAGAACAAATGGGTGACGCCGTCATCTCGCCGCCAAAAGAATCCTCGGACTGCCTTGATCTACATCTGACGTCGTCATGTATTATACTTTTCCAGGCCGTCACGTATTTAACTCTTGACGCTCTACCTTGTGACGCCGTCATTTCTGTACTGGGTCGTCATGAACTTTACTCTTGACGCCGTCAAATTGTTACTCTTGACGCCGTCACACACTGTTCCCAGCTTGGAAAATTAAGTCTTTGGCGTTTTCTTCACTTTTATGCTCCAAAAACGTCCGAATTGCTTCCTTTTCCAGATTTCACTCCCAAAGTACCTAAAATCTCAAAAGGAACGATTTAGTGTAATATTTGATCAAATAAATTCCAATTCCGGCTTAAATGACCCCTTAAAAGTGGTTCATTTTTCTCCTCATCACGTAATGACATTGATAGGCGTCTAGCAACATGCCAATGCCCCGTAAATGCTAGAGTGTGGTTTCAGAAAGTCACAATAAATGATTTTTCATTTTACTATCCTTTTTTCCAATATTGTGTTAAATATGGGTACGGATCTAAGTTATTCCATAATTTAACGGTTCTGTTTCTCGTTTCATTGATTGATCAAGATTACCAAAGTCATCCGGACATATCCAGATCTCTTTTTTGTATGGCTATACAAACATCTGATCAACCCTACGAGGGGCCCAGGAATATTATACTTCAAAATAATTTGAAGGAACAAATTCTGTTTTGACTACAAACATAATCCTTGAATTTCACAACACTCTGAAAATAGCCCTTATAACTACCAGTTACGGATATCGGTAAACTAGATTCTACAAATGGGATCCACCTACACCATTCCATCTTACGTCTCAAGTCTAAGGATAAATAATGTAATAATTTACAAGATTTACTTAATGACAAAGATCCATAAAGTAAAATCGTGTTAGTTAGGATAGTCCGATATCCAATCTTTTGAATATCATGTGAGTTTGCTGGGACTCCTCTTTAATATTCAAAGAATATTACCAATCTCTCAGATTTGTCTTAGTTCAACTATATTCCCATGTAGTTGATTGACAATGGACAGTTTTAAAATGATATAAATCGCTCATGGATTTAAACATGCAAATATAGGACACAACTTTTTATTGAATGAAATCAAACATACCACGTGCTTTGATTCATTACGTAAATAATAATTGTATAATGTCCTTTATCCAAATACTAAATAGATCAATGCATGGTAATTCCAGTTGATGAATTATGCCTCAAGACATAATAATCATACTTGTTGACAAGGCATAAAATTCAACTAGTTTTGATCTATCAAAATTTAGAGAATACTTATTTCAAGAATTCAACTAGTGAAGTTCTTATATGTGTGCATACAAATATCTTGATATTTATACAAAATATTCCATAAGGTGTGTGTGACAACATCAAACACCAATTTATGAAAATCATCTCTCAAACTTCTAAAGTTTTAAATTATTCTTATTCTTTAACATATAATGCAACTATGCCCTTAGTTGAGCACAGCTAGTCCATATGGTCATCATCAATGATGAAATTTTACCATGACTAGTATTAAGTGTCATCTTAATTAAACTAGCATTATTTTATTCAAACAGAAAAATGCTCTTCTAAAAATCCGTAAACTATGAACATTCCTTTGGTAATGTTTGGTGCCTTCCTAAACTCCAAGTTTGTTGGCTATGACAATTACGCAGCAATTGTCATATTATACATCCATAGAATTTAATTAGTGGGAATGGCTCTAAGCTCATGAAGGAATTTCTAAATCCAAACATATTCAATATTTATAACACTAGTTATCTAATAACTTTCAATTAGATATCAATGCTGTCAAAACATCTTTTATTCATGCATGATACAACAATTCCTCTACACAACATGATGTACATGATAAATTCTTGAGTCAGACTTAATATCTCATTCATGTTTTATCTTATCAAAAGATAGGTACCCATTGAGACTTTTTAAATGGTACGTCATGTTGTATTAGACCAATTTACCGCATAAGTTTATAACAACAAACATATATTCCAAGGTTATATGTTTTATTTTCTAAATCTATCAAGTGAAGATCATTCCAAGCTAAGGATTAATATTTAGCTTAGATGGAATATTATTGTCCATACAACATATATGATTTAAGTAAATAAAAAAAAATACTCCCACTAGCTTTTAGGAATATTCCGGAGTTATCTTAGTTCTAATTAAAATCAAAATATGCATTTAATAATTAAATATAATATTCATCTCCTAGATGCATGCATTGATCCTTATTAGGATTCTTGTAGTTTGTACACTTCCAAATATTATATGAATGCATAAAACTCCTACCGTCCTCGAAAAAGTAATCATCAAGAAAGAAGTTTTGATATTCTATTGTCACAATTCAAATAATAAAAATAAATATGACAATTAATCATCTTCGTTAATACAAATAAATCGTAAAAATATTTATTTATATCTTACATTCTTTTCATGTTTTGTTGATAACAATCGTAAAATCATTTTAACAAGATAAATAAAATATGTAAGTTTTCAAGCCAATAGTTTCCTAACTCATTTCACTAAAACAAATAAACCATCAAAAATATCTAGTTTACATAAAGTCAAAACCATTTTTATAAACACTTATAAGTAACATTTGTTACTTACATTTTGTAAAATACATAGTTAACTAGTTAAATATGTAAGTAAATGTAATGTGTATTCTTAACCCATGACCCATGAACCTTGACCCAAAACCCATGGCTCATAGTCTTTGCATCATGTATGTCATCAGGTTGGGTACCCATGACCCAAAGTCCATGACCCAATATATGCATTACATCATGTTAGGTACCCATGACCCATGACCTAAAACCCAGAATTGTAAACCAAAATCTGGACTAGACTTACCTAGTTGCCAGATCCCTTGGATTACACTGGCTGGATCCCTCTAGGAAGGGATCCGCCAGAACTGGGTGTGCAGTGGTCTGTTTTGCCTATAAATAGTGAGTCATTTCTTCATTTCTCTTTACCTCTTTTAGATGCATATTCTCTCTACTCATACCTCTCTAACCTCAAATCTAAGGATGGTCAATGTAGTTTTTCTATAGTGATTCTCTAGGTTCCTATTAAAAGTGAGATCACGACATTTTGCATAGAAGACTTGCAAGCTCGAATAGATGGGTTGTTAGGCTTCGCCATCATCACAAGATCACTGAAGTGTTTCTTGTAGTTGGTTCAACTTAAGTATGTCATAGATGTGTTGTGTTAGTTGGTATCGTTGGGTTGTGGTTCCTCAATAATAAAGGAACTCGGTATTTAGCTTTGTTTCGAAAAAAGTGTAAGCGACGATGGGTTGGTTCTACCGGTGTTAGAACTCGGTATTTAGCTTTGTACCGGATAAAGTGTAAGCAACGTTGTGAATGCTTATCCACCAAGATAAGGAGCTTGTGGGTGTAGTTATTACAAACTCTCGAGTTGGGTACTCGAGGACTGGAATAGGACAAAGAAGGTGACCTTGTAGCTGAACCACTATAAATACTTGTGTCAACGGTTTTATCTTTCTTTAACCATACTTCGTACTTAATATTATCATATATCTATCTATCAATATCTATACTTCAAAATGGATTGAAAGTCAATCTAACTATATTAAAATGAAGTTTTGATTGGTAAAACTATTCAAGACACCCTTCTAATTTTCTACAATCTTTATATATTTAATGTGCATAGAAAAGAATATTCAATCATAGTCAACTATATAGAGACTCATATTTATTCTATAGTCTAACTGTTTTGTTTAAGATAAATCAAGTTTTCAAAAATTGATTATCTTTATAAGCAATATCTTAACATTTATAGTATGATTAATTTACTAAATTCAAAATTCAACATTGCATCTTTATGATTAACAGGTTCACCATTATCATGTGACTCATATTCCTTTGCATTGGTATAAGATATATCATTCAAGTGTTTAAGGTATCCTTGCGGATCTATGAACGAGAATTCTATCATCCCGAGCTTTAACATTTACACGTTTAACCTTATCATGACATTCACTAGTATAATTTAGAAGGTTATGTATTTTGTAATTGTATCTTTCCAAGATCTAAAACGCTCCCACTTGCAGAGGCGTATATGAGGGTGTGCGAGGTGTGCTGGCGCACAGGGCCTCCAAATTATAAGGGCCTCAAATTTTATATATAACCATGTATATATATACATCAATATATGTGTATGCAATATTTTTATTTTAAAAGTTAGTTTTATTAATGAAGTAAACAACTAATAATTAATTTTAGAAAAAAAAAGGCCCATTTTGTGTTATTGGCAAATGGCAATGTGTTGTTGATCAAGCAATTGTTTCACTTAATAGTAGGTTTGAGCAATATCAAGAGTACGAAAAAACTTTTGGCTTTTTGTTTACTTCTGACAAATTGCGGTCATTAGAAGATAACGATTTAAAATCTTGTTGCTTACGTCTTGAGGCTGCACTAAAACACGATGAGGTATGTGATATATTTATGGAATCGACTTATATGTGGAGTTGAAAACTTGAAATTGCTAGTTCACTCGATGCCTAAAAAAATGGGACCTGTTGGTATTTTACAATCTATTATACATTTGGACTGCTTTCCTAACACAACTATTGCTTACAAAATATTATTAACTATTCCAGTCACCGTTGCTTGAGCTGAAAGAAGTTTTTCTAAATTAAAGTTGATAAAAACTTATTTACGTTCTACAATGTCGCAGGAAAGGCTTAACGGACTAGCAATGATATCAATTGAGCAAGACATGTTGAGCACAATTGATTACAAAGATTGGCGTTGTTTACATAATTGGTTCTAATTGTATTCGTTAAATAGATTTTTGAACTTTTTTGTTTTGAGAGCCTTATTTTTGTATTTTGCACCGGAAAAATTGTATCCGTTTAAAGATCGTTGAACTTTTGTTTTGGGAGCCTTATTTTCGTATTTCGCACCGGAAAAATTGTATCCGTTTAAAAGGTTGTTGAACTTTTGTTTTGGGGGCCTCATTTTTGTAGTTTTGCACCGGGCCTCCAAAAACGTAGAGACGCACTGCCCACTTGTCTTTTGTAATTAGAGACTATCTATAAATACTTCGCATGTAGAGTAACAATAAATTGTTCTCTTTTGGGACATCACAAAATTCATTGACTATTCCTGACTCTAGTTTGTTAAAAATCATTCTTCATAAGAAGTTTAACATAGTCAGAACTTCAATTTTAAGACTTAATGTGATTCATTACATTCCATAACATAAAGGTGTTTTATCCACCTTCTAGTTTGAAGTCTTATTAAGTATATACAAGCCATACTCAAATTTCTAACCTTGATAACTTTTAAAGGAAAAAAGGAGTTATAGTTATCTTAAATCAAACGATACCAATAGAGTTTGATTTTCCTAATCGAACATACCATAAAATTGTGGTATTTCATAAGGATTGATATTATGAGACAATCTAATAATATGTAAGATAAACTTTTACTCTTTGGCTTACCTATTTGCCATCTAAGTCAAACTGAATGGTGTAATAGAATTTACAAGCCAACTGCATTCTTTATAATACAAGTCTTTCACCAAGTCAACGACGTCATGTCCATGTCTCGACTAGGAAACATAAACATTTATAATCTCACTATACGTTATAAGTCATTGATCATCTCAATGACTTCATGTATATGTCTTAACAAGAAAACATAACAATTTAATGTCTTACTTTATATTATAAGTGTTAGAACTATTAAAAGACATCATGTTAGTGACTTTACAAGAGACATAAATATGTTTAACTAAAGTAATTATAAAAACCTACTCTTGGTTTCAATAGTAATTTCAAGTTAATTGATTACTCCATTTATTTATGATATTCTAAGAACACATAAACATTTAACTTGAAGCAGCCTTTATTCTTATCTTGACACTTGTTCCAAAGAGGGCAATCATACATTTTATGTGTATAAGTCCTAGTAAACATTTCTCTCTTTATACCTTGCAATAAAGAGAAACCTTTAATCATATTGTTATATGTTGTACCTTGCACAAAATAAATATTTCTCCCACTTGTGCATGGAAGAACATCATGTATGCAAGCAAATAACATGACACGCGTTTGTTTATATAAACAATATGATAGTGTCATGGATATTATCATTACAAGTAGATGTAGAACCACATTGTTTAGTAGGGAATCGAGAATGACTATCCTTAAAAATATGAGTGTCTATAGTTGGAAAGTAATGTATTATCTCGAGACAATCTAGAAATAATTTTGGTTGCTTACAAGATAATAAAGCTTGTAGCTCCCACTGAATTAGACAACACTACAATAATGTTTTTTTTCAGTAATAAAATGCAATACTCCCATTGGATTTGATAACATTACTAGCGTTACATAACCAGTGAAAACAAATAGTGATCTATTTACTTTCCTACTCACTTTGAATGCCTATAAGTAACAATTACTTAGATATTGAAAAAAGTGTATGAATTTCTACTATGTAGATGAGGGGCTGCCCGTCAATGCTATTAATTAACTTGAAAATTGGGCATGCAATTTCCTCCTTATTAGGCCTACCATTCCACAAGAGTACGTAACACCTTTATTGGTTTAAAGGAAAACAACTAAATAGATCATGCTAGTTTGCCTTTACCAATTTTGCGGTAATTACTATGGTGTCTAATTTAATAACTCTAAAGATATCATACATCAAGATGTATTCATTTTTTAGCTATCAGAACATATTATCTAGTCAACCAAATGTCACATTTGTTTTAAAAGAATTCAACACCGAATAAGAGTGATGAAATCTCTATGAAAAATAAAATATGCAATCTTATTAACTATGTAAGTTTGCTATGAGTTATATAAGAATTAGGACAATTCTGATATTCCTATTATAGCTTTATCGAACACGAAAAAGAATAGGATTGAGTCTCACTCTTTCTAACATGGAAAGGAGGCTCGGTTTGTCTTTTAGTAAAATCGATTCGAGCAAAAAAACCCTTGTCGGTGTGGATCGATTTACCAATTAAAGAACAAAATCATGTTTACGGTTTTAATTTTGCATTAATACTATCAAAAGAATTTTCAAACTTCAATTTTAGTATTTTCGATAATTCTCCTTTAAAGAAAATTAAATAGATAAACTAATTAATTTTCTTAAAGTTAGGACCCTAATTGACATAGCACCATCACATCAGTTGATCTACTAGTAATGGTGTTATTCAAGAAGGTAAGTGTCGAACAATAATTGCAAATCCTGTGCAATTCCTAGATCATTATGGGACTTACTAATGGAACTAGGGATAATCATATTGTGTCATATAAGCATGTTTCATCCCATCTTATGCCTCGGGTTAAAGGGTCTCACCATGTAACTCGATTAAGTTGCCCAACAAAGAGCTGTAAATATTCCATCACCCTCTCACGATGAGTGGTAATTTACGTTGGGTTGCAATTTATCTATGTCTCACGTAAAGTAAAAGGCAATTGCAAGTGTTCTTACAATTGGATGGCATAAATTTAAGTTTTCAAACAATATATAAAATTTGATGTGTAATCAAATATGTACGCAGAAGCATGCATACATCTTCATATCATAGGTTTTAATAAAAAAAACTTTTACTCAATTTTGTTATTTTATTACAGTGTATGTCCCTTAAATTTATGTGCAAATCTTGTGAACTTAAAAATAATGACGTGACACCTAAAATTGATGATTCAACATGTTTTCAAAGCTAAAGTAATATTATTTTTATCGCGGCATTTGTAAACCAGTTAAAGAAAGACAAACCACTATATCGTACTACTCCGTGAGTCAAAGAACCAAGTTCTTTCGATAATTCCCTTTTATGCCAAGGCATGTAATGGGGCCTGGAATCATTACAGTCAATCAACCAGAAAACTATTTTGACAATAACGATACACTTTATCTTGCTAGTCTCGTCTGGGATCGAATTACCATGCGAAGCGAACCACTATCGACACATAAGACTTTGCAAGATAGAAGCCATTGGTTGATTGCAAATATAGTTATCAATAAAATTAATAAAACTTTAAGTTAGAAAACATATTATAAACTAAATATCTTGCTAGTCTCGTCTGGGAGCGAATTACCGTGCGAAGCGAACCACTATCGACATATAAGACTTTGCAAGAAAATAGTTTATAATAAATCAAATTTCATAATTATTAGTCCAATTTATTTATTTTTTTCAAAAACACCATTTGCTTTAATCATGAGTCATAACGAATAATAAAACAAATTAAATAAACAAAATAGTTTATTTAATTTATTTATAATAAATTATTATTCGTCATGAGTCATAATGAATAATAAAACAAAATAGTTTATAATAAATCAAATTTCATAATTATTAGTCCAATTTATTTATTTTTTCAAAAACACCATTTGCTTTAATCATAAGTCATAACGAATAATAAAACAAATTAAATAAATAACTAATACAATTAACAATTAATAACATGCATAATTAAAATCAACTAATAACATAACTAAGGCTCCCACTTGTTTTCGAGCTAGGCACCAAGTGCACCATATACATCAATTAAAATCGATAGCGTAAGCCCTACATTAAATATATACAATAAACACATAAAGTTGATTAAAGAACGATAAAGATGAAGTCTTCCCTAATTTTAGAATTCAGTAATTACGTGTCATACAATTAATTGACTAACATATCTTAATGCATTAACACATCGTCAAATTAAGCATGTTTAATCAATTAACAATTAATTTAACAAACAATATCCAATATCAAGATTCAAGATCTATGACAAACCATACATGTTTTTATCATGGATAACATATTATCAATTAATACAACACATATTAACAATTAATACAAGTAACAAGATCGTATAACGTCAAATAATCATTAATTATACGTTATTAAACTCATAAAATTGCATGCAACTTAGATTAGGGTACTACTAATTTTTAAAACTTTTAAAACTTAATCTTATATTAATAGAAAATGCGCAAAGGGCAATAAAAATTAAAAAGAACACTAATTATCATACAACAATTGATCAAGATACAATTTTTATGTGTTTTAGGTAATATACTACACTATATAATGGCTCGTGATGTCACTGTTGGAATATATTAACTATCATCACATATAAACATATAATTATCACAAGTACGCAGTGGAATAGAATCATATAGTGTACATAATTAACCTAATTAAAACATACCTTGTTAGCTTCCTTATGCAATTAGGATTTGATCAAGAACATAATAAAATCTCCAAATCGATCAAGAACCCTAATTAGGGTTATAGTAGATCGATTACTATAAAACACAAGTATCAAAAGATTTGATTCCTCTATGTTCTCACACACACGTTTTATTAATTCAATTAGAATGGTAGTTCTCGATCACATAACAAACCAAACACTAGTATTCAATAACCAAAATCGAAAACCCTAGCCTACTTACGGTGGTGATAGATTGGCCAAGAAGGGAGGAAGAAAAAAAGAAGATTAGTTTGCTAGGTTTCACAAGAGATGAATCAAATAATGAATAAAGGGTTCATTATATAGATACGATAACTTGGAGCCCAAGAAACAACCCCACCTCCTCATTGAAAGGTGTTCGGCCGCCTATAGGGAGGGGATGAGGATTCTAGATCCTTCTCTCCTTTTATTTACAACGGGGTCCTTATCTTTTGTCGAACGACCGTTAGTTGACGTTCATTAAGTAACATTTAATATCTTAGTTCAAATGTAGATGACAGTAAACTAATATATCGTGAACTTACGAAGTGTTTGGATTAGCTTATCTTATTGGCTTTAATTACTAAATTTTTTCAGACTTGGTGGGTGTTTCTTTTCCGCTTAATAAGTGGATCTAAACCTTTATTTATTTTTATTGGGGAGATTCACAAAAACTTCTCTCTCAACTAAGTGGATAAACTAGATATCTCTCCAAACCACTTAATTTCGTAAACAACCCTTTATAGTCTTATCAAATGAAGCTTATGGAGTAAATAAACTATACGCTCAAGTTGGTTAACTTAGGGGTGTTCACGGATCGGGTAATATCCACAATAACCGAAAACCGAAAAAAATCAAACCGAATTCGTAACCGAACCGAATTGGTCAAAACCGAACCGAATCGAACTAAATATTCGGTTATCGGTTTGGATATGAGTTTGGCAATGAAAACCGAAAACCGAAAATATATAAATATATATATTTTTTGATGTATTTATATATAAAAATAATCATTAAAAATCTTTTTTAGTATAAATATAACATTATTTAAGCTTGAAAAAAAATTGTTCTAAAAATATATATTATTAAATGAAAAAATGATTAAAATTATATAATTCGGATTATTCAGTTCAGTTTTTGGTTATAAGGGTTCGGTTTTCAGTTATTCGGTTCGGTTTTCAGTTCGGTTGAAACAAATTTAAATTCGGTTCGGTTTGGTTTTGTTTTCGGTTTAACCCAGAAGAAAAAATTAACCGAATAAACTGAATCAAATAAACTGAATAACTTGATAACCGAACCGATGAACACGCGGGTTAACTGACAAATTCATAAATCAAAGATAAATCTTCTACAAATTAAAAAAGCCGACAAAACAAACTAATTAAACTTTGAAAGAAGGTCCACAAGTACAATGAATTATAATGAGGTGGGGTCAACTGATTGCATGCAGAGAGAGGGAGAGTACAACCAAAGGAGGGAACCATAGAAACAGATGAAGAGTACACACAGAACACACACATTGCAATTTGGACCACTTTCTTTTTTCACTAGAATTTAAGGAACCTTGCCCCCACTACTTCCATACCACCTCTGCCTTTTCTCATTCAATTCTCTTTTCATAATTATTATTTCTAAATATATAACAAGAAATATAACAGCATAGCAAATTTAGGAGTATAGAACATATATATCAATCTTGTACCAATAGTTCAACCATCTTTGAACTTGAACCATTTGTAGTATAAGTATCTGCCTCAAGCTAATGTACTACACTCTTTGACCACTAGTATTCTGTCAAAGTCAAACCATGTGAGCTACTCTACATTAACTACTTCAAATATTTGAGATCGACCTGATTACAAGTCAAGCCGAGCGCGTGTACTAAAATACTAGACCTACAAAGGTCCGAGCCCTATCAAGCGTCCATTATTTTACATTTCTACCATTTGTCACAACAACATCAACAGTTACGATCTCGTTAGAGCGGGGTATGGGAGAGATAAGATGTAAAGAGTCAAAGACCATTTCCTAAACATCTGTACCATTTTTTTTAACGGCAAATTAGTACAATACTATCGGTTAGCGCGTCAAAGACTTAATGCATTTGAGTGGGCAGAGCCCAACATAGATTCTTACCTAGAAAGAAAACCATCGAGGCTCGAACTCGAGACCTCATGAAAACAACCTCCCCTAAAGCTCTTTAGGAGACCTCATGTGGCCAACTGAGCTAACACCATTTGGTTCTATACCATTTGTATATATGGAATTTACACAATCGCTCCCAATATACAAGCAATCGAGTCTGCGATAGGTGGAAATGGAAGGTTCGGTTAAGCATAAATCAAGATTTAATCTTCGAGTTTATGTTCGGAGCCAAGCTGGAGCTTTCTCGACTCCAGTGCATCACTTTTACAAGGGCAAATTGGTCCAGAACAACTAATGGGTAAAAAATGACCAGAATATAAAGTACGACAGTGAATACTATAAATTCTAGAAAAGGCCATGTGAATAATTTCCATACTTGAATTGCACAAAAGATAGGGCTGAATAAATTTCTATCTCCCCATTTCAGTGACTAGGCAAGGTTTCCTAATTGGTGAATGAAAAACATTTGGTCTAAAAGATATAGAATTAAGTCATTTTCAAGATAATTCAATCAATTAACAGGAATATGTGGTACACACACCCAAAAAAAAAATAAAAAAATAAAAAAATAAAAAAAAATAATTTCGCACTATAGAGGATGAGTAATAACGCGATTCCGGCGTTATTCCTATATGGCAAGATTTCAACGCTGATTCCAGCATTAACACCATTTCCTCCCTCGCTGCGTTACAACACCGTTGAGTCCCACGTTGATCTAGCAACTTGCGTTGCAACGCAAGCCAAATAAAAAAAAAAAAAAAAAATTAAGTTTGGGTACAAACAGTCATGTTTTTTAATTAAAAAAAATCATTTTACCCCCTTTGGTGTTAACGGTAAGATTTTTTTTTTTTTTTTTTTTTTTTTTTTTTTTTTTTTATTTATGATTTTTGTAATTAAGCTTTTACTTCCCTATAAATACAATACATCATTTACAAATATTTTCACACTTATCATGCTCACACTTACATATTTACACATAATTATGGCTTGTAAACTTTCATATTCCGTCGAAGAACTGCAACGATATATATATATATATATATATATATATATATATATATATATATATATATATATATATATATATATATAAAAGGAGAAAGGCGACACAGTTCGCGAAAATGCTATTTTGGAAATCATCAAGAAGTTTGAGCTTGCGAAACAACTAAAACGACGACTTGCGTGCTCAGACATCTCAGATGATAGGAAATATGTGATCGACCAGTTCTTGTACGATAAATATCGTAAAGACGTTGTTGTTGTTGAATCGCTGTGGGTTTGTGTCAACCAGATACAGTCTCAAATGTCCAACAAGATCCGTTGGAGTTTTGAAGAAAATGTGGAAGCTGCTATGGTTGAACAACAACAACAATTTGTGCAAGGTGCATCAAGTTCATCTGCACCAAGAGTTGTTGAGCAACAACAACAGATGCCTCATCTGGATCACTTTCAGCTAAGTTTTGAGGTAAATGTGGCAGCTGATGATGGTGGTTAGAACTCTGACAAGGAGCGGGAACTGAGCAAGTTGGAAGCTCAGTTAGAAGCAGAGAAGTTTGCGAAATACTCTGCGTATGACGACGGTTATAACTCCAACAACTCTGAAACCTGGGATCATTCGGATTACAATTGAAGTTTAAGAGTTGTCGTTTATGTGATGTTTTAATTTAGTATCGTTTTTATTTTATGTTTATGTAACGTTTAAGTATTTCTGTTAAGTATGTTTCTTTTAAATAAATTTTGTGGAAAACTAGAAGGGGGTTTGGATAGTTTACTAGTTTTTCGTTTAATTATCTTTGAAACTTTTACGTGTAATCGATAATTGAAACTAATAGACAATAAATAATATGCAAGATAAAGAAAGAAACGATTAAACCACAACACGGATGTTTATAGTGGTTCGGCTACAAGGACTCTTTTTCCTTGCCATACTTCACTCCCCGAGTATCCAACTCGAGAGTTTTTCTTCACTAGTCAACAAGCTCCTTTCACCGGCGGAGAAAACCTTACACACGTCGCTTACACTTTTTCCGATACAAAGCTAAATACCGGGTTCTAGTTCGAGGTAGAACCAACCTAACGTCGCCTATACAATATTTCCGACACTAAGCTAGATGTCGAGTTCTTTCACACGGGTACAACCACTCCCTTCACTCTAAGTATTTTAAGGACTAAAATACTAACCACAAACTACTGAATGAATACAATCAAGAGATGTATAAACTATACAAGTTTACACAATGTTAATGCTAACAAGTCTTGCAACGTAGTGTTGAAACTTGTAGACTTTCGTATGAGCTTGTGATCTTCTTGCTACAAAAGAATCTCACACAAATGAAATATTACTGAGTTAGATGAATGAAATGAGAGTGTATATGCAAAATATGATTGTAAGTTGTGAATGATTTCTTGGATGAGGCTTGCTATTTATAGGGGATAACCTCAGTCATGTCTGACAGAAAATCCTTCTAGAAATCTTTCCAAATCTAACTCAAATCTAACCAAAATATTCTCAAGATCTTTCAAAGTCAACTACAAGATTGTAGTGTGTAAATCTACACAAAATATATGATGTGACAAATCATTTAAGAGAATATTTGATGATGCAATGCATGATGTATATATATTTCTACTTTTAGAATATTATGTAAATAAAAATAAACTTTGTAAAATAAAAGTAAATTTGTAAAAAGTTTGTGTAGATACTTAGAATGTATGTATGAGATGTTTTAAAATGTTTGAAAGCTTATGACTTAGTATGACACATTATTTAGTAAAACTTACTAAAAATGTTTTCGACACTTAACGTGTTACTAACATTATGAAATATGTAGCAAATGTATTTTTAACTTTGAAATAAAGTTTATGTATGTGTCACAAACCACTAACTTCCCCTTAGGTTAAAATGCCTTACTAACTTAGATTAGGCCCTCACTAGCACCCTAGGATTAGAAATGCCTTACTAACTTAACTTAGGCCCTTATTAGAGTACACTAGGATTAGAAATTCCTATAGGATTTTCCCAAGTTAAATTTTTGCTTTTATATATCATTATAACCTAACTAACCCCCAAACAAGCTCACGTATCCACCTATGCCAACCACTACTATGTTTACTTGATGTAAACATCCAGGTATATCAAGTCTAGGTAATAAACATAATTTCACTAAGAAAACTAGTACTATACTACCCTATACTTGCTAGAAAACCCTAAATGCACCTATGTGTTTACAATTAGCTTTAAAACCCTAACTGCTTATCTGAACTTACATGCAAAGTGCTTAGGACTTAAATATAAGTTACAATAGATACCTTAGTATATATTAGAACCCTTAGGATATAGTACAACTCCTAGAAACTTAGGTACAAGTCATAAAAGCATAAAACCTTAATTAGGTCATAACTTCCCGAAACTAGGTCAAAACTTTTCCATAAGCTACTATCACTTAGTATAAGCTACTAATAGTTACTAAACATCATTAGGACCTTAATTAAGATACTAAAACATAGATAAAACCCTAAACACTATTAAAACAAAACTAGATTAAAACTTGACCTAAACACCTAAACTATACTACTTAAACACCTTAATATGAACAAGCTACCACCCTAGCACCTTAATATATCTAAGCTAGCACCCTAGCACCTCTAAGCACCCAAGCAAGTAGGTGATGCACCTCCTTGTCATCACTCTTGCTCGAACCGCCTTTCATGGCTTCTCACCACCACAACCGGCCTACTCCAGCCCCCTAGCTACTCCATAGCTCTTCCTTGTCACCCTTAGACCTGCCACAACCCCCTCGCCTTTCTTGCTCAGCCCTCCCCTTGCTCGACACCTATGAACCCGTTTCTACTAAAACTGCCTATACGAGCCCTATAAATACCCTCCCCTCCCCTCATTTATTCTCCACACCTATCCCCCTCCTCTCTACCTCATATTTCTGTGTTACTAAGTCCTTAGAAGCAATTGGAAGCGAGTAGCAAGGCCTTCGTAAGCCCTCCCCTAACCTAGGTAACCTTTACTTTACATCTAGTATTCTTAGAATAGAACTTAGATAGTCTTTACATGCCTTAGATAGTCACTAGATTGCCATGCATGCATGTTTCCTTTCGTAGCCTTAGTTTTAGGTTGAATTGCATGTTTATGTGTTACATTGCTTTCCTACTTGATATAACTTGCATTATGTGACTTATTTGAACTTACATGAGTTAGATTTAAGCTTAGAAACTAGATTGCCAGGCTAGAAATAGAATTATATGCATTTAGGACTAGTTTTGCAAATTATTACATGGATAGGGGTATATATTGTAAATTCCTGAAACTATAAAGTCTAGAGACTGTTTTTGACATTTCCTAGAAGATATTAGTGTAAGGAGTAAGTTTGAAATATATTAAACCTTAAAATAAAACTAATAAAACAAATATAAAACTAAAAGGACTAAAACTGCAAATAGTATAAACATAAGGGTAAAAAGGGTAAATAATAAAAATTAGTATAACCTAGGAACTATATGTGTTATTTCTTTAAATATGATAGTTTAGGGACTAAATATGCAATAGTTAGAAAGTTATACGCCTATTTGTTATAAGTTTATAAGTTTAGGGTAGAAAACGTAAATATATATATAAAGGGTAAAAATGGACTATTTTCATAAAACATAAAAACCTATTTAAGTTAGATGCATAACACAATACTAGGGAGCTTCATGCGAGGAGTACTATGTGGATATTTCATTTTGACGAGTTTGTTGGGTTTACGAATTAAAGTGCCCTGACTCCTCGAACGATTATTGCATATATTCCTGAGATATGATGGCCTGAAAGGTGTTATGTTATAACTAAACCCTAATAACAACATAACTCATTAATAGGGACTTTGTGTGAGGAGTATTAACTTCTGAATTATGATGGCCCGAACAGTATTATACTGATCACATAATACAATAGTAGGGAGCTTCATGTGAGAAGTCATATACTTCTGAATTACAATGGCCCGAACAGTGTTATGTTATATATAAAAACCTAAATAGTAATTAGTTAAGAAAACATAGACTAAGACTTGACATACACACACCCACACTACCCTAGGATACGTGAGTAAGTTGTCTAAACTCCTACTTAAACTAGCTAGAGACTCAGGTGAGTTTTCATAGCCTCACACCCTTTTAAATGCTTTTTAAATGTTTTACAAACCCTGTGATGGGGATACATGCTTTAAAACAGAATACAAGTCTTTGCTCTGGTTATTGCACGAGTAAACTAACATCCATCATTACATAACCCCAAATTCATGAATCTAATCGTTTGGAAGGTTTTATCCAAACGAACGCGAATATAGTTGATAGATCTATTGGTGTTTAACAACTCCCGTTGGTATTAACACCCCACTAGGTGGTACCAATAAGTACTATATTTGAACCCACTGAAGGTTTAACTTTGGCAAGTTATCCTTCCCATCCCCTCATGGTTTGGTCTGCAGACCCCATGACCCGGATCGTTAACGTGTGGTTCATGAGCTTAGTGCAATATTCCTTATCTCTAAAACTAACCCTTTTCCACTCATAGAGTTTAAGCTGAGCTCTGTGGAACTTGTATTTACTCTTTACTTTTTAAACCTATGACTCTCACTCAACATACATGTTGACTTTTAAGCATGTTATCTTAGGTAATTAGGCACTATAGGAACCTTGGCACGGAGAACCACTGGACATGAGGATGTCCAGAATAGTTATCATTCATCAATTTTGTGTCATAAACCGTATCTTAGGGACCTCTCTTTTGGTAAAAGTATATCTTTTGCTGTAAAAACTCTGATGAATAAATGAATGATAACAACCTTTTTCAAAAACGTCTCTTTTCGAGTCGTTTTCTATTATCTTGTCTTTATTTCCATGAGTAATACCCCAAACACTTTATCCGGTGCGATCAGTGCAAAAATGGGGGTGTTACAGATTGGCATCAGAGCCTTGGTTATAGAGAACAAAAGGATTTTCCTAAAACTATAACCACTTTTTCAAAAAGTTCCTCCGTGCCAGAAGAATCCCCAACTGCCTTTAGATTAGAATCCCTAATTGCCTTTAGTTTAGAATCCCCAACTGCCTTTAGGTTAGAATCCCAACTGTCTTTAGTTTAGAATCCCCAACTGCCTTTAGGTTAGAATCCCCAAGTGCCTTTAGTTTAGAATCCCCAACTACCTTTAGGTTAGATCCCCTAACTTGCCTTAGACTAAATTGCCTTTAGATTAGAACCCCCGAATTGCCTTTAGGATTAGATATCTCACTATTGCCCTTAGGATAGCATCCCCACTATTAGAATTGCCTTTAAAATGCTTATTTAGGTTAGAATTATTCTAAGAGATTCCTTCGGAAATTACAGTTAGATATGTCATCCTTTAATAATCCTATCATCGTGTTGGATACCGATAAGACGGATTCTTCATCCGATGGTGATGAGTATGCTCTGGCTACTCCTACTCACTCATCTACTGGTTCTAATTCTCTGGAAGAATTAGCCCAGAATATCTTAACTAACTTCAGATTAGAACTTTCCCCGAATGACCCCTATATGCAAGCATATAATGGGTATATGCAAGCATATGGTGGAAACATTCCCACTGTACCTACTATAACCCCTACCCCACCTAAACCCCACTATACTAGTCAAGATCATCATGTTCCCGAAATAGATTCACCTCCCCTTAAGAAAATACGTTTTATACCACCATCACCTCCCCTAGGTTAGTTCGTATAAAACACCCTTAGAAAGGCATGATGAACAAATAGATGAAATACTTAGTCATCTAGATAAACTCTCTTCAGAAAGAATGGAGGAAGTAGAAATTAGGATTAGGCAATTAGGAATAGGTAGAAATAGGTTAGAAAATGAACTAGAGAAAACTCGTAATCAAGTCTTTATGTTACAAACAAAGTATGAAGGACACTATGACGAAGTAAGCACCGCACATGTTAGACTTTCCACTATCGAAATGATTATC
Source organism: Artemisia argyi (assembly GCA_030686995.1). Classification (NCBI taxonomy): domain Eukaryota; kingdom Viridiplantae; phylum Streptophyta; class Magnoliopsida; order Asterales; family Asteraceae; genus Artemisia; species Artemisia argyi. The sequence goes on from CM060694.1 coordinate 38,427,042, forward strand.
GAGGATCTTAGGGATAATCATAGTTCTGACATAGACGAACTCTTGGAGGCTATTAAAGATCTCAAGAGTAACCTAGAGCAAAAATAAGGTTATAGGGTTAGATAGCATAGGTAGATAACTTAGTTAAACGGGTACTTGCTAGGTTTTTATAAAAAAAAAGTTTTTCATAAAACGTGTATCCCGTATTATGATTCCCCAATTGCCTTAGAACACACTAGATTGCCTTAGGAACTTAAAAACAAAAATGACTAGGAAAAATTAAAACAAGTAGACATACCTAGGAATTGTAAAAACTTAGGATCACTTAGAATCACTATGCCTTTAGACGGAGGGGGAAACTATTTTCGGTGAACCATGACGATTCTTGCTAGGAACTTGTTCTTTTTAAAACCCATCCGGTATCAGAAGAGTGTTTTCAGCACTTAAAATATAAATCATAACAAAATTCTTACCATATCTTACCTTTAGAATGACACGTACAAGAACTACTCCACCTGTCACTCCTACTACTCCCGCTATGACTCAGGAAGATATCCAACGACTAGTGACTGACAGTGTAACTGCAACACTAGGAGCTAGGGATGCAAATATGGCTAGAAACCCTGAAATCCCTGTAGTGAAGAAGAGTAACTACAAGGAATTTATAAGCTGTCAGCCCTTCACTTTCAAGGGGACAGAAGGGGCAATAGGGTTAATTCATTGGTTTGAGAGATGTGAATCGGTGTTTTCTTGAAGTAATTGTACAGAGGATTGTAGGGTTAAGTTTGCAACGGGAACACTTACTAAGGAAGCGTTATCTTGGTGGAACTCATATGCCCAACCAATAGGAATAGAAGAGGAATATAAACTATCTTGGGTTGAATTTAAGAAACTTATGATTAAGAAATACTGCCCTCGGACAGAAGTCAAGAAAATGGAGGATGGATTTTATAACTTGACTGTGAAGGGGAACGATGTTAAAACTTATATTAGGAGATTTCAAGAGTTGGCTACTTTGTGCCCTACAATGGTACCAACTGTTGAAAAGACGATAGAAGTTTTCATCTGAGGTTTGCCCCGGAGTATCGAAGGGAATGTTACAGCCTCTAAACCTAAAACGTTAGAGGAGGCCATTAATATAACCTTAAGGTTAATGGACCAAGTAACAAAGCACAACCATGTGCCAGTGCCCTACGATAATAATCGAAAGCTCCACGATGGGAGAGCTTTCGGTAGTAACCGTAATAACACCGGAGGTAATCATACGAATCCCTATCCTCAACCAAGGCAAGATAATGTAAGAGCTTATGCCACCACTTTAAATGAGAAAAGTGGGTATGCTGGAAGTGCCCCTCTGTATAGGAGATGCAGCTGGCATCACACAGGGCCTTGTGTCATTAAATGTAACACATGCAACAAGGTGGGCCATTAATCAAAGGATTGCAAGAACAAAAGAACTGTTGCTGGAGGAAATCCACCACCAGCAACAATCATTTGTCATACTTGCGGGGAAAAGGGTCATTACATGAATAAATGCCCAAAAAGGAATACTGATGGTGTCCAGGGTAGAGCATACATGTTGAGGGATAGGAATGATCCACAAGATCCCAGCGTAGTCACGGGTAAGTTTCTTTTAAATCATCATTTAGTTAAAATATTATTTGATTCTGGAGCAGATAGAAGTTTCGTATCTATACCCTTAGCCTCTAGACCTAGGATAAAACCCATAGCTTTAGATAATTATTATGAGATAGAAATGGCCGATGGAAACTTAGTTTAGGATACTCTCAAACTTAAACACGTATGGTCCTTGTGATTTGTATGGATTGAATAGCTAGAAATGTAAAGAGAGAGTAGAGGGAAGTGGGAGCCTTTAGTGAGAGAAACTAGAGAATATTAGATTGAAAGTATGAAAGGTCCAACCCTCTCCACGTGTGGAGAGGGGTATTTATAGTTCCTAACAAAGAAAGATAAAAATGCCCACACCCGGGCTGTGGATTAGGCATACAGTGGGTAAAGACCCGTCCTTCTTCCACGATGTTACTTAATCTAATTCTAACTAATAACTAATAACTAAACTAACTACAAGCTATCTTAATGCTATTACAATGATTAGGTAACCGAGACTTTTACAGGAATATTTGTATTCCTAACAATCTCCCCCTAAGCGAGGTCACCTTGGAAATTAAGCTCTTTATTCTTCAAGCATTCTTAAGATCATGTAGCTCGTAGGTTCTGATTCTTCACTTTTCAGCACACTTTGTACATAGCAATGAACTTGTGATTTGGAGTTCCTTTGGGATGAGTGATCTTTGAGCTTCTTTGAGATCATCAGCCACAGTAAATCTCCAAGCTCATCCATAGTAGTATCACCTTCATGTGATGTAGTGACTTTAGGACCGTCATGCTCACACCCTTCTGGATCAGGAGACTTTACATCAGAGTTTGCGGATCAAGAGACTTTTCATAAGAGTTATGGAAACGTTGTTGGTAGTCTCTCAACATTCGTTGTAGTAAGTCTCTCTTCATCATTGATTAGTGAGGATGATGTGTGAGCATGAGGTATGGATTGACCCGATTTAGCTGGTAATAGGAGCCATCAACGCCATCTTTATATGTGTCCCTGAAATAAAATAGTTAGCAATAAAGATAGAGAACGAATATGGCTTTGTCATTCGTTCTGCGAGGACAGACTACCCTCCGGTTTTGTGAGAACCGACCTGTGATCAGGTAGAGTCTCTTTTAAAGAAGACTCTCCTTGACAGGAATTTCCAGCTTGTAGTAATGAATTTTCCAAAGAATCCACTTTGGAATCTTCATACTAAGCATGTTCTCATACCGTAACGTCTCAAAGCAGACAGCACGATAGAGTGAATCGGTGAATTGATATTCACGGATTGATGAGAAATTGATTTATAGAAATCACTCGCGTGTCATATGATAAACATTTTTGAGACACGACGAGAGTTTTATACTTTGAATCACATTTCCATCAAAAATACTTTTGTTTGAAAGATTATACACAATCAATGTGCTCGAAAAATTAGTTTGTGAGCACATTGAAAGGTTTTAGCAAAAGTATCCGTCAATCCATATCCTGGAACAAGTTTGATTCAATTTTGAATCGCACCATTGTTGCTTTCCAGTTGTCACTTGATCATTGATCCATGATGGATCTCACATGTCACCTACCAAGAGCTTGAAAGATGTTTGCTCTAGAAGGATTTCCATCTTCATTGTGAATATTTTTATATCACTCAGATGTTCTGGCAATACCACAAGGATAATGCGTAGGACTCTAAATATTTTATCTTATTTTCCACTTTGTGTGAAACAATAAGCATATTTGGAATGTGTCCTAACGAGATTTATGGATGATCTCATGGCTCTAGACTCAATAGTGCGTTTTGATCCGCTCCTGGAGACTGGGGAGGCGTCTCCTGTTTTAGGTATCAACATAGCTCGCAATGAGCGGTCGATACATTGCACAAGGTTCCCCGTGAGAATGAAACAAGCTTTTTTAAGAGAACTTGAGTGGTTGGGAAGTTTAGTGCAGTGCGTCACTGGGTCCATGACGTCTTTTCTTCAATACCGGTGTTACCTTAGTAACCGCCAGCAGATTATGAATTGAACCCGGTTTTTGCCTGATGAGGCGAAAAATGAACCACTTTTAGGGGGTCATTTAAGCCCGGAATTGAATTTATTTGATCAAATATTACCCTAAATCGTTCCTTTTATGATTTTAGGTACTTTGGGAGTGAAATCTGGAAAAGGAAGCAATTCGGACATTTTTGGAGCATAAAGTGAATAAAACGCCAAAGACTTAATTTTCCATCCTGGAAACAGTGTATGACGGCGTCAAGAGGAAATTCCTGACGGCGTCAAGAGTAAAATCCATGACGACCCAGAAGAAACCTGAAGGCGTCACAACAAGAGCGTCAAGAGTTAAAATCATGACGGCCTGCATAAGGTGTACACATGACGGCGTCAGATCCAGATCTAGGCAGTCCGAGGAACTATTTGGCAGCGAGATGACAGCATCAGACATTTGTTATTGACGCCGTCACCTTCTAAAATCTATATATAATTTTCTATTTTTCATTCATTAAGAGGAACTTGTGTGGAGAAACCCTAGGGCCGAACTTTGTGAACCCTAGCTAGTATTTTACAGTAAATTCAAGAGTTTTCACCCCTTGAATCCTTTCATGTGCTATTGAGATAAGTCTTCTCTTTAATTCAATCAATATGTCTATGTGTTGGTTGTCTATATCTTGTGCTTGTCTTAATTTCAACATGCTAGGCTAGATTTATCTTGTGTTTGCTTAGATCTAATGAAACCTAGATGTTAATTATGTGTTGATTACTTGTTTATGGTTGTATTGGATGAATGATTTCAATGTTAGGCTTAAGAAAACTGGCAGATCTCCATTGTGTAACATGCTTGAACGTCTTAGGAAACATGAACCGATGTGTACTAGGTTTTATTGGTTGTATTTAATGCATGAGTAAATTCTAATGATCCCATGTTAGGAGCTTCTTAGCCGGCTCGACATAGGTGTGACGTAGGCACTCATAGGATTGGGGAAGTAAGTACGCCACCCCATGAATGGTATTAAGGAATACAATCCGTCATCCACGCAACTATAACAAGTAATTAATGTGTAAAAGATATTTAGGGAGTAGTGAAATCTAAGTAAACACATTTCTCTCACATATTGCTCACAAACTTAGTTTAATATAGTTTTATTTTCATTTTAGTATTTTATTTTGATTGCATCTTAGTATTGGGTTAGTTGACTAGCAACTAATTCCGCCCAACTCCTTCAAACCCGAGATTTTTACTTGCTTTCTAAAAAATATAAAAATACAAAAAAAGAATCATCCCTCATCTCTAGACCTAGTATTTAGGTTTTCTAATCCTAGCGACACTATTCCTAGCTGAACGATCAATCCCCCGGTACTTGTCATTATACTATACTACATCGATCAGGTACACTGCCTGGTGGGGGTTGTAAGCTTCTCGAGATCCCTCGAGAGGTAAAGCCTGGTGCAATTCCCACGCATCAAGTTTTTGGCGCCGCTGCCGGGGAATAGTTATTGTCTAGGTTAGAATCTCTTTTTATTAGGTCTACTTGCTAGATTCCTTTCTAGTAAGATTTTATTTTTATTTTTAGGTTCTCTTTAGTCTATCTTAATTCTTTGTGTTTTTGTTCGTAACTCTTCACCACCCGACATCATGGACGATGGGAACATCTTTGAACCCGTCATCCCACCACAACAAAACCCACCACTAGAACCTCTTAGGCCCCGAACCTTAGGAGAGTATTCCCGACCTAGCCACCAAGGCTACCGAAACACCATTGAGCTCACCGGAGCCAATGTGACCCCCTTGCGATCTGACACCATCCGGTTGGTGCAAAGCGGATGTGCATTCCATGGACTTCGTTCCGAAGATCCAAATCAACATCTCAAGGACTTCCTTAAAATCGTAGATTCCATAGACCTAGATGTTGCAAATAGAGAGACAACCTGATTACGCCTATTCCAATTCTCTCTAGGTGATCAAGCTAGTCAATGGCTTGAACGTTTTCCCGCGGGATCCATCACCACATGGGATGATCTCACCACTCGTTTCCTTGCTCAATTTTTCCCACCAGGGAGAACTACTAAGCTTAGAAATGACATCTTGATGTTCCAACAACGTCAAGGTGAAACTTTTTACGAAGCATGGATTCGATATAAAGACCTGCTCTGAAAAGTCCCTCATCATGGCATTGAACCATGGCTCCAAATTCAAATATTTTACGATAAAGTTAACTATCAAACAAGGAGAGCTATAGATTACGCAGCCAAGGGCAGGATAAACAGACTAAGCATTGACGAATGCTGGAAAGTTCTTGAGGGGTTGGCACAATACGAAGAAGAAGGATGGGAGGACCCGATGTTTTCAAGCAAGGGAACACTTGATTATGCACACGCCACCCAAGAGCAGTTATTAAGAAGTATCGAGAAGCAGGTAAAAGAATTAATAAGAGTTGAGAAACCTGCTGCTGAAACCATGTGGAAACCTAATTTACGTAGGAATGCGGTTATCAACCATAATTTTCCTGAACGTTCACGACAAGAGGAGTTCGAAGGGATAATGGTAAACTTCATGAACAATCAGGAAAAACAAATCCAGCACCTAGAAGCACGCATGGAAAGTACTCGCAATGCTTTTATGGATTTAGCAGACAAATTCATATCAAGGATCAAAGAGAAGATTAAGGAAAAATCCACACCAAGAAAAATCGAAAAAGTCTTCGAGGTTTCAACCCCTTTGGTGTTTGACCAAGAAGATAACGAGAAATCTTACCCAAGTGCTTCACCGTCAATCACCCCCTACTTTTGCGAGCATCCTCAGGAAGAGAAGAATTCGCAATTTCACAACATTTTCGTTGGATGCTTGAAAACCACGCTCCCAACTTTGTGTAAGAGACGTTCTTTTGGTTTTAAACCCTGTGTGAAGAGGTTGCACCTCAAAAACACCACAGTTTTGAGACCCTCTATGGAACAACACCTCTTTGTACCCACCGGTGACCCGTGCGAAGGTTACAACTTAACTAAAACCTCATACACCCCTTTCTACAACCACACCTCCTTCTGTGACAGTAATGAAACGTTCGACCCTGGTGGACTTCATTAATGGGATAGCTACTCATAGTTTTTACTCGTGTTTAGCTATTCACACTAAGTGCAGGGACTAAATGTGGAATTACTTCTTTTTACACCTGATACGGGCATCTGACGGCGTCAGATGGTAACTTTTGACGCCGTCACCTCGCTATCTCAGCAATAATAACCCCAACTCCATCACTTTCAACTCATACCCCACAAATCTCACCCAAATTGCTGCTCCACCTCCGAGTCTCCATCACCCAATCCGACATCTTTCGTGACTAATCTCCACTTGGTAAGTAGTTTTTCCTCACTCTTTTTCATTCAATTGTCCTTAGGATCAACCAATTTTGAAAACCCCTTTCATCCGAAACCTCATTTTTTGACCCATCATTGACAAATCGTAATGCCATCTATTTGGTGATTTCTAATCATGGGGGTTACCCTTTGATGATGTTGTCCCACTTGAATCATGCGTTAAATTAGGAAAAGTCCTTCATGCCGCGGAACTTTTGACCCCCCACCCATGTTTTCTGATTAAAGGAGCGTTTGGGTAATGGGTTAAGAGTTTGAAAGTTGATTTTTCCCTCGTAATTGCATGGTTCGACTTCTGCTTGATCTGACGGCGTCAGGACCTCCTTCCTGACGGCATCAGATGTGTCTGACAGCCTGAGTCAATTAAATTCTCGTTCTAATTGTTTCCGTCCACTCTATCTTTTTCCAGGAAAATGAGCAAGCGATCTCAACAACATCGTGGCAGCTCCTCTAGGTCCCAACGGATTAACTATGTGAATTGGTCCATAGTTGGGGTGAATTCGACAATGTTGCTGCTACAACTAAGTATGCGGAGCTTTGTAATCACCACATTGATGCTGGTGCTATGATTGATTGGGAGTTTCTGAGGTCCCAAGGGTTGGAGGCTGCGTTTCTGGGGAGGATCCACACTGATGGGTTCGCGGGTCCTCAATGGGAGAGGTTGTTTAGGATGAGGGAGAATGCGTATAGTGAGTTAGTGAGGGAGTTCTTTGCGACCTTACACTTTGATCAGGCAGAGGCTAGGATGGACATGGGGGTACCACTATCTATTTTAGGTTAGGAGGGGAGGTTCAATCATGTTCGGTTACTGGGTTTGGTTGGAGGATAGGTTTGTATGCTAGGGAGGAGGCTGTTGAGGGAGGTTTTATGCAGAGGTTGTTGCATGGGGAGACTGTGAGGAGCGATATGAGGTGCGCCACTATTTGGCCGACCATAGGGAACGGGGTGTACACCTCGACTAATGGGGCATCATCAATCAGGGACCCCGTGGTTAGGTTGGTCCACAGATGCATCACGTACAGCTTGTCGGGACGTCATGACACCACTCACCGTGTCACTGCTTCAGATCTGTTCTACATGTATACCATCTTTTCAGCGGATATTTACTGCAACATCCCATTTTGGGTAGCTAGCTATTTGAAGACCACTGTGGGCGAGAGAGATATTGATAAGGTGTATGGGGGGATGTTCGTGACCCGGTTGGCTCGTTCTTATGATCTTCTTGTTCCCCCGATCATGGGATACTTGAGCGACTGCGGGGCTTGTAGGGTAGTGAGGGCTAAATCCCTCAGGAAGATGAGCATCGTGATGCTGCGGGGGAATGGGGCCTATGATTGGTACGAGGCAGGGGGACCAGATGATGAGGATGATGATGATGATGAGGGAGCGCCCCAGCAGCACCAGTTCGAGGGTTATGAGGTGGGGACAGCTGATTACTACCGACACATGAGTCGGGGAGACTGGCAGGCACACCAGGGGGCCTGGATGGGACAGGTGGACGCATGGCGGACCACCAATTGGATGTATGATCACACCATCCGCCAGATGCAGCACCTCTCCACCCGTGATCAGCTTGAGCCCCACCTGCAGATTGACCCATTCCCCGGTCGTGAGACAGACTACCCTCCCTACGGGTACACAGGACACCTCCCTCCTGGCTATGACTACCGTTTTGGTCCTCCTCCCCAGTGATCTTTCTTGATGTCTGTTATGTCTGAACAATTTATTGATGATTATGTAATTTGAAACAATTGGTACTGTAATAGTTTAGGATGTGGCCTCTGTTGGCCATGGATAATTTTAATTTTCTCTATTTACGTTTATTAGTAATAATGGAATGTGCTTATGGTGTCATTCTTCATTTTGTGTGATTTTTATTTTGTTTGTTTGTTATTTGCTTCCGTATGCATGCTTTATTTTTATTGTTGGTAGATCATGTTTCAAAACTAAATAGTGGAAATACTTTACTTTGTTGTTTGGCCTAGTCTTAACTTCACCCAAAGGTATTTTTGCAAAAGATAAGTGTAAGGGGAAACCCCAAATATGTTTTTAAGAAACAAACCAATCATGATTCTCCACAATATTAAATGAACCTGTATATTCGTATTTGTTAGAGTCAAATGGTTGTATCGAGTCATAATGATGTTTTGCAGGATTTTCCAAGAAGTAGAACCAAGTTTTTCCAGAAATTTTCCGGAAACTTAACATAAGAATTTCTGCAGGTCACTTCTGACGGCGTCACGAGTTTACTCTTGACGGCGTCACGTGTAAAAATCTGGAAATTTTACCAGTTTTGTTTTTCTAACGGAGTTTTAAAGTTTTTGTTAAATTATTAATTTTATAATCTCCAGGAAATCTGCAAACATCATTCCACAAGCATTATATCTTACTTTGTTTTCTAGGATTTATTAACATATATAGATTGCCGCCGATTTTATGCGAGGTTGCCTTATCTATTTTCTCAGGTTTTTACAGGTTATGTATGACAAGAAGATGATTTATATTCTGGAAGGGAAGCTTTGATTATTCATTTTCTTGGAGGAAGATCTAACATGGCCACCTTATTATCCATACCGAGCGAATCAGGGGAGTATTTGATTTCGTTTGTTTTACTTATTTCACTTTTACATTCTTTACTTGAACATTGGGGACAATGTTCATCTTAAGTGTAAGGGGAGGGTAAAATGATGATACCTTACAAATACACTTTCGCTTGAGTTTGTTTGTTTGATGGTAGATGCGTAATAAAACTATGAAAAATACTTGTTAGTGTAATTTTAGCGCCAAATTTAAATTTTTTTACAACATTTAGAAGTGAAACTTTAGCCATAGCAAGCGTCTCATGGATAGGAGATTGTATGACTAGCACATAACCGTACTATTCAGAAAAATTTTCCACCCAAATATATGAGGTTCGCCTTTAGATTTGATAGGAAAAGCATTTACTATTAGTGCTTATGAGTGTACCGGTAGCCTTTAGATTCTAGAACTTACGTTAGTGATGCATCCCGAGACCGCTAGTGAGACTACATTCGTGTAGTAGGATTTACTACATGATAAGAGGCATTAGGATCACCCTTGTGTTAAACCCGTATCATAATTACTTGACCATTTAAGTCATATTACTTGGCTAGTTAAGTCAACTAATTTTTCCCACACCATTAGCGTTGTACTCATTTTTAGTACACGAAACCCCTAGTACACCCTTCCGAGCCTATCTTTTCGTTTCTAACTTTAAGCATCTTACTTAAAGGAAGAATTTGTTGCACCCCACTTAAATGTACACCCAGATCGCCTTAGCCTTCCGTGTATGCACTCATCTTTAGTGCATTATTGTTATTTGTTAAACCCTAAGTTAACTATCTAATCGATTACATTGTTGCTAAGTCGAGTCATATCCTTGTACATATTGTTTAGGGACGATTGGGACTCATGGGTAAAGTACTTATTTTATGGAGTAATGGAAAAGAACATCATATATTACCCCCATATGTACGTTAATCATAAAAGTACTCCAAGTGTTTTGATTTTCTTAATTCGAGTCATTAGATTAGTTTATTGTAAAGTATGTAAAAATTCAAGTGTAAGGTGAATGTTCATTTCCTACGATGTATTATTTTGGATGGTAGGGTAAAAGTGTATGCAAAAAAAAAAAAAAAAAAAAAAAAAAAAAAAAAAAATCGAAAAAACAAGAAAAAGAAAAGAAAAAAAAACATACGGACTACCATCCCCTTTTATTCTATGTTCATTTTATGTTTTTGTTACTTTTCATTTATTAGCTTAAGTCGAGTCTAGTCTTGGCTTAGCAATGCCATATTGTACATGTAATTAACTAAGATTTTTAACTCGCCACCAGTAAAGACTGCCTATATCCAACAAAACCGTGTATTTCATATCCCTACACCTAACGTTACAACCCTTTATAAGACCTCTTTGATAGTTTATCCTAGGTGCTTACGCCATGTGGTGGAGGTTTGATCCTTTCCCAAGCCTATGGTAATCTATTTTTCTATGACAGGTAGTGAGAGATATTTTCCGTTTCCATATTGTGATATCTTTATTACACCCGAGAGATGTGAGTATCTAAACACTATTTGTGAGGTGCTAGTATATGACCTCCGTCCTTGTCTTTGGTCTTTAGTGGAACGATTATTTGTTGTAATTACTTTTATATTAGTGTTAAATGACCCTAACTTGTATTTTGATTAGAATAAAAGCGCATTTGCTTGAGGACAAGCAAATCTCAAGTGTAAGGGTATATGATGAGGCGAAAAATAAACCACTTTTAGGGGGTCATTTAAGCCCGGAACTGAATTTATTTGATCAAATATTACCCTAAATCGTTCCTTTTGTGATTTTAGGTACTTTGGGAGTGAAATCTGGAAAAGGAAGCAATTCGGACGTTTTTGGAGCATAAAGTGAAGAAAACGCCAAAGACTTAATTTTCCATCCTGGAAACAGTGTATGACGGCGTCAAGAGGAAATTTCTGACGGCGTCAAGAGTAAAATCCATGACGACCCAGAAGAAACCTGAAGACGTCACAACAAGAGCGTCAAGAGTTAAAATCATGACGGCCTGCATAAGGTGTACACATGACGGCGTCAGATCCAGATCTAGGCAGTCCGAGGAACTATTTGGCGGCGAGATGACGGCGTCAGACATTTGTTCTTGACGCCGTCACCTTCTAAAATCTATATATAGTTTTCTATTTTTCATTCATTAAGAGGAACTTGTGTGGAGAAACCCTAGGGCCGAACTTTGTGAACCCTAGCTCGTATTTTACAGTAAATTCAAGGGTTTTCACCCCTTGAATCCTTTCATGTGCTATTGAGATAAGTCTTCTCTTTAATTCAATCAATATGTCTATGTGTTGGTTGTCTATATCTTGTGCTTGTCTTAATTTCAACGTGCTAGGCTAGATTTATCCTGTGTTTGCTTAGATCTAATGAAACCTAGATGTTAATTATGTGTTGATTACTTGTTTATGGTTGTATTGGATGAATAATTTCAATGTTAGGCTTTAGAAAACTGGCAGATCTCCATTGTGTAACATGCTTGAACATCTTAGGAAACATGAACCGATGTGTACTAGGTTTTATTGGTTGTATTTAATTCATGAGTAAATTCTAATGATCCCATGTTAGGAGCTTCTTAGCCGGCTCGACATAGGAGTGAAGTAGGCACTCAGAGGATTGGGGAAGTAAGTGCGCGACCCCATGAATGGTATTAAGGAATACAATCCGTCATCCACGCAACTATAACAAGTAATTAACGTGTAAAAGATATCTAGGGAGTAGTGAAATCTAAGTAAACACATTTCTCTCACATATTGCTCACAACCTTAGTTTAATATAGTTTTATTTTCATTTTAGTATTTTATTTTGATTGCATCTTAGTATTGGGTTAGTTGACTAGCAACTAATTCCGCCCAACTCCTTCAAACCCGAGATTTTTACTTGCTTTCTGAAAAATATAAAAATACAAAAAAAGAATCATCCCTCATCTCTAGACCTAGTCTTTAGGTTTTCTAATCCTAGCGACACTATTCCTAGCTGAACGATCAATCCCCCGGTACTTGTCATTATACTATACTACATCGATCAGGTACACTGCCTGGTGGGGGTTGTAAGCTTCTTGAGATCCCTCGAGAGGTTAAGCCTGGTGCAATTCCCACGCATCACTGCCCTAAGGTTGAATATATGGAGGGCTATTTCTTTTCACCCTTTCTCATTTCATTTCTTTTTCATTCTTCAACCCCTTCAGTGCTTACCGAGACTTCACCACTAGAACCTTGTTGGGTTTGTTCCAGTCCTAGCTCTATCTCAGTCCGCACTCTTCCCTTTCTCCCTTTACTCCTTTTTTCAATCATTCCTAAGGACTTCTAATCTATCTATGGTTTGTCCCTGGGAAGATCCTTCCGGTTCTGGTGGATCATGGGAACTCATACCTAACCTTAACCATCCTTATAACTCCGTGCATAAAGATAAATGGTTGGTCTTTGGTATTACTTCCACAAACGCCTTTGCTCCCCCTCAATATGTGCATCAGTATACGAAAGAGTTTAGCACATAAGTGGGAGCCTATTATTGAGTCCAAAAGATCACGTTTGATATCAGATTTCATATTTAAATTACATTCTCTCCCCCGATCAAAAATTTCAAATCTTTTGAGATTTTGGATCCCAATTGATTTAAATAAGTTAGAAAATGTTTGGGGAGAGAAATGCGGTTAATTTTTAATATTTTCTGATAAAATGAACCTTTTTCGTGCTCCCCCTCAATCTGTGAGGGAGGTTATTATGTGTCAGGTTTGATGAGTTTACAAAAAATATTTGAAGTTTTAATGAAAACTCTTTGAAAATGTTCTCATTCTGACACATAACCATCACAAATCGTTTTGTTGCGAGGTTTTTGTACAAAGTGTGGAGAGTTTTGATGATACATAAAATTTTGAGAAATCACTCTCCCCCTCAATCAATGACGGATGTTAAAATTGAAAATTTTTCATAAAATATTGAAGTCATTGATTGAGTGAAACATTTTATCAAAATTTAGATTCAATTTGATTTTCAATCAAAATCTCATGGTACTACCAAGTTTTGCACAAATACTTTCCGGAAAAATCATAGAAGGAAAAGTATTTGGCGATAAAAAGAAGATTTCTCTTCTTTATTAAGAAATAATGCACTGAAGCGTACATTAGATCGAGGGTGCACGGATGTAAAGTAATTTATGCCCGGGTAAACTTCACCCGGTAAAAGGAACAACCGTCTTTTTGGCGATGAGTTTTCCCCATTTTGAAAAACGGGTTGCTATCTGAAGTAATAGCAAACCATATTTTTGAAGTCCGGGTTACAGCCTGAAATGACTGTAAGCCATATTTTTGAAGAATATTTTGAGATACGACATGTTTTAGAAAAAACTTTATTTGAAACCGGAAAACTCTTGCTCAAGCATATGTATGATTCCGTGTCATTATTGAATGACATTTCTAGAAATGTACATAATATTGATTAGACAAGAGACATGTCTTGAGAAGAATATTTTTGTATTTTTCATGATTTTTCAGATTTTTATGGTTTTTATAGGTTTTATATTTTGCTATTTTCTTTTTGATAAATCTTATGTACAAAAATCAAAAAGAACTGTGAGGATATGAGAAAGAGTCAGTCAGAAAGTTTATAAAGAACAAGTTACAAAACATCACTGCACCCAAAATACAATATATAACAAAACACCACTTCTACATAGGATATCATTCAGTGCGTTGTAGAAGGCGGTAGTCACCAGCTCGAACTCTGCCACCCACGTAGCATTCCAAGCTACGAAAGATTCTCCTCAACTTCAATCTTTTACGAATACCAGCCAGGAATTTCTTGTTCAGTGTCAGGTCGAGATCTGTCCAGTGGTTGGTATACCTTCTTGATCCAGAGTTATACACATGGTATTCTTTCACTCTGAAGTCCAAAGCCTCTTCGACCATTTGTAATGTACCATCACTGAACTTGTGTATTTCTGTGAAGCGTAAGACCATAGGAACGTTCTATCTGTCTCGAAATATCACTGCAAGTGGAGATTCCATGACCGTAAAATCAGCAACCGGATCCATGTTAGTAACATCCCAAAGAGGTCGCGTGAGATTGAGCTGGGATTGATAGCTTTCGATGCCTAGCTGGAAGTCTTTGACTCGTTTTCTAATGACAATACCCCGGACCCAATGAAGTACAGCGAACACAAGAGTCTTCTTCTCACGAGATGGCAGGTGATGCAATTTTCCTTGAAGGTGTAGCAAGTACAAATCTTTAAAGTCATTTTGGCGAAGATGTTTGAAGTCGCCTTCGGATATGGTGTATTCTTTGAAGTCAGCTCGACAGAGAACTATGCTCTTGAGGTAGTCATATCCGTGGATAGGGTGTATCTGTATCTTGACTACACTGATGATTTGAAGTGGTGATCGAACAGACTTGCGGTCACTTTGAGCTTGAAATCGATCTATGTAAAATTGATGCTTCTTGAGCCACCAGTGGGAGATTCCAAGAGATGTGGAGATATCGTAATCACATTCTTGAGTTATCCACATGCCATCGGGGACAAGCTGTTCCAACCCAATATCTGAATAATATGCAGCTTTCATTTTGCTAATGGACAAAGCCGATTTGCATTGTCTGCTGCCAAGTCTGAGATATTCAAGATCCTTGTTAAAGAAGAACTCTGCTTGGATTGTGACATGACCGGGAGAACCACCCAGAGGGAGTGGATTGCTGTAATTATACTTCATGATTCCTTCATCCACAATATCGTTAAACATCTTGTGGCATTCTTCCATTTGGTATTGTAGATGATTTACGTCCTGATGAAAGACTTTAACAATGTCGAAAGTAGGTCCTTCAAGGTCCTTTTGAGTAAGCTTAGATAATCCACACTTCTTACAAAACCATGTAATAAACGTCCCCATATCACCCGTTTGTGATAGTAGAGAGTCTTTAGAAGGAGGAACGAAGCCGGTAGTGATGGCATTGACCCAGTTGTTGTCATTAGCTGGCAGATCAGAGGAGGGAACAGTCCAGTTAGGCTCTGGTGAAAGTGACTGCTCATCATCAGGTTTCCACCAGGACTCTTTATCTTCTTTTGTTGGAACCATAGTTTTACTATTTTATCAAGTCTCGGTCATTTGTAATAATGCTAGGTTGCTTAGTTATAATTTACTATCATTTACATTTTGTATTAAGTTTACTAGGCTTAAGAATGAGGTCCATGGGCCTCAAGCCCATACGATTCATGTAAGGAAGGAGAGGGAGTGTTGCCCTAGCTCCTTCCCTATAAATAGAAGTCTTAGGTCTATGTAAAACTTGGTTGGTTATTTGAAAACATTAAGGAAACTCTTGCATTTCACTTTCTCAAATTTCTTATAATCATCCCACTCTCATTCTCATCTCATTTCTCTTTATATCATACTTGTGTTTACTAAATGGTGACCTAACAAGTGGTATCATTCGCTAGAGGAAGGTGTAGTTCTTGTTTTCATTGATTTCTTTCTTACAAATTCATTTTTTTTTATCGAATTTCTTGTGAAATTTTAAACTTTTGTTTTGTTTCTTGGTTTTTCTCACATCTTTGCTTACAAACTTGTGTTTAAAATCAAAACAAACCATAAAGTTCCAAACTTTTACAAAAATATTCGATTTTTTTGCTTCTTTGTACTTTTATCGAAAACTTTCAAATTTGAAATTTTTCTTAAAGTTGTCTACTTTCTTTAAGATTTACTCATTTTATACACAAAAGTACAAGAATCTTGAAATAAAAACGAGTTTTAGGATTGCTTTCTTTGAAAAACAAAATTCTACAAGTTATCGAGAACCTAGTACTTGCCTATTTCGAGATCCTCTCAAAGTGCACTACCTCGACTTCGTTTGTGTGGACTCGGTATTTTCTTTCTTGTATAAGAAAGTTAAGTACTTCGACTTTTGGGAAAGTTTTTGAAATTGTATAATTTCGAAAACTAAGTTTCGCAATCTTTGTGACTTTTCGAGAAATCTTTCATTTTTTCGAAAAGTTATCGAGAAAATTATTTAGTTATCGAAATCTTATTTTTCGATAAACTGGCTTAGTTATCGAAATCTTATTTTTTCGATAAACCTGCTTCATTATCGAAATCTTATTTCTCGATAAAACTGACAAGTTTCGAAATCTTTTCTCGATAAATCCACTAAGTTTTTTCGAAAACTGTGTTTCTCGAAAATCTACCAAGTTTCGAAAACATATTATCGAAATCTTATCTGAAGTTGTGCTAAGTTTCTCGATAATTGGTTCATTCTACACTTTCTACAAGATCCATTTCTACACAAGTGTTCTAAGATGTCTCAGCCACCGAATCACTACTTTCCTCATATTCAGCAACCTCAACATCAGCAGTCTCAGCAACCTCAGCATCAGCAGTATCAGCAACAACAATACCTTCCGCACATAATGAATCAACAACCTCCTAAATACAATCCACAACAACATTACCTAATGATGCAACAACAACTCATTCCTCAACAGCAACCATATCAAGTGCTACAACAAACCACTCAGTTTTCCTCCAAACAACCTCACTGGTTTGACAGAATGTGTGAAGTTATTACAACTCAACAATCCCGACATGAGGCAGGATCACTTGAAACACCTCCAATGCTAACACCTGGGAATTATGTTCAATGGTCAAGTCGATTCTTAAGATTTCTTGAACTAAAGAAACCTCATGGGCAGTTCTTAAAGCAAGTGATACTTGAAGGACCATTTGAGTGGCCAACACGATTTGAAGCTGGTGATCCTAATGCTGATCCTCCACGTCCTCCTGGTGATAGACCCCTTCCAGAATCTTCACTCTCTGAAGAACAGAAACTACATCGTGAAGCTGATCAGTATGCAATGGCTTATATACTTCAAGGTATACCTAATCCGATCTATCGCAGTGTCGATGCTCAGAAAACAGCCAAAGCTATGTGGGAACACGTTCATCTCCTCATGGAAGGCACTCAATTGAACAAAGATGACATGGAATCCAAGCTTTACATGGAATACACTGACATCACAATTGAACCTGGAGAGTCACTTGAATCCTACTATCATCGTTTCACAAATGTGGTTAATGATCTGGAACGTCACAAAATCACTGTACCAAGGATCGCTGTGAACTCCAAATTTGTGGGTAGTCTTGGCCCTGATTGGCATAAATATGTGACATTTGTTCGTCAAACGAAGAATCTTCATGATGCTCCATATGGGTTGTTGTATGATTTTCTGAAACACCATGAACCTGAAGTGGAAAAAGATAGAGCTCTACGAGGAGGATACACACCAACAATAACACCAAATTCTTTGGCTCTCGTAGCTCAATCTCCCTATGCTCCACCACCAATGTCAAATCATGCATATGTTCAAGAGCAGAACTACTTTAGTTATCCACAATCTTCCACCTCGAACCAAATGATCCCTTATGATTCATCTCTACAAGATTCTTCTACTCAACTTGTTCCGTCAAACAACAATGATGCTGTGTACTACTCCAACTCCAATGATGATGACGATGATGACTTTAATACGTTGAATCAGGGACTTGCTCTTATTGCTCGTGCTTTCAGCAAATTCTCCAACAAAACAAACAACCGTCAACGTTCATCTTCAAACACAAGAAATCAAGCTGTTGTTAATGATGGAAGAGTGGAAATTCAGAATCGTAGCTATGGTCGATCTGGTTCAGGAAGCTCTTCAGGAAATTATGGGAATAGTCAGAGGTTTAGTAACAATACCGGGTTCAGAAACAACTCAGCATCTCCTCAACAAAGGTCTGACTCAGTTGCTACAAGGAACTCCAGCTCAGGGAATGCAGTTTGGTGCTACAATTGCAATGAACAAGGTCATATAGCTACAGCATGTCCCAAACCGAGAACTCGGGGTAGTAAGTTTCACAAGCAGGCATTACTCATGGCTCTTCAAGATGAAAAGGATGGACATTTCCCTGAACAAGACAACAACTTCATGGCAAATGTACACAATGATGATGACATGGAAGATCTGGAAGCTAATGCAGCTGTGATGCTTATGGCCAACATGCAGGAACTTAAGCTCAATGATTCAGGTCCAGTGTATGACACTGACGGCTTGTCTCAGGTACATGACCTCAATGCATGCTTTATAAATGAAATTATCTCACCCTCTGCTTCTGAATCAGATATGGCGCAAGTTGTTCCATCTACATCATCTTCATCCTCTCAAACAGATGAACAAATAAGCACAGTTGTCATATTTGATGATGACACAGTTGTTTCATTTGATGATCCTATTGAGAATGATAAATATGATCAGTTAGAACAACATGAACCATCATTTGATACAGACCCTGACCTCATAATGTTATCTAAACAACTGAATGCTCAACAATTGCTAATTGCAAAGTGCAACGAGAAAAACAAAGTTTTAAAAGAAACTAATGCAACACTTGCAAGAGACATTGAGTGTTATAAAATTCAGCTTTCTAATCAAGAACAAAAGATTAAACACACTAAAAGTTTTGAAAAAGCTTTTCAAGATTCTTACAACAAAGAACAAGATCTTCAACGCAAAATACAAGATTTAATTGAGTCACATGGAAAGTTGATTTCGAAACTTGAAAGTGAGAAGGGTGAATTGCAAAAACAAGTTGAATGTCTTCAAACTGAACTTTCAAAAACAGAAACAAAATTGTCAAGTTGTCAAAAAGATTTTCATGAACATAAAATACGGAAACGGAAGTACATAGACAACTTACTCGGTGATATTGTTGATCTTGAAAAACAACTCAAAGAATTTTGTCACATTGTTTACAAACACGGGAACTCTGTCACAACAATTCAGAAATTTACTTTAAAACCGAGACCCAATTGCGGATATGCACTTGGTGATTACAATTCAATGTTTCTACACACGGCATTCAAAGAAATTCCAAAAATTTACAGTATGGATTATTTTCTTGATAATACGATTGTGCGTGCTGTTGTTTTTGATACTGAGGAGGAAGAAGAACTTGAAGACGAGAGTCGATCCAAAATGAGTCAAGTTCAATATTGGACACCATATGACTATTCAAAAGCTCCTCCAATTTCAAAATCTTTTGTTACTCAAAAAGAATTACCTGAGAAATCATGGTTTATCGAAGAGTCATATGTTTCATCTCACAATGCGGCTCCTGTCCCACCTGTAGCACAAATAAATGGTCCTTTACCATCATCCGGTGAACTTACACGTTTACCAAAATGTCGTGTCTTAAATTATTTCAAAACCTTTATGGAAGACATCGATATTTTGGAGGAAACAATTGAACGCAATTCAGAAATAAAAATTGAAACTTTTCAATCCGCTTACGAGCGAGAAAAGAGAGATATTTTTCAAAAACAAATGAAACCAATTGTTCAACACCTTCGTCTATGTGCTACACGTTGGGATCAGGAACTTCAGAAGGAGGTCAAAAATATGATAAATGTTTTTGATACTGCTGAAAATGAGATTTTGGTCCAAAAGCTACAAACTAAAGTTTTCAAAAATGATGCTGATCGACTCTTGGAACAAGTTCTCTGTGCTGATATTTTGTCTGTTATCATGAATGATCTCTATAAATCTGGTACTTCTATGCTTGTAGATGATCTCTGTGTTGATAACAATTTGTTGAATGTGGAATTAGAGACACTTAAAAATGAGAATGAAAATCTGATGAAAAAGAATGATGATGTGACAAAACAGTTTTCAAAAGAAATTTGTCAACTCAAACAAAGGCTTGAATGGTGTCAAGCTCAAAGTCTTAAAAAGGAATTGAAGTTTCAAAGTCAAAATGTTTCAAACTCTTGTCAGATTTGCAAAAACAACGAGTCTTTAAAAGGTCGATGTTTCCAATACGAGAAAGAAATTGTGGATTTAAAAATTGAAAACGCCGAATGGCAACAAAACCGCGACGACATCAAATATTGCAATGGTTTACTTGAGTCTGAAATTCAGGACAAAAATCACACCATCATTGATTTAAAAGAGAAAGTCAAGCTACTTCAAAAAGGTAAAATGGTTGACACCACGGTGATAGCACCAGGAATGTATCAAATAAACAAAACTGATAAAGGAAAGGTTGTTCAAAACACTAATGTTGATAACTCCACTTCTACAGGACTAGTCTCCACTTCTAGCGTTAGCAGACCCAAGCGAAAAAGTAAAAAGAAGAATAGGATCTTGCAACGTAAGAGAGGACACCTAGAAGCTCAAGAAGTAGAAGACCAACTTAGGAATTTGAATAAAACTCATGTTGCATCAGATTTAGATTCTAATCTGGCAAATTGTAATCAAAATCTAAATGTAACGAATGATAAACCTTTGAATGTTTTGAATATTAATGCATCTTGTGTGTTTTGTCGTAAAAACGTATCATCTGGTGATCATACAAAATGTTTAGCTAATTCTCTTCTCAATCGTCATAAGAAACGTTGGACACGCATTCCTTTTAGGCCCACTAATGCCTCTAAGTCTAACTTAGGAAAGCCGTCTTCTACGGTTTCTAATAATGTCCCAGTTACCCCCATAGGTGCCGAGAACAAATCTAGGACTGAGCCAACTACTAGTGCATTTAACATTAAGAAAGCAAAAACTAGTTGGAACTGGCAACGTTGGTTACAATACAAACCAGATTTTAAATGGATTCCTAAATTGTTAATTACATGTGTTACTAACCAACAGGAACCCGCATTGTCTTTGGGTTCCACCCTTACTTCTGTTCCACCCGTGTCTTCTTCTAGTGATGCAGGTGGTACAGATTGTTCTCTGGATTGTTGATAGCGGATGCACCCGACATATGACAGGCAATCTCAAACTGCTACACAACTTTGTCTCAAAGTTTATAGGAACTGTCAGATTCGGGAATGATCATTACGCTCTAATAATGGGATATGGTGACTACATCAGCGGTAACATTGAAATTAGTCGTGTTTACTACGTGGAAGGCCTTGGACACAACATTTTCTCTGTTGGTCAATTCTGTGATGGGGATCTAGAAGTTGCATTTCGTGAGAAAACTTGCTTTGTTCGTGACTTACAAGGAAACGATCTAATGTCTGGCTCACGCGGCTCCAATCTTTATACAATATCAATGTCAGATATGATTGCAACATCTCCGATATGTCTTCTCTCCAAAGCAGAGTCAACTAAATCTTGGTTATGGCACAAACGTCTTTCGCACTTGAATTTCAGAACCATGACTGACCTTGCTCGTTATAAACTTGTCGATGGATTTCCAAGATTCCGTTTTACCAAAGATCACTTATGTCCAGCCTGTGAACAAGGAAAAAGTACTCGTGCTCATTTTCCGTCTAAACCTGAGCAAAGTACGAATCATGTCTTACAACTGCTACATATGGATTTGTGTGGACCGATGCGTGTTCAAAGTATCAACGGTAAACGCTACATACTAGTAATTGTGGATGACTTCTCCAGATGGACTTGGGTTTATTTTCTACGAAGTAAAGATCAAGCTCCTTCGATGATCATCACCTTTCTCACCAAAATTCAAGTTCAGCTTCGCAACATAGTTCGAATCGTCAGAACTGACAATGGAACTGAATTCAAGAATCAGACACTTCGGTCTTACTATGAGAAAGTGGGAATTGAACATCAAACGTCTATACCTAGAAGCCCAGAACAAAATGGTGTGGTTGAAAGACGCAACAGGACGTTAGTGGAAGCTGCTAGAACTATGTTGATTAATGCTCAATTACCAGATTACTTATGGGCAGAAGCTGTTTCAACCGCATGTTATACTCAAAACCGTTGCATGATCACAAAACGCCATCGCAAAACACCATATCAAATTGTTCACAAAAGGAAACCGAACATCGATTACTTTCATGTATTTTGGAGCACTTTGCTATCCGAAAAATGATCGTGATGATTTAGGTAAACTCAAAGCTAAGGCTGACATCGGAGTGTTCGTTGGATATTGTGAAAATTCCAAAGGTTTTCGGATATGGAATCGTCGTACAAGAGAAATTCAAGAAACCATTCACGCTAATTTCGATGAACTCACCCAAATGGCTTCTGAGCAACACAGCTTAGGACCCGAATTTAACCGTCTTAACTCTCCGGCATCTTCAGCTGAACCTTTACCACTTAACCGCAAAGAATTAGAAACCTTGTTTGCTCCACTATTTGATGACACAATTGAATACCGTCCTACTGAGGTCTCACCTAATTCCGCTGCTCAACCTGATCACATTCTAGTACCAGACTCACCTCAACAAACTTCAACAAGTGTTGAGAGAGACGGTCCTTCAATTGAATCACCATCAACAGCAGAACAAACTGGTTCTACTCCCTGCCATCCAGCTGAAGATCCAACACCGCAATCAGTTCCACAATCCGCAGAGCATGATCCTGATGCGTTCATTAATCCGTTTGCACCATCTAATACAGTTCCTGACATAGCTGAGTCGTCAACACGCAACTTGGATCCTGCCAACATGCGAGATACGTATCAACTACACCCTTCAACACATAAATGGACTCGTGACCATCCACTAGTTCATATTATTGGCCATCCAGATGCACCTGTTATGACAAGACAACGACTTCACACCGATGGAGAAACTTGCATCTATGCACTCACAGTTTGTCATGAAGAACCCAAGAACATTAAAGATGCAATGACTTATGACAACTGGATTGAATCTATGCAAGAGGAATTTCAGCAATTCATAAGATTAGAAGTCTGGGAATTAGTTGAAAGACCTGACGGAGTCTTTGTCATCGGGTTAAAATGGATCTGGAAGAATAAGCTTGATGCAGAAGGAACAGTCATCCGCAACAAATCACGTCTGGTAGCGAAAGGATACTCTCAACTTGAAGGTCTAGACTTTGCTGAATCCTTTGCTCCAGTGGCACGACATGAAGCTGTTCGGATCTTTTTGGCTTATGCTGCTCATAGGAATATGGTGGTTTACCAAATGGATGTGAAAACTGCATTTCTGAATGGAGAACTCCGTGAAGAAGTTTATGTCAGCCAACCTGAAGGCTTCGTTGATCCTGAGCGTCCTAATCACGTTTACCGACTCAAAAAGGCACTCTACGGACTCAAGCAAGCCCCACGGGCGTGGTATGACAAACTATCCACTTTCTTGCTGGCCAATAAATTTTTTAAAGGATCGGTGGATCCAACACTGTTTACAAAAACCTACGGGGAGGACTTACTTGTTGTTCAAATATATGTCGATGACATCATTTTTGCCTCAACAAAACGAAATTACTCTAATGATTTTGCAAAATTAATGAAAGATAATTTTGAAATGTCCATGATGGGTGAACTTACGTTCTTTCTAGGATTACAAGTTCATCAATCACCCCGTGGTATTTTTATAAATCAGTCCAAATATGCTCTCGAAATTCTTAAGAAACATGGAATGATGTCTTGTGATACTTTTAATACACCAATGGGCTATACCACAAAACTAGATGCTGATTTACATGGGACTCCTGTTGACCCTACCAAATACCGAAGTATGATTGGGTCCCTCATGTATCTCACATCTAGTAGACCTGATATAGTTTTTGATGTCTACATGTGCTCTCGCTATCAGTCCAGACCAACTGAAAAACACCTCAGTGAGGTCAAGAGAATCCTTCGATACATAAAGGGAACCATTAACTTGGGGATCTGGTATCCGAAGGATTCTGGTTTTGAACTAATTGCTTTTTCAGATGCTGATCATGCAGGATGTTTAGACACACGCAAAAGTACATCTGGTGGATTACAGTTTCTCGGAGACAAACTTGTGTCATGGCAATCTAAGAAGCAGGACTGCACTTCACTGTCGTCTACAGAATCTGAATACGTAGCCATGTCTGCTTGTTGCGCTCAAGTCATTTGGATGAGATCACAACTTAAAGATTATGGTTACCTATTCAACAAGATTCCTATCTACTGTGATTCAAAGAGTGCGATTGCCATCTCCTGCAACACTGTGCATCATTGCAAATCCAAACACATCGATCTCCGATATCATTTCATCAAAGAGCATGTGGAAAGGGGTACAGTTGAACTTTATTTTGTTGGAACTGAGTACCAATTGGCGGACTTACTTACCAAATCCTTGGCACCATCAAGGTTTGCTAGTCTAGTTCACCAGATTGGTATGAGATGTTTGACACCAGAGGATCTGAAAAAGTTTTTAAAATACCACTGATCGTCAAACATCACAACTATCTTTGTATAATATTTTGTTTTTCTTTCTTTACTACAAATTTTCTCATAAAAAAAAAAAAAAAAAAAAAAAAAAAAAAAAAAAAAACCTAATGCAAGTATATCGCTTCCATTCAACACCTTGTTCTTACTTTACAAGTGTTGAGGGGGAGTCACGCTTAAATCTTTTACCAATTAATTGGTATACTTGCATAATTCTCGTATTTTACGGATTCGGAGTGTGTGCGGGTGGTTTATTTCACTACACTTTGTCTTATATGGTTTTAGTCTTCATAAGTCAACTTAACGAATGCACATCTCAATGTCAATAGACTTGCTAGTTACTTTAGGGTTCTAGTTAAAGTACTTTATAGTTAAGGGACCAATGTAGTCAAAGTCTTAAAGATTCAATAACTTTAGTTCACTAGTTTGTTCTTTATACAAGTCCAAGGACCAAAAGTGACTAAAATCAAAGTTTTAAAAATAACTTAAACATACAAACCGTACCACAGTTTCAATACCACTAAACCCCTTAAACATACAGAGCACCTGATGAAGGATTTCCTGCAACAGAGATTGCCGTTCAACAAAGTCTTGAAACTTATGAAGAAGAGACAAGGAGAAGAAAAGGAGTCACTATCAATGAGCCGAATGATGATGAAGACGAACCAATCGTTGAACCATTGGTCGATAAACGTAAACTCAAAAGTATAGTTGTCGACACTAGAGATGAAGAAAAGCGGCTTAGGAAAGAACAGAGGAAAGCAAGCCTTGAAAGCCGACTTCTATCACACCCTCCAACACCACCACCTATTGATCAGTCAGAACATGTAGGGGCTACAAGCAGTATGGTTCCTCCAACAACGTCAGAATCAGCTCCACAACCTGATGACAACGTTAAGGATACTGACAAGGCTGAAGATGTCCACATGACAGAGACTGCTACTTTAGAGGAGAACGTTGGCGGTCAAGAGAACTTAGCTACGGATCAGGAACATGAATATCTTATTACTCCAGAGTTTCTTGCTCGAGAAGCAGAGGAAGCAGAAGAACGTCGCAGAAAAGAAAATGAAGAGAAGAACCAGTTCGACACCAACATATTTCTTAAGTCATCTTCTCAGCAGACTTCCTCAGCTCAACCTCCACCTCCACAAGACTCTCCACCAAAGGATCCGACTCCTCCCGCATCTTCTTCAGACTCTCACAACGAGTCTTCGTCCGAATCATCACCAGAGCACTCATCACCCACACCTTCTGAAACCGCATCTAAACAGCATTCGATCAATGAACCAAAACAACAATTTGATCTTCAGGAGCAAGTGAACAAACTCACCGACATAGTTACCAAACTTACTAAACAAGTTGAGGAATTCCAGGATTCTACGCAGCTGATCGACAAGTTCTTGAAATCTGATTACGAAGGCTTTATCAGAACTGCAACACATGATTTTCTCACTGAAAATCTGGTTGAGATGATCACTCCTACCATTGCAGACCTTCTCAAACCAATTAATGACAACTTGGATCACAGAATCAGGAGTGTTACGAAGAAAATGTTGTCTACTACACCATTCACGCTTCACACCGCTAAACCTTCTACTGTGACTCCACCTGTCCCTGAACTGTCCTTCAACGAAATGCTTGCCAAAATCTTCGACAATGTTGCCTCCAAAACCACACAAACTGCTGAAGAAAAAGCACTTCATGAGGCTATGGCGGCTTACATATCAAAGGAGTCATGCAAAGATGCTGCTGGAACCCGTAAACGGACTAGAAAAGATGACGATCCTGACCCAAACTCCAAAGGCAAGAAACCTAAGTCTGGAACAGGTCCCTCATCCTCTCTACAACCACAGAAGGACTCCACTCCTCCTGGAACTCAACAACAACCCTCAGCTACTGGTGAAGGTCAAACCGAAGATGAAGAAATGTTCATGGAACAAACTGATGATTTCCAAGATCAACTTGACACCGATTACCGTGCTCCACCTACTCATGATTCTCATGCTGGTCCATCATCACCGTCCAAAGCCAAAGACAAAGATGCTACATCCAAGTCTAAGAAATCCAAGAAGAAAACACGTCATTCATGGCTCGACAATGATGACAATCCTCAGAATGATTGGCTGACAGAAATGGTCCAAGCTCAACCTCCTCTGGAAGAAGAAGAACCTCTTCCTGGTAACACTCTTCAGTTCACCCAGGCCATTATGAAGGATCTTCACATCAACAAACTCACAAAGGCGGAGCTTAGGAGAATCAATAGGGATGCACAAGAATTCCTCAAGAAAAGATCTGGAAACAAAGTCGAATACGAATATCACATGCAGAATATAGCTAGTGCAATGTCTGCCGACTTTGACTGGTTAAATCCTGAAGTGAATATCGATCTAAGTTCCAAGAATCATGAAAAACCTTACTTCACCGACTGGACCAAACCATTACCGTTGAAAGGATTTCCTGACAAACCGAAGATACCTTACAGCTTCTTCTTCAACAAAGATCTTCGTAACATCCAGCTCAATCAAGAGATATCCAAGAAGAAATATGCTTCCTCACTCACAATCTCAGTACCAGCCGCTAGATACGAAATTCCAGCCATTGAAGAAACTACCCGTATTTTCAGCAACTCCATCGTAGCTTACGACAGAGATGCTCTACACGGAATTCAACATTGGCCTGATCGTCGTCGTCTCGGTTATACAAGCAGATTAGGAGAGACATCATTGGAAAATGTGAAGCAGAAATCAAAGATCATCGCTATCTTGGAGATTCAGCAGTCGAAACGGTTTAACTACTTATTCACGCGTGAAATTGTTGTTAAACGACAAGATGAAAAGAAGTACAAGTTCTCCGAAGCAGACTTTCCCAACCTTTATCTCAATGACATAGAAGATATGTATCTTGAAAAGGTTCAGAGTAGAATGCGCGGATTCGATAGAGACGTTCAGTACAACTTCATGGCATCGCTACTTCTTTACATCCGACGACTGATTGTTCAAGAAAGAGTGGAAGATCTTCAGCTTGGAGTGGAAAGTTACCAACAAAAGATCAATTTGACAAAGCCACAGTTCTACTTTGATGGTCTCTATGAAACACCACAGTTTACTCTCATCCAAGAACCGTTTGGTTTCACCTACATCAACAGCAAAAAGCTACAAAGCTTCATGAGGTTCGATGAGGTACATAAATTCTGTGATGTTACACTCAAGTTTGTTCGTGATGGGCTTGTCAAAAGGTTGAATGATGATCGACGTAAGATAGCTAAGGGGGAACAACCTAGATGGAAATCCAGCTCCAGAAGACAAGTTCGTAACTTTGTCTTAAAGATTGAAGAACGGTTATTTCGACGGGAACAGATCAGACGACTGGAAAGCTACATCGGTGCCAGACCATCGTTTCCTGTCAGAAACTTCGAAAGACCAGAACCTAAGTTCACTAACTTCAATGCTCCACTTCCAGACGAAGAATAACTTGGTACATTTGGTCATATTTTTTCTTATCAATTATTTCATTGATTGAATCATTTTTCCATTATGGTTTGTGCACACATAACAGTGTACAACCCGTACTTGTAAAAGAAAGGACCATGAGGTACGCTTCAGTGCCTCAATCCTAAACATAAGGAGCGAAGGCTTCTTACTTTTGAGTAGAATTAATCAAACATTTATGATTTTTCATAATTCTGCTCAAAAGGACAAGTATTTCACCTCAATAAGACCTAATCACTTGTTGAGGGGGAGCACTTGTCAAAACAAAATACTTTGCTCTAAATCAAAAGTTCTTGATGAATCTCCTCATAAGACTCAAAAGGCATATTTTAATCTTAAAGTTTGTCAAAAACACCATTTTGTATGCTATTTTTGAGGGGGAGAAAATGAAAAAGTGATTAAAACATACGAAGTCAAAGCTTTAAGTTGTATCATGTGCGAGCTAGACTCAGTATTAACCCAGGAATTGACGAGATAATACAAGTTAGTAACATCGAAAGGACTTATCCTCGACGGGTAATAACATCAAGTTAGTTACTAGAGCTAGTAGTCACCTAAAAGCTGACTATGTATCTCTTTAACTAGCCACGTAAGCGTGTCTCGAAAAAGATATGTCTTAGTAGAAAAGTACCGTCTCGAGAAACTTTCTGTGGACTTGATCAGGCCGGGTAATAATTTCAAGCTAGTTTAACTAGTGATGTAAGCGTGTCTCGAATCGGTCTAGTTCACGGAAAGTGGATCAATTCAAAAGAGCTTGCTCCTCCCGCATGTGCAAATTTATTAAACACATATGAGCACATGTGCAGGGGGAGCCCTTCAAAAGTGTACGCAAAACTCTCAAAGTGTTAACCAAAATATTTGATTATCACAAACACTTTGAGAGATTTTCTATCAAAGGTTTCTTGGCTACTGTCGGAGTTATAAGGTGATTAAGATAGGAATATCCGTCCTATGATCCGCCAGAGCCGGAGGGATCTACCCAAGGACATCTCCCATAGTTAGAATTAGAAGTCCTTAGGTATGATACGAAATAAGGAGAAATGAATGAAAGGGAAAGAAGGAGTTGAAGAATTAAAAAGAAAAGTAAAGAAAAGGGTGAAAAGAAATAGCCCTCCATATGTTCAACCTTAGGGCAGACACCGGGTTCAATACGTATGCTACTGGTTGTTGCAAAAGACAACACCGGTATTGAAGATTAAGCCGTCATGGACCCAGTGACGCAATGCACTAAACCTTCTTAACCACTCAAGTTCTCTTAAAAGGACTTGTTTCATTCTCACGGGGAACCCGCGTAACCTATCAACCTATCTCTTAGAGACGGTTGATATTGAAGCAGGAGACACCTCCCCAGTCTTCGCATAGGAAACCTAGGTGTGCACTTATAGAGTCTAGAGCCATGAGATACATCAAAGATCTCTTAGGAACACTTAGTATTTCTGCAACTGGTGTTCTACATCAATGGGCATCAGTTGTAAACTATCGAGTCCTTCGCAGATCTTAGCAATCTGCCGAGAACGTTTATGAGAGGATTACTTAGGTATTTCTCAATGATTGAACGGAAATCCTGCCAGGGTCAACATCAAACAGCCCTGACAGCAGGTCACTTCGGTAACCTCACAAGGGTTACGCTTAGTGTTTGCGGTGGTTCCATTACGGTCTACAGTCGTGGAGTGATCCCCAGCGACTCACCCAGTCATTGAGCTACCTAGTAGGTCTCGTAAGCTCCTTCGGGAGTATCTGATATGGGAACGGCCTAGATAAGGATTAGAAGGAGTCTTCACAATATGCTGTTGATGAGCTCTAATTCCTTATCCGTAAGTACCGGTGATTTATTGCTAACTGTCTACTCGCAGGTACCTCACTTCCATGATGACGGATTCCACATGCTCATACATGCATCTTGCAATCATCAAAAGTTCCCTCAAAGATCAAAGCAACACAAAGTTCAAAGTAAGATTCTACGCCAAAAAGAAGAATCTTCAAAGTATAAAGACCAAAGATCTTAAGTGAAAGAAAGGGACTACGTGCATGTATAAGTCAGAATTCAAAAGATGTATGAGCATGTTGGAATGGCAGACAACCACCACAGACGCAGGAGTGACGAACGGCAGATTACTTCATAACATAATCACTACAACATCATCAAAGAACAAAGACAAAGAGCAAAGTATATCCATCTTTATTTTAATCATTTCTGAAGACGTCTGAAGCTATGAAAGTCAAAGATTAAGACGAAGACGTCAAGCAACCATGATGACCGACCCTTAGGGGGAGATTGTTGGAACCATAGTTTTACTATTTTATCAAGTCTTGGTCATTTGTAATAATGCTAGGTTGCTTAGTTATAATTTACTATCATTTACATTTTGTATTAAGTTTACTAGGCTTAAGAATGAGGTCCATGGGCCTCAAGCCCATACGATTCATGTAAGGAAGGAGAGGGAGTGTTGCCCTAGCTCCTTCCCTATAAATAGAAGTCTTAGGTCTATGTAAAACTTGGTTGGTTATTTGAAAACATTAAGGAAACTCTTGCATTTCACTTTCTCAAATTTCTTATAATCATCCCACTCTCATTCTCATCTCATTTCTCTTTATATCATACTTGTGTTTACTAAATGGTGACCTAACATCTTTGGTTAGGAGAACTGGTGGTGGATAAGTAGGGTCACTTCTGGTGAACGATTTCCACCACTGCTTTTGCGAGATATGAGTCGTGGAAGCATCATCTTCATCATCATCAGAAGAAGCAGTAGGCCGAAGAATGAAGGATTCTTCATTAAAGACAACATCGTCATTGACTTGAGATGCAATAGAGGTCGTGCCAGTGTCAACGGAGGTCCATGCAGCATACGTGACCTGTTTGGCATGTTTGGATGGTGCTGGCTTAGAAGATTTGTCAATTTGTTGTTTCTTGGATGATGAGGTGGGTTGTGATGGCATAGTACGAGATTGAGAACCACCAGGTAGAGCAGAAGTACCCGATGGTCCTGATGCCCCAGCAGGTGGAGGAGGTGGTGGAGGTTATGGAGGTGATCCCGATGGAGGCCTGGGATGACCCTGACGCCTCTTTTTCCTCTTCCTCTCTATTTCCATGTCTCTGGCGTGCTCCTCGGCATCATCTTATCTTATAGAGGCACCTAATGCTTCTGATGAGGCGAAAAATGAACCGTTTTTAGGGGGTCATTTTAGCCCGGATTCGAATTTATTTGATCAAATATTGCCCTAAATCGTTCCTTTTGTCATTTTAGGTACTTTTGGAGTGAATTCTGGAAAAGGAAGCATTTTGGACGTTTTTGGAGCATTAAAGTGAAGAAAACGGCAAAGTCTTAATTTTCCTTGCTGGGAACAGTACCTGACGGCGTCAAGAATTTCCAAGTGACGGCGTTAAGAGCAATACAAGAGGTGGAAGTGGATAAAGTCTGTGACGGTCTAGAGAGTTTTGTACTATGCACATGACGGCGTCACCATAGGCCGTCATGGTCCAAATGTGAGTGACGGCCCAGAACAAATTAACACATGACGGCGTCAAAAGTGGATCTAGGCAATCCGATTTCATTATGGGCGGCGAGTTGACGACGTCAGAATTTTCTTCTTGACGCCGTCACCCTGTAAAATCTATATATAGTTTTGCAATTTTCATTCATTAGTGTGTAACGTTTAGGGTGTAACTTTGGAGATAAACCCTAGTCCGAATTCCACAGCTTTTTCAAGGGTTTTTACCCTTTGAAACCTTTCATGTTCAATTAAGATTGTTGGGAATTATACTAACAGTTACCACGGCTAGTGAAGATATTAAAACTGCTGAAGAATGCACTTGCAGTAGAAACTCATTACCACTGCAAGTACATATATTACCACTGCTGTTTAGATAATTGTTAGGATACGTGTAAAGATAAATATAGAATAGATCTTGTGTATATCTTATTCTATTAGAGTTATACTAATCTTGTAGAAGAGGACTCCTTGTGCTATAAAAGGAGATCCTAGGTTAAAGGTTAGATATACGTTTTCTAGAGCTTCAAGGTGTAACCCTAGTGATACAAAGATCACTCGTATTATTATCATTAATAATATTGGAGCTAATCGTTTGTTACATATATTATTCTCATTCATAAACAACTGTTTCATTCACAATCAAACTTCTGAGTATTACTAAGTAGATTCCGCATACTTAGTGATATAACTCAAAGTATCAATCTAACACAGTTCAAGGTGTTTAGATCCATCAAGTGGTATCAGAGCCAGGCTTTGATACTTTGATTTAGAAGACCCCAAGTTCACTCAGAAGAATCAATGGAGACACAAACCAGTCAATCAAACATTGCTGCTAAGCTTCCCAAGCTTAAGTTGAATGACTATGAGATGTGGAGGCTGATGATCGAACAATTCTTTATGGTGCAAGACTATACTCTATGGGAGATCATTATGGTTGGAAATTCCTTCAAACCTGGTACTACTTCAGAGATGGTTGGTGGCAAGGAAGTAGTAAAGGTTAACACTGGACCTGTTACTAATGATGAAAGACTTCAGATGAAGAATGATCTGAAGGCTAGAGGTTTGTTACTGATGACCCTTCCCAGAGATCAAGTTTTAGCATTCAGCAAGTACAAGACTGCAAAGACTCTGTTTGAGGAGATCTGTAATGTTTTTGGTGGTAATGATTCCACCAAGAAGACTCAGAAGACCCTGCTGAAACAGACTTATGAAAACTTTGGTTCAACAAGTTATGAATCTATTGATAGCATCTTCACAAGGCTACAAAAGATTGTTACTCAACTCACTATTTTTGGAATTGAGGTGGAAAGGGAAGACCTCAATCTAAAGTTCTTAAGAAGTTTACCCTCTGAGTTTGGAACCAATGTTGCAGTGTGGGAAGATAAGCCAGATTTGGAGACTATGAAACTTAATGATTTGTACAATAACTTCAAGGTTATTGAACAAAGATTGAAGAAAGCTGGCAAACTAAGCACAGGTTCAGGGAGTGTAGCACTCATATCATCATCTGTTGATGATAGTTCAGATGGAGAAAGTGATAGTGATGATGATGCTAACATTGTTGTTTCCACTAGTAGTGGAGGTGTTTCCACTGCTAGTTTAAAAAGGCAGATTGCAGGACTTAGTGATTCTACCTTTTATGCCTTTATTTCAAGTCAGATGGGTAGTTCAATTCTCAATCATGAGGATTTGGATCAAATTGATGAGGCTGATATGAAGGAGATGGACATTAAATGGCAGGTGGCATTACTAAGCTTAAAGGAAAAGAAGTTTTGGAAGAAGACTGGAAGGAAGATTACCATTAATGGTAATGAGACAGTAGGTTTTGACAAAAAGAAGGTGGAGTACTATAATTGTCATAAGAAAGGGCACTTTGCCAGGGAATGCAGGAAACCAAGGAAACCTGACAACAGGTCAACTTGGTATAAGCAGGACAAGAAGAAAGAACCTACAACCAAAGAGCCAAAGGGACTATTGGCTATTGATGGAGTGACCTTTGATTGGAGCTTTATGGCTGAGGATGAAGAAGATGATTCAGAGTCTGCAATGGTTGCTACTGAGCTTGCACTAATGGCTTTTTCTGACTATGAGGTACAAATTAATAATGCTTGCTCTAAAACTTATAAGGCCTTAAAAGAGCATGAGAAAATTAAAGCACAATATGATGAACAATTGCTAGAGTTAAATTATACTAATTATAACTTAGCAAATCATAAAAGAGGTCTAGGTGTTTTAGAAACTCAATTAGAGCATTATAGGGCAAATGAATCTAAGTACAATGATTATATTGATGTGTTAAAAAGAGACTTAGATTATCGGGTTGCTGTAAACAAGGTTCTTAGGGAAGAACTTGAAAAGGTTAAAAGGGCTAGTGAGAATATAAATATAAATTGTAATACACTGGATCACCAATCCAATTGTATTGACAAAATTTGGGAAGCCCAAGTTGTGAACAAAGCCAAATCAGGAGTTGGATACAAATCAGTTCCACCACCTCTAAGAGGTGTTCCATCACCTCCTGGCACTGACTTAGCTCACACTGGATTAGAAGAATTCCAGGAACCACCTATGACCTATGGACCAAAATTTGTTAAAGAAACTGTTATTGAAAAGGTTCAAGTTGAGGTTGATACATTTGATAGTGCTAGTGACTCATCTCTTAAAGATGAAAATTTGAATGTTGAGTCTAAACCTAGTGTTCTTGAGAATGTAAATGTGGATGTTAAAAGGAGTATTCCTGATGTTGTCAAAGAAAAGCCTAGGTCACAACCTAATTTTACTAGGCCCACTACTAGATATGCAGAGATGTACAGAAGTAGGTCAACAACTCCTAGGAGAAATATGAGGAGTTGGAATCATGTTAAATCTAGGCAATTTGGTAGTAACTTTGTGTTCAACAACAAACCCTGTCATATATGTGGTAGCTTTAATCATCTCTCTTATAATTGTAACTATCACATGGGTAGAAGGGAAGTGTTTGGGAATACTAGGGTGAATGGCCATAATGCTAATAACTTAACTCACCCAAATCCACTTAGCAAGATGATTCCCAGGTCTGTTTCGCTTGTCTCTGGCATAAAACCAATTTCCACTGCTAGACTAGCAGTTGCCACTGCCAGAAATAAAAACAGAGTTTACCCTAAGTCCCCTGTTACTACTGTTGCTAAATCTACTCAAACAGGGAAAAAGACCAATTTTGAAAAGAAAGTTTACAATAATCACAAGTGGGTACCCAAAATTTCAAAACCATCAGTTTCCACTACTAAGCCAGCAGTTACCACTGCAAGGCCAAAGGTTTCCACTGGTGGGTCTGTGAACAAAAAGAGGGTAAATGTGGGAAATTTCAAACCTTATGATGGACAATTTGTCAGCTTTGGAGGAGGAATTGGTGGCAAAGTTTCTGGCAAAGGAACAATCAAGGCTGGAAACTTGGACTTTGACAATGTGCATTATGTGAAAGAACTCAAGTACAACCTTTTCATTGTGTCACATATGTGTGACAAGAAACATAGAGTTCTATTCACAGAAGATGAATGCTATATCTTGTCTAAGGATTATAAGCTTCCTGATGAAAGTGAAAATTTGCTTACAATTCCTAGAAAAGGCAATCTATATAGCATTGACATGAAGAACATAATGGCTAATAATGATGTTACTTGCTTGCTTGCAAAAGCCACTTTGGATGAATCCATGCTTTGGCACAGAAAACTTGGTCATGTTAATTTCAAGACCATTAACAAGATTGTGAAAGATGGTCTAGTCAGAGGTTTACCAGAGAAAAGATTTGAAAATGACCAAACATGTGTTGCCTGTCTCAAAGGAAAGCAACACAGAGCTTCATGCATGACCAAGGCATGCAATTCTATTGATCATCCACTTTTCATGCTGCATATGGACTTGTTTGGTCCTACATCTGTGAGCAGCATAAATTTGAAGAAGTATTGTCTTGTTGTGACTGATGACTTTAGTAGATTCACATGGGTTTTCTTTTTAAGAACCAAGGATGAGACCACTGGCATCCTTAAGACATTCATTACTGAAGTTGAAAATCAAGTTGAAAAGAAGATCAAGATCATCAGGTGTGACAATGGGACAGAGTTCAAGAACAAAGTTATGGATGATTTCTGCAGAGACAAAGGTATTAAGAGAGAATTTAGTGTTGCAAGAACTCCTCAACAAAATGGAGTTGCTGAAAGAAGAAACAGAACACTAATTGAGGCTGCTAGAACCATGTTAG
Organism: Artemisia argyi; assembly: GCA_030686995.1. NCBI lineage: Eukaryota > Viridiplantae > Streptophyta > Magnoliopsida > Asterales > Asteraceae > Artemisia > Artemisia argyi. Next base: position 38,462,941 of record CM060694.1, read on the forward strand.
CTGATTCAAAGCTACCAGTGACTTTTTGGGCTGAAGCAGTTAACACTGCTTGTTACATTCAGAATAGGGTTTTAGTGGTTAAAACAAAGAACAAGACACCTTATGAGCTATTCAGAGGAAGATCCCCTACTTTGGAATTTATGAGGCCATTTGGATGTCATGTTACTATTCTCAATACCATTGATCATCTGGGTAAATTTGAAGAAAAGTCTGATGAAGGCTTCTTTGTTGGATATTCTATGGTTAGCAAGGCTTTCAGAGTCTATAACTTAAGAACAAAGAAGATTGAAGAGAATTTGCATGTTGAGTTTCTTGAAAATAAAGCTAACATGGCAGGTTCAGGACCAGAATGGCTATTTGATCTTGAAACATTATCCAATACAATGAATTATGTACCTCTTACTTCAAGTACAGGAGACAAAGAACTTGAAGATTCTGAAGAATTCATTGATGAAGATGAAGCTTGCAAAGATGATGATGATGATAAAGATCAAATTGTTATGCCACTTTGGGGCTTTGTTGAAAATTCTGAAAAGAAAAGTGATGCAGATGGTGTGAATTTTGATGTTCTGAATAAAGAAATTCCTGCTAGCAGTGGTAACTCAATTCCCACTGCTACACCAGAAGTTTCCACTGACAGTCCAAATGTGGAAAGTTCATCTCAGGAATCACCCAGTGATGATGTAGAGATCTCAAACATGCCTACAACATATGATATTCCTAGCACATCACAGACTTCAATTCACAAAGTGCATCCACTTGATAATGTTATTGGTGAACTTCAATCAGGTGTGAAGACTAGAAGACAGACAAAGAAAGATGATATTCATGGGTTCATTAGTGAAGTTTATGAGTCCAAGAAGCATAGGAGAAAGAATGAATGTTTGTTTTTCTATTTTCTCTCACAAGTGGAGCCTAAAAATGTTTATATGGCTTTAGAAGAATCTAGCTGGGTTGAAGCAATGTAAGAGGAGTTGTTGCAGTTTAAACTTCAAAAGGTTTGGGTTCTTTGTGATTTGCCTGATGGTATGAAGGTCACTGGTACTAAATGGGTTTTCAGAAACAAGAAAGATGAAAGAGGTATAGTAATCAGGAACAAAGCTAGATTGGTTGCTCAAGGATACACTCAAGAGGAGGGTATTGACTATGAGGAAGTTTTTGCTCCTGTTGCAAGGATTGAGGCTATTAGATTGTTTCTAGCCTATGCATCCTTTATGGGCTTTACTGTCTATCAAATGGATGTTAAGAGTGTCTTCCTGTATGGTACAATTGATGAGGAGGTCTATGTCTCTCAACCTCCAGGCTTTGAAGATCCTCAACACCCAAACAAAGTGTATAAAGTGGTTAAGGCTCTTTATGGTTTACATCAGGCTCCAAGGAGGTGGTATGAAACCTTAGATACTTATTTGTTGAATAATGGGTTTCATAGAGGCAAGATTGATCAAACTTTGTTCATCAAGAAAGACAAGGGTGATATTCTACTTGTTCAAGTATATGTTGATGATATTATCTTTGGGTCTAATAAACAAGAGATGTGCGAAGAGTTTGAAAAGCTGATGAAAGATGAATTTCAAATGAGTTCTATGGGAGAACTTACATTCTTTTTGGGGCTGCAAGTACAACAGAGTAAAGAAGGCATCTTTATCAGTCAAGACAAATATGTGACTGAGATCATAAGGAAGTTCAAGTTTACTGATGCAAAACCTTCAAATACCCCTGCTGATAAAACCACTCATCTGTTGTTGAAGAATGCTAGTTGTGGTAATGTTGATGTGCATACCTACAGGTCTATGATTGGTTCTTCGATGTATCTTACTTCATCAAGGCCAGACATTATGTTTGTTGTATATGCTTGTGCAAGATTTCAAGTGACTCCAAAGACATCACATATGACAGCAGTAGAGAAGATTTTTAGGTATTTGAAGACATATCCTAATCTAGGATTATGGTATCCAAGAGAATCCCATATGGAATTGATCACATACTCAGATAGTGATTATGCTGGTGCAAGTTTGGATAGAAGGTCAACTACAGGAGGATGTCAATTTCTTGGATGTAGATTGGTGTCATGGCAGTGCAAGAAGCAAACTATGGTTGCTACTTCAACCACTGAAGCAGAATATGTAGCTGCTGCTAGTTGTTGTGCTCAGATCTTATGGCTTCATAATCAATTATTGGATTATGGGTACAATTTCATGAACACCATTATATATATAGACAATAGTAGTACCATATGCATTATTAAAAATCCTGTGCAACACACTAAAACTAAACATATTGAAATTAGACATCATTTTATCAGAGATTGTTTTGAGAAAAAGCTTATTAATGTTGTCAAATACTGATGACAATTATGCTGATTTATTAACAAAAGGGCTTGATGTGGGTAGGTTTCAGTAATTGGTAACAGGTATTGGAATGCTAAATCCATAAATCTTTGATGTCTAATACTTTTCAATATTGCAGGATAGTTTTTAGGTACTAATATTGTTTGTATATGTGTGTATGGTTTTCTACTAACTTGTATGCAGAGATATTAAAGCACAGTGGAAATAGTCATACAATAGTGGAAAGATTGGTGATAAAAGAAAAAGGAACAAGTACTTTTATTTGATGCCAAGGAAAGTACATTTTGGGCTGAAGCAGTTAACACTGCTTGTTACATTCAGAATAGGGTTTTAGTGGTTAAAACAAAGAACAAGACACCTTATGAGCTATTCAGAGGAAGATCCCCTGCTTTGGAATTTATGAGGCCATTTAGATGTCATGTTACTATTCTCAATACCATTGATCATCTGGGTAAATTTGAAGAAAAGTCTGATGAAGGCTTCTTTGTTGGATATTCTATGGTTAGCAAGGCTTTCAGAGTCTATAACTTAAGAACAAAGAAGATTGAAGAGAATTTGCATTTTGAGTTTCTTGAAAATAAAGCTAACATGGCAGGTTCAAGACCAGAATGGCTATTTGATCTTGAAACATTATCCAATACAATGAATTATGTACCTCTTACTTCAAGTACAGGAGACAAAGAACTTGAAGATTCTGAAGAATTCATTGATGAAGATGAAGCTTGCAAAGATGATGATGATGATAAAGATCAAATTGTTATGCCACTTTGGGGCTTTGTTGAAAATTCTGAAAAGAAAAGTGATGCAGATGGTGTGAATTTTGATGTTCTGAATAAAGAAATTCCTGCTAGCAGTGGTAACTCAATTCCCACTGCTACACCAGAAGTTTCCACCGACAGTCCAAATGTGGAAAGTTCATCTCAGGAATCACCCAATGATGATGTAGAGATCTCAAACATGCCTACAACATATGATATTCCTAGCACATCACAGACTTCAATTCACAAAGTGCATCCACTTGATAATGTTATTGGTGAACTTCAATCAGGTGTGAAGACTAGAAGACAGACAAAGAAAGATGATATTCATGGGTTCATTAGTGAAGTTTATGAGTCCAAGAAGCATAGGAGAAAGAATGAATGTTTGTTTTTCTGTTTTCTCTCACAAGTGGAGCCTAAAAATGTTTATATGGCTTTAGAAGAATCTAGCTGGGTTGAAGCAATGCAAGAGGAGTTGTTGCAGTTTAAACTTCAAAAGGTTTGGGTTCTTTGTGATTTGCCTGATGGTATGAAGGTCACTGGTACTAAATGGGTTTTCAGAAACAAGAAAGATGAAAGAGGTATAGTAATCAGGAACAAAGCTAGATTGGTTGCTCAAGGATACACTCAAGAGGAGGGTATTGACTATGAGGAAGTTTTTGCTCCTGTTGCAAGGATTGAGGCTATTAGATTGTTTCTAGCCTATGCATCCTTTATGGGCTTTACTGTCTATCAAATGGATGTTAAGAGTGTCTTCCTGTATGGTACAATTGATGAGGAGGTCTATGTCTCTCAACCTCCAGGCTTTGAAGATCCTCAACACCCAAACAAAGTGTATAAAGTGGTTAAGGCTCTTTATGGTTTACATCAGGCTCCAAGGAGGTGGTATGAAACCTTAGATACTTATTTGTTGAATAATGGGTTTCATAGAGGCAAGATTGATCAAACTTTGTTCATCAAGAAAGACAAGGGTGATATTCTACTTGTTCAAGTATATGTTGATGATATTATCTTTGGGTCTACTAAACAAGAGATGTGCGAAGAGTTTGAAAAGCTGATGAAAGATGAATTTCAAATGAGTTCTATGGGAGAACTTACATTCTTTTTGGGGCTGCAAGTACAACAGAGTAAAGAAGGCATCTTTATCAGTCAAGACAAATATGTGACTGAGATCATAAGGAAGTTCAAGTTTACTGATGCAAAACCTTCAAATACCCCTGCTGATAAAACCACTCATCTGTTGTTGAAGAATGCTAGTTGTGGTAATGTTGATGTGCATACCTACAGGTCTATGATTGGTTCTTTGATGTATCTTACTTCATCAAGGCCAGACATTATGTTTGTTGTATATGCTTGTGCAAGATTTCAAGTGACTCCAAAGACATCACATATGACAGCAGTAGAGAAGATTTTTAGGTATTTGAAGACATATCCTAATCTAGGATTATGGTATCCAAGAGAATCCCATATGGAATTGATCACATACTCAGATAGTGATTATGCTGGTGCAAGTTTGGATAGAAGGTCAACTACAGGAGGATGTCAATTTCTTGGATGTAGATTGGTGTCATGGCAGTGCAAGAAGCAAACTATGGTTGCTACTTCAACCACTGAAGCAGAATATGTAGCTGCTGCTAGTTGTTGTGCTCAGATCTTATGGCTTCATAATCAATTATTGGATTATGGGTACAATTTCATGAACACCATTATATATATAGACAATAGTAGTACCATATGCATTATTAAAAATCCTGTGCAACACACTAAAACTAAACATATTGAAATTAGACATCATTTTATCAGAGATTGTTTTGAGAAAAAGCTTATTAATGTTGTCAAATACTGATGACAATTATGTTGATTTATTAACAAAAGGGCTTGATGTGGGTAGGTTTCAGTAATTGGTAACAGGTATTGGAATGCTAAATCCATAAATCTTTGATGTCTAATACTTTTCAATATTGCAGGATAGTTTTTAGGTACTAATATTGTTTGTATATGTGTGTATGGTTTTCTACTAACTTGTATACAGAGATATTAAAGCACAGTGGAAATAGTCATACAATAGTGGAAAGATTGGTGATAAAAGAAAAAGGAACAAGTACTTTTATTTGATGCCAAGGAAAGTACATTACAATCATTCAAATAACAAGTCACCAGAAAAACATCACAAAACATAAACCAACAACCTAACATCTAAACCTTCAGCACACCTACTCCATCGGTTTCTTTCCCTTTCCCTTATAATCATGCTTGCCCTTGGAAGCTCTCTATCTCTTGTCATCAAAAGAAAGTTGCTTCCTTGGACAAGCAAGGCCCAGAACTTGCTTGGGAGGCTTTGGTGCTTGTGCAGGCTTCTCAACAACAGGCCACTTCATGTTGCTTATGGCAGTCTCTAATGCTGTCGTGAGGGCTTTTGGAAGTTCTTTGGAAAGATTGAAGGTTGGGTCATCATCATCATCAGAGGAAGAACTGGAATAGAACTCCAGGGATGGAACAGGAGAAGCTGCAGTCTTTTTGGATTTCATGTTGGATGATGTAGATGTGGCAGCACTTGAAGGAAAGTAATCACTCCACCCTGTAGAAGGTTCCTCTGAATTTGTGCAATAGCTAATCTCCTCATCAGATGAATCATCTGAGGATATGTAGAAAATTGGAAACCAGCTCATTGTGTTGATGTAGGGTTTGTGTTATTGAAGATATGTGTTGATGAAAGATAAAGGTTAATGAGCCCCCTTTTATAAGCAAAGTCAAGGTCGAATTCTAATTAATGAAGAATATTTACTCTTACCTGTTTTGGTAGGTTGGAGGAGTAAATTTGGTTATTATCGGGTTGACTTTTGGAAGATATTTTTATGAATAGTAACTTGGTCAAAAAGTTACTTTGGGTTAATTTCTATGGGTTAAGTTAGGTATCACTTTATTGGAGAGCAAATAAACCCATATTGTTGGAGTCATTGGAGTTATAAGGTGTGTATCAAAGACACACAACAAATGGTTATTGATTCACCATGTCTAATCCACATAAGAATCAACTAGTCCAGAGTAAACGGCTCCTGGTAAAGACTTAACAAATCCGTTTATGGTTGATAGTTTACCAAAAACTATATGGTTATCAACTCACCATACTCCAAGTGATGAAGAGTTGGCTAGTCCATAGCAAACGGCTCATGGTAAAGACATATCAAATCCGTTGATAGCTGATAGTTTGCTAAAAACTATAAGAGCAGCAAATTTACATGTTTTACTTACCACTGCTCTTTGATATTTTGTGAAAATTTTACCACTCCTAGTTCATTAGTTCCCACTGCAAGAGTCATTTTTCCACTGGTGAACTAGCCGTTACAACTGTTGTGTCAGTAATCTATTTTTTTACTAGCCGTTGTAAATATAACCGTCTTTCCTTATTAATAGGGTAAATCTTTAGTGAATTATCTTCTTACCTATTATAATTTATTATTTTCCAAAGATAAATATTTCTAAAGCTAATTCACATAACGCAATCTCCTCAAACCCTATTAGTATAAATTGATCATCATACGGCTTGCTTTTTATCTTGATTACTAACACTTTTATCTTCTTTTCACAAATATTATGGCGATTCTAAAATTTGTCGAGGAGCACAACCAAGTGGCCTACCTACAAAAGTCAAACGAGAAGAGTGGCCCTGTTTTTCATCAGATTGTGGATTTTCTAAATACAACCCATATAAGGTATGCTTTAACTATTAATCTCACAATCTATGTCTCTCATATCAAACAGTTCTGGAACACTGTGGAGTCCATAACTCTTGAACAGGGAGACACAAATGAAACTGTGGAAGCTCTAAGAGCCACAGTGGATGGGGTAACCATTGATGTTACTGAGTCATCCTTGAGGAGATTTCTCCAATTAGATGATCTCAATGGTATCATCACATTACCCAATTCAGATATTTTTAAAAATATTGCTTCCATGGGGTATGATACATCTGAACAAAAAGTAACTTTCAGAAAAGGATGTTTTGGTCCCCATTGGAGATTTTCAATTCACACTCTTTTACATTGCCTAAGTCCTGAGAAAACATCTTATGAACAATTTGCATCTACCATGGCTTATCCTTTGGTTGTTTAGCTACTGATAGGACTTTCAATTTTTCAAAGTTTATTTTCAATAATATGAAAGGCAATGTAAAGAGTTCATATAAATTTTTGATGTATCCAAGGTTTGTGCAAGCAGTGTTAAATGAATTTCAACTACAACCTCACAATAGAATTTATGAAACCTCCTGTCTTAAGCCAAAAGTTTTTCAAAACATGAGTAAGGCTTCAGAACTTTGGAATGGGGAGGTTCATCCACTTTTTCCTCAAATGCTTGCAAAGATTTCACAGGTACAGGGTGAAGATGCAACTATCCCAGTTGTATCCCATCACACACCCACTATTGTTGTTCCACCTATTCACCATACCCCTGCAGTAACTCACACTTCTGGGAGAAGGCATAAACAGCCAACTTCTCTCATCTCAACATTGCATGTTTCTGAACCTTTTGGTTTAGGAACAAGCAGTGGTGGTTCAAGGCTTAATCCTAGTCCAACTAGAGAAGAGCCTGAATCAATGCCCCATGATTCACCTCTCCCAACAGGTAACACAGTTGGAGGTGTTGAGGGTCGTGTGCAACTCACTGAATTGATGGGATTATGTACAAAATTAGTCAAGCAGGTTCAAGCTCTGGAGAAAGATCTGGCACAGACTAAACTACAACATGCCACAGAGATGAATCAAATGAAGGCAGAGATTCAAAGGTTACAGAATGAAGTTGAGAATCTCAAGAAGAACAAATTTGCCAAAGTTGTGTTTTCTTCTTCTTCTTCACCTCAGGATGAGTTCTCTGCAGGTTCTAGTAAAGATTTGGGAGATTCTTCCAAACAGGGGAGGAAATCAAATGCAGAGTTTAAGGGAAGGAGACTTAATTTTGATCAGGAATTTGCTGAGTTAAATGATTATGATAATGCTCAAGCAAAGGAAGATGATGCTGAGACTAAGGGGAGGAAGATAGATTTTGGAGAAAATTATGGTTTGGATGCTGATGCTGATTTTGATTTTGATGATACCGTTGGAACTACTCAACCAATTTTCACTGCTGCAGAACAAGTTCCCACTGCTAGTCAAGATGTTACTACTGCAGAGGAAGAAGCTGCCAGAATAAGAACAGTCAAAGGTAAAGCAATTGTGACTGGTACAGAACAAGAGCAAACAACAAAGATTTCGAAGAAAGATCAAGCTCAGATTGATTTTGATGTAAGATTGGCAGAGCAATTAACAGAAGCTGAGATTGAAAAGAAGAAAAAGCTAGAGGAAGATGAAATTGCTAGTTTTATGGAAGCAAAGAGGTTGGACAAATTGGAAGCAGTAATGGCAGAACCACTTTCAGTTGTTCCACCAACTGTATTACATGAGAAACCTCCTATGTTCACTTATGTGCCTACAGAGCAAGAAATTAAGTTCATGATTATTCATGATCCAGTGATCAGAAAGAAAGCTATTGAACTCATTGCAAATACAACCTTAAATGAAGATCAAAGGTCTGCTCAATTGAAAGATTTCATTCAAATGAAGAATCAGCAGGCTCTTGATGACATTATTGGAGATGTAAGAAAAGGTCAAAAGAAGCCAAGGCAACTTACAAAGGCACATATCATTGCTGAGATGAAGACTTTTTGCTGTCATGTTGGCAATATGAAGATGACACAGTTTAAAGGAATGTCACATGATCAGATTGAAGGTATTTACTACAGGATTAAAAGACAAGATAGTAATTTTATCCCTATGGATAAAGAACCTGTAGTGATGAAGTCAAAAAGGTCAGGAGTGAGTCTTGGATCCAAAGATGCAAAGAAATTGAAGACTCAGGAGTCATCTCAAGCAGAAGAAGGTCCTAGCAAGTTGACAGAAGAACAAGTTACAAATATGATGTTCATAGAGACTGATGTGCTTAATATTGAACCTTTACAAACAAAATATCCAGTAGTTGGTTGGGAGATCTATTCTGATGATTTTGGAGTTGCTTGGAAGATTATCAGAACTGGAAGTGTCACAAGTATTTGCAGAGACTTTGAAGATATTGTTAGATCTTGTGATAGAGAAGACTTGGATACTTTGTGGAGGATTGTTCAAGATCAGTTCAAGAAGGATGAACTTGTTGATGTCAAGGCCAAAGAGTTGTGGGTTCACTTCAGATGATTATATGAACCTGACCCAAGTGACAGACATTGGAGATTTGAAGCTCACAACATGAATACTTTGTGTAAATTTTATGACTCAAGTGTTGTACATCATCTTTCAACTCAAGATGGAGTTGATGTGTTTATGCTTGCTTTGAAAGAATATCCATTGAGAGCTGGAGTCTTAACTGTGATGATGTCAGTAAAGCTTAGATGTTGGGAAAGAAGTGAAGTCATAGAAGATTTGCTGCAAAGGATCTATAATCAAAGTGTGAGAGCTGATAAGGAATTAAGAAGAAGAAGATAAGTGTTTGGAAGAATTCCCATATTATCATGTTTACTGATTACTTGAAGAAACTTATTGATTTACATATTAATCATAAGTTTAGGGGAGGATTGTTGGGAATTATACTAACAGTTACCACGGCTAGTGAAGATATTACAACTGCTGAAGAATGCACTTGCAGTGGAAACTCATTACCACTGCAAGTACATATATTACCACTGTTGTTTAGATAATTGTTAGGATACGTGTAATGATAAATATAGAATAGATCTTGTGTATATCTTATTCTATTAGAGTTATACTTATCTTGTAGAAGAGGACTCCTTGTGCTATAAAAGGAGATCCTAGGTTAAAGGTTAGATATACGTTTTCTAGAGCTTCAAGGTGTAACCCTAGTGATACAAAGATCACTCATATTATTATCATTAATAATATTGGAGCTAATCGTTTGTTACATATATTATTCTCATTCATAAACAACTGTTTCATTCACAATCAAACTTCTAAGTATTACTAAGTAGATTCCGCATACTTAGTGATATAACTCAAAGTATCAATCTAACACAGTTCAAGGTGTTTAGATCCATCATAGATAAGTAATCTTTCAATTCAATCAATATGTCTATGTGTTGCTTGAATATATCTTACACTTGTCTTGAATTTAACATGCTTGGCTAGATCTCTTGTGTGTTTGCGTAGATATAGTGAAACCTAGATGTTAATTATGGGTTGATTGCTTGTTTATAGTTGTTACGGATGATTGTATTCGATGTTAGGCTTAAGAAAACTGGCAGACTTCCATTGGTAACATGCTTGAACGTCTTAAGAAACATGATCAGAGGTGTACTATGATTTTTGGTTGTATTTAATGCGTAGGAGAATTCTAATGATCCCATGTTAGGAGCTTCTAACGGCTCGACATAGGAGTGAAGTAGGATCCTATAGAGTTAGGGAATATTGTACACGGCCCTACGACTAGTATTAAGGAATACGACCCGTCATCCATGCAATTGTAACAAATTATCAACCTGTAAAAGATATCTAGGGAGTAATGAAACCTAAGTAAACACAACTTTCCCTATTATTGTTTACACCACACTAGTTTAATTAGATTTCATTTCATTTTTTTTATTTTTTTTATTGCATCTTAGTTAATTTGGGTTAGTTGGCTAGCAACTAATTCCGCCCACTCTTCCAAAAACCGAGATTTTAATTGCTTTTATAAAAATATAAAAATACAAAAAGAATCATCCCTCATCTCTAGACCTAGTTTTTAGACTTTCTAATCCTAGCGACACTATTCCTGAGTTGAACGATCAATCCCCCGGTACTTGTCACTATACTATACTACAACGATCAGGTACACTGCCTGGTGGGGGTTGTAAGCTTCTCGAGATCCCTTGAGAGGTAAAGCCTGGTGCGATTCCCACGTATCAGCTTCATATAATTTGACGTGTGCCTCATGTCCTTTGTGTTGATCTTTCTCGTACATACTATGTTGCAGAATTACTTTCATGTCATTGATGGGTAAGTCTTTGAATCTGGATCTGAGGGGAGCTTCAAGAGCGATGCTGACAGCTTCAGCGACTTGTTCATTGATGGCCCGAGACACTTGTTGCTCGAGATCAAGATGTTCTAACTTGTATAATCTGCTACCGTGATTCTTAATTGTTTGAGGCAAATCGAGATTCACAATTGTTCTTAACACTGAAGCATGCTTTTCCAACGTCTCATGAATAGTGAGATTATCTTGAATAACGCCAGCAGTAATACTAGCTAAATCATCCAGTCCATGATCCAATTTCTTCTCAGTGGTGGGAGGAGTTGTGATCTTAGCGGAATCAGTGGATTTCTCTTGAGTGGCAGCGGCTTGAGTGGTGTCAGTTGCAGTAGTTGGAGTTGGTGTAGACCTGGTAGGAATAGTAGAAGTGTCCTGCTGTATAATGACATCAACCATTGAGACAACTTCTTCTCGCTCATCACTAGATTTGTCACCTTCTACATCATCAGGCTTATCGACTAAGAATTGATCTCCAAAGGTGTCAAGGTTCTTAAACGAAGCCAGAGTTCCTGTTGAGCTGTCAGGTTCCACTGCGAGCTTAGGATCATCGGTCTTGAGTTTGAGATTCCCTTGTAAGTCGGGGTAAGTAGTGGACACAAACTCATCATGAAGTGGGTCAAGAGGTGTTTCAGTCTCAACAACTTTATCCTGCATGGGTTTGTTACTTGTGACGTCTTGGGTAGCTACGTTGGAGTCATCACCTTTGAATGTTGAGCTGGTATTAGTTTCAGAGCCTCTTGAGTTAGCAGGTTGCCCCAGACTAGGTGACGATGTTTTGTCAGGAGATACTTTGGCAGATGATGATGAAGGAGAACGTCTTTTGAAGATATACTTGGTGCTGGTTGATTTGGAGGCAGGAGATGAGATTTTCAACAATGTGTGTGCAGCCAGCTCTTCCTTAGCGACATCCTTACCTTTACCTTCTACATGCTGGAGCTATTGACCTTTGTCCAATTCAGGTTCTTTGATGCTGACACCACTGACTAGAGGTACCGGTGGCATGTACGCATCCTTCAAACTTTCAGCAGTTGCAATTTGAACCATTTCTTCTTCTGAAAGAGGCAATTGAATGGTGTTTGGTGCATCTTCAGGGTCATTTTCTTTCGGCAGGGTTTTCTTGGAGCTGGGCTTTTTGCTCCCAGTGGTGCGTTTTACCCTTTTTGTACCTTCAGAAGAGACAGCTGAGGTAGTCACACCCTTGCGTTTCTTTGATGAAGTTCTTTCAGACTTGGTGGACAGAGAAGGCTCACTAGCAGATGCATCCCAACTAGCTTTCAGAAGTTTAATGTACTCCCCATAATATGATGCAGTGAGAATATCACGAGTAAGTAGGGCATTGGGAATATCCATGCCAAAGATTATTTCGCAAGTACCTTTAGCATCATACTTGAGGTATCCTACTGGATGTTCATCAGAGAGTTGATGGAGAGCTGATTCTTCTCTTGGATGAAATTTAAGAGATCGTTGGAGACTTAATATAATGAGCTTTGTGAATCGAATGCTTGGAATGAGTGATTGAGCCCGAACCACCTAACTTATATTGACCAAGGAATGGTCAACAAAGTCAAATAGCCTAGATCAATGCTCCGCGGAAGTATAGTGTTTCCCCGGGTCGTTATGTCCCGACGAGGTGTGAATTGTAAACAAAACGGTTTCGTGATCGGGTGAATTTGGATGAAAAGGGGTTTGACTTTGGTTAAGCTAAGGAATCTACAAGAGAATAGCTTAAATAAGCTATATAAACAAGACTGGAAAGTTAAGAAAAACCATAAACGATTAAAACCTAAAAACGCGTACGTTACGTTTAAATAAAACGTAGACGTACGAAATAAAACGTAAAAACTGAAATCTGAAAACACCCAGGGGGTGAAAATGACTTTTTTACAAACTTAAAAGTAAAAGAAAATTTATAGAAAAAGAAAATATTTTTTTACACTAATTAATTATTTAATATTAATTAAATACTAATTATTACTTATTAATAATATTTAAGTAACTTAAATATAATATAATATTATTTAAATACTAAAAAGGTGAAAATAAAATTTCTAAAACTATAAAATAACTAAAAACAAGTTTTAAAAATAAAAATAAGTATTTTTGTCTTTTTGTGGTTTTTGTATTAATTAATTACTAATTACTAAATAAACTATTTTAAATTATAAAAATTAGCAAATGAACAGTAAAAACTCTAAGAAAATTTCTAAAATTATTTTATAACATATAAAAGCTATAAAAAATATAAAAACTTGATTTTTCTTAATAAAAACTAATTATGCTATTTTAAACTAATTATTAATTAATAATTAATAAAACTAAGATTAAATATAATAAATACCAAATGATGAAATAAAAATCTGATAAAATTATTATAACTACTTTAACTTAAGAGGAAATTAAGAAAAATATAAAAAAGCTAAGTTCTAAATAAAAATATAAAAATGAAAATTAAAATTACATAAAATTAAATAGAAACTATCACTTAAAAATTACTTTTGATTTTCTGGATTTTTCTTTTAGAAACCTACTTTACATCTAAAAATAGCAAACTTTTGTAAAAACAAACTTTTTGGAAGCTAAAAATAAGCACAGAATAAGCTAAAAGTCAAGACAGTTGACTTTGTTTGACTACAAGGGAAAATGAGCTAAAATGGCTGAAGTGGGACCCACAAGGGTGAAATCTGGTTCAAGTGAGTGTATTAGACAAGTATAAGCCAGAAAAAGCAGAGGTGGACCACACAATAAGCTATTAAGCTGATAATAAGCACTTGGAAACTTATGTAAATACAGAAACTGGGACAAGATTGGTGGCCTGATTTAGGTGGGGCCCAGTGGATCTCAGGTCAACCCAATGGTCAAACCATGCACCCTGGTAGGAGGGGGGATGGAAGGAACAAATTTTGGGATGTGGGGTCCACTGTGGTGGCTGGAAAACACCACCAAAGGGTGGTGTTTGGGACAGAGTCTGCTGATGCAGGGGTCAGCTTGCCCTGCAAGCTACTTTTGGGCAATGTGGGGCCCAGTGTAAAATTCACAAAAATATAGAAATGGTGAGATCTTAAAGATGAGCTGGTAGGTATCAAATTTGAACAAGTTTCAACCTTTAATTCAACTCACATAAATCACAACAAATGCCACAATATTTGGAAAAACCTGATGAACACAAATTGACTTTTCAATGAAACTTGCTATTTTGACCTTTATGGATTTTGATTGGTTCTAACTAACTGAAAACATGTTTTTAAGTTAAAGTAAGACTAAATTATGTTAAAACAACAACTTATGCTATGAGATTATGGATTATGAGGATCAAAAACCACCACAGTTAACTGTGGTGGTGAGATTTGCTTGATATTGACTTTTGACACTAGTACCTACTGATTTTATAACTAAAATGCAACTAATGGACCTACTATGACATGTATAGACAATAAACAACAACTGAAATGCCCTAGGACTCAGTGAGCACTCTTGACCCAAACACCCCCTTATGATGGGTCTGTTATGATTTTCAAAGGGAATTGCAAGTTTGGGACCTAGGTTTTACTGATAAAGGACAAAGTAAGTGTACCTAAGCTTAAGTGACTAAAAAATAAGCAAATAACATAAGCAGAAATAGATAAGCAGGGTGCTATAGTGAAATTGCAATAAGATAAGAAAACACTCACAAATTACTTTTATGCAAGAAACTGTGGAACAGGGGCTAAGAGATACACCTACTGCCTCCCAAAGGCTCTAAACCATCATCAATTCACAAATAACCACTGTTGCAGCTTCTTCTTCATGTTCACTGATTTTCAAATAAAAATCCATTTAATTGGAATTTTGAGCATTTTTTTTTAGCAATATGGATGAGAGCTGAAGTTAAAGCTTAATAAGCTTATGCAAAGATATTGGCAGCTCAATGAGACTAATAGAACCTAATTCAAACTCCTTTCAACATATTAAACTAAAATGTGAATTTTAAGTAAATAAAAATGTACATTAACTGAATTAGAACTTGATAAGCTTACATTAATAATTGAAAGTACTTTAAAATACACTACAAATGCTTAATTCAATGTTTAAAAACTAGATACTACACTGGAAATTGGAATTTAATTAAAACGACATTAAAACCTATACTAAACTACACTACTATTAACTACTGCCCTCCACTTCTCTTTTTCTTCTTCTTTTATAAGCCTGCAGTCTCTCTCTATCTTTCCCACCTTCATTTGTAGCCGTAGGATGGCTAAAAATGATCCCAGCCGTCAAATATGTTTTTGGCGGGAAAACTGAGGTGGGCAGCTTGAGTGTTTCTGGTGGGGTATTAATGAGGGTAGGAGGGGGAAGGTGAGGTTGGTGTAAGGTTGGTGAGTGATATTTAATGGGGTAGCATGGGGGGGGGGGGGGGGGGGAAAGCTTCCTGGTTTTTAGGGGTAGTGTTGGGAGGTTAGGGAAGGGTCAAACCTTGGTTTGACCGGGTTTAAAAACGGGGGTTAATAATTTTTGGAGTGGGCCGGTTCATGGTGGGCTGAGGGTAAAGGATGGATCAGGTATTGGATTTGTGTTGGGTTTGTTTTTGGTTTGTATTATTTTGACATAAGGGTCCGTTTGGTAGATAATGGTACACAAGGACCATCTTTGTAATTTTGCAACTTTGAGGGGCCAAACTTGTAATTATGCCAAAATATAATAAAGGACCAATCATGCATAGTTTAAATACCCAAAACCCATTTTTGCAATTTTTGTACTTTTCAAAATTCCCGGGGACCATTTATGTAAAATTCCAAACTACGGGGACCAAAAATGTAAATTTCTCAAACTTTCATCCCAAGTCTAAAATTGATATTTGTGATTTCCCCAAGGACCAAAATTGATTTTTCTTTCAAAATTATCCCACCAGGGACCAAATCTGTAACTCCAGGGACTAAATTGTAAATTTCCAAAACTTTTCCAATTTTTCACCAAAGGACTAAATATGACAACTTATGATTTCAAAAGGACCTTTGGTGATAATTTTCCATATTTTGAATATCCAGGGACTAATTTTGTAATTTTATGAAAGTTGGGGGACTGAAACTGCCAATTTTGCAAACTTTGTACGTTTTTCATTTGTTTTTGCTCATTTTGCATCTAAAACATATAAAACACAATTTTGAAATATTTTCAGTATTTTGATGCATTTCTGATTGTTTTTGTATGTTTTGCAGTTCATATTAGACCAAAAATGATGAGTGTTTGAGCACTCATCAATCCCCCACACTAAACTATTGCTAGTCCCTAGCAATATTGTTTTGAAAACTTGATGGATTTGAAAAACTCTTTACCAAAAGCCATCACTTCTGGAGTAGCCAGGTGTAAGAACTGTGGCACACCTGATAACCGTGTGATTTTGAGCAAACCACCAGCTGTCAACGGATTTGATTTGTCTTTACCAGGAGCCGTTTGCTCCTGGACTAGCCAGCTCTTGATGGAATAGTCAACATCTTGGTGAGCTGATTACCAATTATGGATTTTCCACGGCCTTTACCACAAGCCATAATCTTGCGGGCTAGCCAACTCATTTGTTTTTGGGGAGTTGAGGAACTGTACAATTTTGGGCAAATTGCAAGCCGTAAACGGATTTGAGATGTCTTTACCAAGAGTCGTTTGCTCCTGGACTAGCCAATCCCTTTTGTCGCTTAGACAAGGCAGACTGATTACCACAAAAATTTTGAAACTTTAGTGAAAAATTTTTGAAAATTTTGAAATTTTGGCAAAAACGGGGGTATTATATAGTAAAATGTGATAAAATTCGCTAGAATAGCGAATACCCCCCACATCATGTAGTAAAATGTCTTTACCAAAATTGTTTCTTCCACATCATGCTTCCCCAAGGACAAATGAATTCGGGGTTGAGTCAAGGAGACCATCATCACTTTCCAATGAAAGTGGATCGATGTGAGCAAGTTCATCAGCGAACTCCTCAAGAAGAGGATCAACATCAGACTGAGGGAGTGATGCCTCAATATACTCAATGTCTCCATGAGATGTACAATCATCATTAAAATCTGAGAAAGTCTCAAAATGATCGTTTGAACACTCAAGAGGGTAAGGTAAATCACACATATCATCCAAAGTTCCCTGTGACTCTCTTGGGATTGGGACAAGGATCTCAACACTAGACTTTATTAATTCGTCCGATTCCTTATCAGGAACAGTGCTAAGATGCTCATCCCCCATGTTTAGAGAGTGAGTGTGAACTTCGGGTGTGATAACAACAGACTGAGGGAGTTTAGAAGTACTAGCAGTTATGGAATTTTCAAGTTCCATTTGATCAACGGCTAGTGACTCCGTCACATTATTTTCTCCCTGATTCTCCATGGAAGGAATCACAACAGATGAATCTGATGAATCTTTTTGAATAATAACAATGTTATCTTCATCATCATCACTGTCATCATCATCATCATCATATAGAGCAGCATAGCGAAGATTGGCACGTATTTTAGCCGCTCTTTGCTCAGCAAGTAATTCTTCCATGCTCATTTCGTTTCTAGCATCTCGTTCTTCAGCAAGTAATTCTGCCATTGATTTTTCACGAGATTCTTGAAACGATGTAGTAGCCAACCCCTCCTTAAATTTTTTAAATGCTTCAAGAACCTTATCACAAAGGTCTTGCGGGAATTGAGGGGTTGCTTGGGTAATTGGGTCTTGTGGAGGTGGGTCTTGACATGAATAGTCATAATTGTTACAAGGAAATGGATTCCCTGTTTGACAATCCGAGCTAAAGTGAGGACCTCCACAATATTCACAACAGTAAGACTGATGTGGCTGTGGGTCGTATGTGCTAGAGTCATAATTGTTATCAGGAAACTGCTCATAGACAAGCGTGTTGCCTGATTGACAATCAGAACTGTAGTGTGGGCCACCACAGTACTCACAACAGTTAAACTGTTGAGTCTGGTTTGGTGAATTGTATGGATATTGGTCGTAACCAAAATTTTGATTATTTTGACAATCAAAACCTTGGTGAGGACCTCCACAATATTCACACGAAAAGTTTGGTGTATTTTGATACGAACAATCATTGTGGTATGGATAATATGATTCTTGCTCGTATGAATGTGATGGGTATTTGGAAAATTTGGGGAGTCGTTGAACGAGTTCTGATTAGGATCATAAAAGAATGAATTCCTCGAACCACAAAACAAACAACTCCCGTTTTGAATATCATTACCACATTGCACACATGTACACCAACGACATGGCAAACCAAAAAGCGGCTCACCATAACCAACACAAGGAATAAAATCCGGAGGTGGGACAAGTGGTGTGCTCTTAGAGCTAGCAATTTCCACCACTTCCGTTATGGTCTCGGGTTTTGGTTCTGGATAAACGTGAAGATTGGGCAAGTCGTTCTTTTCAGTCACTGCCCTAAGCTCTGTACGTATGCTTGATGACCTTATAACCTTATATCGTGAAAGGCTAGGATCAATTGTGAGCTTAGGTTTTTGGACAACCGTAGGTTGGACGTATTTAGCACTTCCATCGTCAGAGGGAAGTACATGGTCCTTTGTCACCTCGGTTTCTTGATTCATTTCCCTCACCGAAGAGGGAATAGGAATCGAAGGTCCATCATAATCACTACGACATCTCGACATATTTGACAAGGCCACAATTTTTTCAATTTTTCTCTGAAAGGCCCATTGTTCAAAGAAATCGTCATCGAGAGATGCCATTAGAATCAATTACGGGACAAGTGGAAGAAGTTAGAATCAAAAGGATGGAGGGTAAAGGGATGAAGAATCAAAAAGGTAGGAGGGTAAAGATGGATATTTTTGGTGTTTTTGGAAAACATTTTGTGAGAAAGAAAATCTTTTTGTGTTTTTTTGTGTTCGTTGAAAACTAATTTTACAAAGTTTTCGTGAACGGTTTTTATGAAAATATACACAAGGATGGTAAATATACAATGGATGTATACCCAGATTCACTAATCTGTAAAACCGTTTAGAAAACGCGCACAACCTCTCCGGCAGCGGCGCCAAAATTTGATTGATGCTAAACCACTTAACTTATATTGACCAAGGAATGGTCACCAAAGTCAAATAGCCTAGATCAATGCTCCGAGGAAGTATAGTGTTTCCCCGGGTCGTTATGTCTCGACGAGGTGTGGATGGTTATAAAACGGTTTCGTGATCGGGTGATCTGGATGGGAAGAGAGGTTTATGATTGGTTTGAATTAAACTAAAAATGAAAAACTTTTAGAAAAACCAGATAATTGAAAAATGTTTAAAACTTAAAAAGATACGTTTAAATTCAAATAAATTCAAACGTACAAAATAAAACGTGAAAAATAAAAACTACAAGGTTTATAAAAATGAAAATTACTTTTTTACACTTCTAATGATTAAAGAAAATTTAAGAAAAAGAAAAAATAAAATTTTAGACTATTTAATTATTTATTATTAATTAATAACTATTTAACTACTTAATTAACTATTTAATTAACTAAAATTACTAAAATTACCAAACTACCCTAGAAAATTATAGAAATTTTTACAAATCTAATTAACCATTACAGGAATCCTAGAAAAATATAAAAACTCTATTTTATGTATTTTTAAACTATTTTATTAATTACTAACTTAATTACTATTTAATTACTTATTAAACTAATTAAAATAAGAAAAATAGAAGATGAATAGTAAAAAATCTAGAAAAATTCCTAAAAATGTATTAACTTATATAAAAGCTAAGAAAAATATAAAAACTAGGTGTTGCTTAATAAAATCTACTTATACTATTTAATCCCTATTTATTAATTAATTATTAATTAAACTAATATTAATTCTAAAAAATCACTAAATGACAAAAGAAAAATCTGGAAAAATTCCTAAACTTATTTTAACTTATTTAGAATCTAAGAAAAATATAAAAAGGTGGTACTATTTATTAAAAACTATTACTACTATTTTAATTATTAATATTAATTATATATTAAATAATCTAATATTAATTATAAAAATTATCAAACAAGGAAGGAAAAATCTGAAAAAATTCTAAAACATACTTAATATTTCCAGAAACCTAAGAAAAATATAAAAACATAAGATTACTTGTTAAAAAATCAAAAAGAAAAATCAAAAGGATAGCTTCTATTAAATAGAAGCTATCACTAAATTTAAAGCTTGTTGGTCTGGTTTTTCTTGTTTGAAATCTACTTAAAAATGAAAATGAAGGACCTTTTTGTGAAGTGGATTAGCTAGAAGCTCAAAATCAAGCTTTTGGGAAGCTTAAACCAACACAGTTGACTTTGGTCAACTGTGAGAATGAGAGTGAATGAAACAAGCTCACAACTGAGAAAACAGATGGAAATGAGTTTAAACTAGCTTAGAGGACATGTTAGAAGCAAGTTCAATCAACAAAAGCTAGTAAAAGGCCAAATGGGTCAAAAAATGCAACTCAACCCAACTGCATAAGCAGTTGCTGCTGTGACTTTTGAAGCTAGGAAAAAGCTAGCTTAGGTGAGCTTTTGGCTCACACAAATCTTGGAATAGAAAGCCAGCTGGGTGGGGTGTCCAAGGAATCCAAATGGGGAGAGTGGGGCCCACTGGGTAGGCCAGAAAGAACCCAACAAGCTGGGTGTTTGGGGTTCAGGTCTGCTGTGACAGCAGGGGTTCACTAGGCAGTTCCACAAGCAAGTTTAGGTTTGCAAATATCCAATAAGCCAAAGTAACTTGATCACATAAAAAAAACTAAATAACCAATAACAACTAATAACACTATAAGGATCAAGAATCAAAGAGGAAAATGAAATCAACAAGCTCAGGCTGCTGGTATGCATACAGTCAAAAAAAAGGGGGTCCAATAGTCAACAAAGAAGCTCAAAATAAGCAACTAAATAAGCATTAACTGGAAAACAAAAAGCTGCATTCTAAAAACTACCTAAGAGGCTTTCTAAAACAGCAAAGATCAAAAGATTTCACCTAATATTGAACTACTTATGGTTGAATGAAACTTGCTCAAAACCTGGGTGCAGGGGAGGTATCCAGTGAAAAGGCCAAAAGAAGCAAGTGAATAAGCAAGTAAGAAAAATCTAAAAATTAAACTAAAATAGTGACAACAAAGCTGAGCTTCCAAACTTTAAGAGTCCAAAAGCTCAAAAGCTCAAACTAAAAGAAGAGATCATGAAAATTCTATCCATTTTTGTAAAAACTGACTAAAAGCAATATTTGACTTTTTGAGAAAACTTGTTAGGTTGACTAAAATGAAGTTTAATCCTAAACTAATAACTGAAGATGATATAAAAAGGTGAAATGAAACTAAGTTAAGTAATTATAACAGCTATAGAACACAGAGTGATGATTATGGCTAATCTAAACTTAATCAGCTAATGCAACATAGATCTCAAAAAGATTTTGACTATTCCACTAAGTAGCTTACTGTTTTTATGCTCAGATTTCCTACAATGAACTAGTGTAACATGAGTAAGCTAATATTACCATCTAAAACAAGCCAGAATACTCAGAAGCAGCTTGAGCCAAACACTGCCTTACCTAGCAGTCATGACCATTTAAGCTATTCCAAATGGATTTTTTCACTCTACTTGTGATCACAAAGGCTAAGAAAGGCAACTAATCACTACACAAGCATAATTAAATCAGAGTAAGCAGTTGCATTAAGCAAAACTTAACAGGCTAAAAGAGGGCTAATCTAACAGTTGAGGTGTTCTATTCAACCAATGGCTTGTTAACCTAGAACCTAAGCATAGAAAACCTTAAGTTAACTAATAAGCAGGTGAGAACTTAGAATAAGCAATAGATAAGCTATGAAATAAGCAGTCCAAAGTAACAGATGGTACAGTGATAGATAATAAAAGATCTAAACTTTCATTAATAAAAGAAAGGATTACAAAGCTTGAAAATTTAAAGAGATACGAATTAAAAGGTTGAGAACAAGCTAACACAATTAAGCTAAAAGTTACACTAATTCTACATTACTGCTACTACTAATAAAACTAAAAAGCTAACTGTCATGCTCCATCTCTCTCTTCTTCCTTTTATACTACCCATTTAGGGTTTCTTGATGTATTCTTGTCTTTTCCCATCACTCATATCCACCATTGGATGAACTATCTTCAATCTTGGCCCTTGAGCTCTTTTTGGCGGGAAAAAGAAGACTACACAATTTGGCAGCTAGTAGTTTGGCAGGGAGCATGTTTTGTTATTATGTGGTGGAAAGGTAGTGTAGGGGGTGGAGTGTTGGTGAATGGAGTATAGGGGTGAATGATGGTGTTTGGTTTAGGTTGCAGGCTAGGAGCAGGGCAAGGGGGAGGGATAAGGTGAAGGGGTGGTGTTGTTTGACTTTTAGGGTTGACTGGGGGAAGTATAATAAACGGGGGTAATGGATTTTAGGGAGTGGACCGGTTATTGAAGTGGGCTAGGGGTAGGCTGAGTGGGCTGGGGTTTTAGTGGTGTTTGTTGGATCAGTTTAATAAAAAGGGTGGAGGTTTGTTTGTTTAGTTTAGGCTTATGAAACCACAAGGACTAATTTTGTAACAAGCTGAGAATCCAGGGTCCTGAATGGTAATTATTCCAAAGTACTCATAGGGACCATATATGCCAGGTGTGATAAACCAAAGAACCATAAATGTGATTTTGCCATTTCAAACCACCCGAGGACTAATTATGCCAAAATTCAAAGTGTAGGGACCAAACTTGCAATTTTCCTCAAACTTTCCACCCAAGTACCTTTCTTGCCAAAATAAGTAACCAAGGGACCAAAAGTGACAATTTCCAAAATTTGAGATCCCGGGGACCATTTATGTCAATTTTTGAAACTCTAGGGACCAAACTGTAAATTTCCAAAACTTTTGAGATTTTTCACCAAAGGACTAAATATGACAACTTATGATTGTAAAAGGACCTTTGGTGATAATTTTCCAAATTTTGAATATCCAGGGACTAGTTTTGTAATTTTATGAAAGTTGAGGGACTGAAACTGCCAATTTTGCAAACTTTGTGCGTTTTTCATTTGTTTTTGCTTATTTTGCATCTAAAACATATAAAACACAATTTTGAAATATTTTTGGTATTTTGATGCATTACTGAGTGTTTTTGTATGTTTTGCAGTTCAGAATTGACCAAAAATGATGAGTGTTTGAGCACTCATCAATGAGTAGCTTGGCGGATCTCTTCTTTCCATCTTTGTTCGCCTCAAGATTCGCTTTATCTATAAGAAACGAGTGAATGGACTGAGTGAATTCCTCCCAGATTCTTTCAACAAAATTGACATCCTTCCCATTGACAATACCCAAGAGGATTTGTAGTGATGGAGCTCTAAGTCTTTCGTAGCCAGAGGTTTTGCCCGTCAGACACAAGTTAATGAGACTTGCGATGGCTCTCCATGGTTGGTACAAGTTGTGAGTGATGATAGTAGATAGTGTTGAGACATGAGTGGGATACCCAAGTTCATTGACAAAGCTAAGTAAGGTAGCTGGATTAGGCGGGGGAGTGTACTCCACATTATCACCAGTTGGCAATATTTGAAGTGCACTGCCAAGAGTTTCCTTTGTGATGTTCACCCAGTGTTCGTCCAGCTGACATTTGTATGTGTTGGTAGCTCTGTCAAAGCAGATGGTATTCCAGAACTATTGTATGTAAATGGATGGAATTGTAGAAGATGCAGTGAAAGCATTGAAGAATGTAGTGTGCTTAAGTAAATCCAGAGCCATTCGGAATATGGGATGATTCTGAGGTTTTTCAGTCTTCACATAACAGTTACTCTTCCCAATAGATACCCATTTGCTGAACGGGAGGATATCGTTGTTAGAACGAACTGGTGGAGCCGATGATCCTTTGATATTGGATTCTGCATATTATCTGCACTTAACACCAATCACCACAGAAAACAAACACACGGGATTGTATATGTTAGTAACAAGCGAATCCATAACATCACTTCACAAGATGATATCATCAGATCCATCAGGGAACCGTGGTAGACGGTGACAAGACGATTTGCACGTATGATCACATAGAGAGGACAGAGTCATCTAACACGTAAGTCAATTATAGATATCATATACCACAGAAGATCAACTGCGTAAAGCAACCACTTAGCATAACACATACGTGTTCCATGAGATATGAACAAAAGATCACAAGAAAAACAAGGTTGCAACTAATAGAGATAAACCCTCACTAAACAATATGCTATACATGGATAACCGCAAGATAGGACAAATCACACTCAGGGATAAATGCAAATAGGTAACAACAAAAAAAATTAGAAACTCGCAATGAGACTAATTGCAAAACCACAACACGCAAGGATGTATAAACCTCAGTCCAAGTAACCACAGAGCGAGATAACCGCAAAGAGAGTTAACCGCAATACACATCACTCGCAGATTAAGGTAACCACAAGGCGAGTTAATCACAATTGACCGCAGCACGAATTAACCGCAAGGCAATTTAACCGCAGAGCCAGATAACCGCAGAGCGAGTTATCTGCAAGACACGTCACCCGATAGTTGAGGTAACCGCAAGGCGAGTTAATCGCAAGATGAATTAAACGCAGAACTAGCTAGATGCAAACAAAGTTAATCGCTATAGATGGTAACCATAGAGCAAGTTAATCGCAAGCACAGTTAACCGCAATACACATTAATCGCAGTCATGAAAATAAGAGAAAATCGCAATCAAGAATGAACGCTAACCGCAATTAAGAATGGCTGCTAATCGCAATCAAGAATATCACTCACAGGAAGCCACCTAACGCCAGATCCTATTAAAACTAAATTGAACAAATACAAGACCAACAAGGAAAGGAATAAAAGCAACCATAATCTAGTCCTAGTCCTAACGCAACACCCCAAAACACTTCAATATCACTACTCTAATCGCAACAATTCATAAGTAATTATTCACTATCAAATCAAGGCACGATAAAATGACAGTAACTAGGAACCAACGAACACAATTATAAACGGTCATAATCTAACGTATTGGTGATAAGAAAACAATCGAGACTCGTATGAACAATTCCACCACCTAAATAATGAAGATGACGAAACGAGTGAGCATATAACACAAATATAGATTGAGAAACAAACAGAGAGAAATCAAACTCACCAAGGATATTGACAATAGAAGCAAATAAGTACAGTTGCGATTAGTTTGAGAGGTTAGGGAATAGTGGTAAGGAGTTATGCAATAGTTGTGACCAAACCGCAAGTGAAAGGAAAAAAACTATATATATATATATATATGGGAAACATTTAAGAAAAATGGCAGAACTAGTCCTTGTACTACCATACCACTTAGTTGACAAAAGTCCACAAATACGAAACAGACCCTAGAGTTATAAATGTGACAAAAATCATAAAATAATTTACAGGGAGCACGCATTAAGACATGGGACCAGATAAAATCAAGAAGCAACATACCAACTAAAGCAGCATATAATCAAGGAAAAACACACAAAAATATACCAAGACAAGTAATACCAATACATGGGAGGAGGAATAGAACATCAAAGAAAAATGAATGCAAAACAGGCAAATTATATACAAGAACAATGAACAAGATAAATATCGGGTATAAGTCAATTAGTGATAGGTGAAGAACGAGTCCTGACAAGAATTAACCAGGAGTCCAGAAGATCATACATCACTTGAGGGTAAACGTGTCTCCAACCGTGGGAGAAATCAGTGTCTTTGGTTGCCACACATGGACTTTCTTAAAACAGTTATGTAAGCCTTTTGAAACTTCTATGTCTTTCGTATTAATAGATGAAAGCTTACACACATGTGACCATTTGTTACCATTCATCATAAATATCCTTCCAGTTGGTACCCATATAAAAGAGGATCTAAGCCTGTATGGTATTTCATGCATTGTGACACTCTTATGGGGAATGGTTCTGTTATCTGAATTCCTTAGTCTATGTCTTAAAGTCATTTCAAATTTGTGGCCATTTGCTTTATGATTCTGAACCTTAACATGAGTGTTGACCAATTAATTATGAGTTATAAGTTTTGAGTCCACAGACTTAATCAAACCTCGTTTCTCATCTACTTGGGAGA
Source organism: Artemisia argyi (assembly GCA_030686995.1). NCBI lineage: Eukaryota > Viridiplantae > Streptophyta > Magnoliopsida > Asterales > Asteraceae > Artemisia > Artemisia argyi. The sequence continues at coordinate 38,489,151 of CM060694.1, forward strand.
CAAACCGAGCTTTCAAGGATTTTAGTCTTTTAGAAATAAAAGCATTTGGTTTTCTAATGGTAGAATGATTACCACCTGTTTTTAAAACTGGTTTTCCCAAGATAGATGGTTTTGGAAGATTAGGGTTCATTTGACTCTTTGTACCGTAACTTGGTACAATTTGTAGACCAGAAATCGTGGGACATGTAGTCAGACTTTGAGCAATGAGATTATTGTGTTTAGTGAACTGAGAGGTTGTCAGATTGATATTCTTAGCTTTTATTTCTTTGATTGAGTCACGCAGTTCTTTACATTGCACTTTCAGTGTCTCATTTTCCATACGTAATTTAGCCATTTTGCATTCAATTTCATTAATTTCATGTTTCCATTTGGCTTCATTACTTTGCTCATTCATCTTAATTCTATTTTTTAGGTTGTTGATCATTAAATCCTTGTCTTGCAGCTGAGTTTTCAAATTGTTTATCACAAAATATTCATTAAGTCCAGGAAATTCCGGATTCAAACAAGGTTTGCTATTTTGAAGACATTCTTCTTTTTGTTGTATTTCAATTTGAAGTGAAATACAATGTTTTTCAAGTTGTGAAAACTTTTTTAGAAGTTGATTAAATGTTTCTTTTTCAACCATGTTCTGATCCATTGTCTTAGAAAACTCAGCCTTAAGCCAAGAACTTTCATCATACATATCACTTTCTCCATCTTTATGACACATATTTGTTGAAGTAGAGGAGGTTAAACTGTCAGTCTTTTCCAACAGATTTGTGTCATAACAAGGTTTAATTTGATCTGTATGCTGACATTCATTAGAGAGGATATTATGTTGATCAATTGAAGATACCTCATCACTTGAATCAAGTACTTGCACAGGTCTGAGCTTATCATCAATAGCACGCGTCACTAACTTGCCAGATGTGTCAATCTTATCAGCTTCTGAATCCATGCATTCAGTGATGACTGACTCAGCATCCGATGCAATACCCAAATAATCAATACCATCACTTGATTGTACCCCGTGTGTCTTTACCCTGTCTTCATACACCAGTTCGTGCTTTGCCTTTTCCTCAATGTACTCCTTAACCTTACCCAAGCGTTGGAGTAGCATGTCTCTGAATGTGTCAACATCAATTTCCGTGTGGTCAGCAAAACACTTCATAGTCATCTGACTCTCGTAGTCATATATCATGGCAGATTTTGAGTTTATGAAGTGCTGCAATTATTTGCTGAGCACACAGAGGGCAGCTAAGGATCCAGCCTTGGTAGATTCTTCTTGGTCCAATTGTTGTCGTAATTGATCCAAATTAAGAATCATAATATCTGTGAATGTTTGAACATCTTGACCGAAAAGAGTTGTAAATGCACGTTCGAGCCCCATTTTGAATCCATCACCCTCTAACAGTACAGAAAGATGTGACTGAAGCATTCGAAAGCATTCAATGTGGCATTCCCTTGCATATTCAAGCAATTTACTTGACTGATGTATCACATTCTCTTGAGAATCCGAGCACGATTGTACCATTGAGTCATTATCAGGTACGAGTCCGTTCATTTGTAGATAAAGATTAGAAGTCAACGGTACATCAACCATGTCGTATAACTTGAGAATTTCGGGTGTTACTGAATCAGGAGACGTTGTCATAATGAAGCAGGTTGGTTACAGTTTGCACTAGGTGTTAAGTTGTGACAAGTCAAGTTACGATATATCCAATTGAGATTAGTCAAATCGTAAGGATTAATCCACAACGTCAGATCACAATTAGATTAACCGACACAACTTAAGTTACAACCATTCACTAATTGAAAAATAATTCACCACTCACACGAATCTCACCACTTAATAGATTGCCAATACTTAGGAGATAATCTCTAAAAACCAAGCAAACCGCTAAGTACAAGTAATCGCACAACTGAGATTAACACAGATGAGAGCAAAACGCAAGATCAGGAGAGTTAGTCGCAATCCAGGAGCAAACCGCAAATTAGGCAAACCGCAAGGTGAGTAGTCGCAGGATGAGATAAACACAAGGAGGTAAACGCAGAGAAACGCAAACCGCAAGAGCAAATCTCAGACACTTCAAAAATACGTGTGATATGGCAAAACCAACTGAGAAATAATGTAACACTAACACAAATGATCATAAAAGTACACATCTAACATGTCAACTAACACTAGATAAATCAAACCAAGATGTTTTCAAGAAAAACACTACTAACTCACAAAATCACACAAACCACACTAAATCCGAATATCCAAGGCCCTAAGATGAAACCATGGCTCTTGATACCAATTGTAGGATACTCTCAAACTTAAACACGTATGGTCCTTGTGATTTGTATGGATTGAATAGCTAGAAATGTAGAGAGAGAGAGAGAGAGAGAGAGAGTAGAGGGAAGTGGGAGCCTTTAGTGAGAGAAACTAGAGAATATTAGATTGAAAGTATGAAAGGTCCAACCCTCTCCACACGTGGAGAGAGGTATTTATAGTTCCTAATAAAGAAAGATAAAAACGCCCACACCCGGGCTGTGGATCAGGCATACAGTGGGTAAAGACCCGTTCTTCTTCCACGGTGTTACTTAATCTAATTCTAACTAATAACTAAACTAACTACGAGTTAACTTAATGCTATTACAATGATTAGGTGACCGAGACTTTTACAGGAATATTTGTATTCCTAACACTTAGTTAGTACTAACACGGTCATTAAGGATTGTACCATAACATTACTTAACCACCACTTTGAGATCGATCTCATACCTATTAGGCTCGGTAGTTTTGACGTTGTTGTGGAAATGGATTGGTTGTCCAAGAATCAATCAAAGATTCTTTGTGACGAGAAAATCATCCATGTACCTATCAACGGTGAGACTTTAACTATCCGAGGAGATCAAAGTAGAACTAGACTTAACTTCATTCCATGTAACAAACAAAAGCGATGCATGTCACGAGGTTTCAAGTTTTTATGGTTCAAGTAACGGAGACTAAGCCAGACGAAAAACGACTGGAGGAGATCCCTATAGTCAGGGAATACCCAGAAGTTTTTCCCAAGGATTTACCTGGCTTACCTCCGATTCATCAAATTGAATTTCAAATTGACTTAATTCCCGGAGCAACACCTATAGCCCAAGCCCCCTATAAGTTAGCCCCTTCAGAGATGAAGGAACTCTCTGAACAACTCCAGGAATTAACCGATCGAGGTTTTATACGTCCAAGTACATCACCCTGGGGAGCTCCTGTCCTATTCGTAAAGAAGAAAGATGGATCTATGAGGATGTGTATCGACTATCGTGGATTAAACAAACTTACTATCAAAAATCGATACCCATTACCCCGGATTGATGACCTATTTGATCAACTACAAGGTTCGAGCGTATACTCAAAAATCGACTTACGATCAGGCTATCATTAACTGAGAGTGAGGGAAGAAGATATCCCTAAGACCACTTTCAGAACGAGATATGGGCACTATGAATTTCAAGTTATGCCATTTGGTTTGACAAACACACCAGCGGTTTTCATGGATCTCATGAATCGGGTGTGTAAACCATACTTGGATAAATTTGTTATAGTATTCATAGATGATATCCTTATCTATTCACGTAATGAGGAAGAGCATCCTAAACACTTGAGAATAATCCTAGAACTGCTTAAGACGGAGAAACTTTATGCAAAGTTCTCTAAGTGTGAATTCTGGATTAGTGTTGTGCAATTGCTCGGACACATGATAGATAAACAAGGACTTCGTGTCGATCCAACAAAAATAGCTAAACCTTTAACAGAGATACGACAATTCTTAGGACTTGCGGGCTACTATCGAAGGTTTATTTAAGGATTTTCTAAAATAGCTAAACCTTTAACAGAGCTAACCCAGAAAAACAGGAAGTTTGACTGGGGAAAAGATCAAGAGATAGCTTTCCAACTTTTGAAGAGAAAATTGTGTGAAGCTCTGATCTTAACATTACCAGAGGGAAACGATAATTTTGTCATCTACTGTGATGCTTCTCGAAGAGGTCTTGGAGCCGTATTAATGCAAAAAGATAAAGTAATCGCTTATGCATCACGACAACTCACGAAACATGAAGAAAACTACACTACACATGATCTAGAATTAGGAGCAGCGGTCTTCGCTCTAAGAATATGGACACATTATCTGTATGGCACTAAGTGTACGGTTTTCACTGATCACAAAAGCCTACAGCATATTCTTGATCAAAAAGAGTTGAACATGAGACAACGTCGATGGGTAGAATTGCTTGCTGATTCCAATTGTGAGATTCGTTATCATCCTGGCAAAGCTAACGTAGTAGCAGATGCTTTGAGCCGAAAGGAACGAATCAAACCACTTAGAGATAGATCGTTAGTAATGACTCTTCATTCGAATCTAGCTTCTCAAATACTCAAAGCCCAGAATGAAGCCTTCGATATGAAGGATCGTAAACTTGAGAATTTACGAGGGATGGATAAGGCTTTCGAGATAAGTTCAGACGGAGATCGTTGTATTAAGGGTCAAAAATGGTTACCTTATCATGGTAACTTAAGGAACGTAATAATGCACGAGTCCCATAAATCTAAGTACTCCATTCACCCGAGATCTGACAAGATGTATCAAGATTTGAAGAAACACTATTGGTGGCCCGACATGAAGGCATCCATTGCCAGATATGTGGGCAGGTGTTTAACATGTTCTAGAGTAAAGGCTGAATGCCAAAAGCCATCCGGTTTATTGGAACAGCCTGAGATTCCCATTTGGAAGTGGGAAAGAATTACGATGGATTTTATCACTAAACTACCTAGAACATTCAACGAGCATAATGCTATTTGGGTAATTTTTGATCGCCTTACAAAATCAGCACACTTCATTCCTATACGAGAAACAGATGATATGGAAACCCTTGCTAGGTTGTACCTCAAGGAAATAGTTTCCCGATATGGAGTGCCAATATCTATTATATTGGATCGTGACTCTCGCTTCACGTCCAGATTTTGGCGATCTATGCAAAAGGTCTTAGGTACTCAGATAGACATGAGTACGGCATATCATCCGCAAACCGATGGTCAAAGTGAAAGAACTATCCAAACACTCGAGGATATGCTTCGAGCGTGTGTGATAGATTTTTGAAAAGGATGGGAGAAACACTTGCTATTAGTAGAATTCTCATATAACAATAGCTATCACGCTAGCATAAAAGCAGCACCGTATTAGGCACTTTATGGGAGAAAGTGTAGGTCTCCGGTCTGTTGGGCTGAAGTTGGAGAAGTGCAACTCACGGGTCCGGAAATAATCCATGAGACAAATGAGAAAATAGTTCAAATCTGACAACACTTACAAGCTTCAAGGGATCGGCAAAAGAGTTATGCTGATATAAGACGTAAGCCTTTAGAATTTCAAGTTGGAGATAAGGTTATGTTGAAAGTTTCACCTAAGAAAGGTGTCTTTCGTTTCGGAAAGCAAGGAAAGCGTAGTCCGAGATACATTGGACCTTTTAAGGTTTTTGAACGAATTGGTCCAGTGGCATACCGACTTGAATTACCGGATGAACTAAGTAATATACACGACACGTTTCACGTATCAAATCTTAAGAAGTGTTTATCGGACGAATCACTAGTTGTTCCTATTAACGAGCTTCAATTGGATGATAAGCTCAATTTCACTCAGGAACCAGTGGAAATTATGGACCGAGAGGTCAAAAATCTAAAACATCACAGGATTCCTATCGTTAAGGTACGCTGGGACTCCCAAAGAGGACCAGAGTATACTTGGGAACGAGAGGATCAAATCCGTGCTAAATATCCCCATCTATTCACACCATCACATACTAACCATAGTTAAATCTCGGGACGAGATTTTCTTTCAGGATGGGAGACTGTCACAAACTACTAACTTCCCCTTAGGTTAGAATGCCTTACTAACTTAGATTAGGCCCTCACTAGCACCCTAGGATTAGAAATGCCTTACTAACTTAACTTAGGCCCTTATTAGAGCACACTAGGATTAGAAATGCCTATAGGATTTTCCCGAGTTAAATTTTTGCTTTTATATATCATTATAACCTAACTAACCCCAAGACAAGCTCACGTATCCACCTATGCTAACCACTACTATGTTTACTTGATGTAAACATCCAGGTATGTCAAGTCTAGGTAATAAACATAATTTCACTAAGAAAACTAGTACTATACTACCCTATACTTGCTAGAAAACCCTAAATGCACCTATGTGTTGACAATTAGCTTTAAAACCCTAACTGCCTATCTGAACTTACATGCAAAGTGCTTAGACTTAGATATAAGTTAGAATAGATACCTTAGGATATATTAGAACCCTTATGATATAGTACAACCCCTAGAAACTTAGGTATAAGTCATATAAGCATAAAACCTTAATTATGTCATAACTTCCCAAAACTAGGTCAAAACTAGGTTAAAACTTTACCATACGCTACTATCACTTAGTATAAGCTACTAATAGTTACTAAATATCATTAGGACCTTAATTAAGATACTAAAACATAGATAAAACCATAAACACTATTAAAACAAAACTAGATTAAAACTTGACCTAAACACCTAAACTATACTACTTAAACACCTTAATATGAACAAGCTACCACCCTAGCACCTTAATATATCTAAGCTAGCACCCTAGCACCTCTAAGCACCCAAGCAAGTAGGTGATGCACCTCCTTGTCATCACTCTTGCTCGAACCGCCTTTCATGGCTTCTCACCACCACAACCGGCCTACTCCAGCCCCCTAGCTACTCAATAGCTCTTCCTTGTCACCCTTAGACCTGCCACAACCCCCTAGCCTTGCTTGCTCAGCCATCCCCTTGCTCGACACCTATGAACCCGTTTCTACTCAAACCGCCTATACGAGCCCTATAAATACCCTCCCCTCCCCTCATTTTTTATCCACACCTCTCCCCCTCCTCTCTACCCATTTCTGTGTTACTAAGTCCTTAGAAGCAATTGGAAGCGAGTAGCTAGGCCTTGGTTTGGTTGTGTTGCGTTTTGAATTCGTGCGAGCCCTAAAAACCCTAGAAACCCTAGAAAACCTTCATAAGCCCTCACCTAACCTAGGTAATCTTTACTTTACGTCTAGTATTCTTAGAATAGAACTTAGATAGTCTTTACATGCCTTAGATAGTCACTAGATTGCCATGCATGCATGTTTCCTTTCGTAGCCTTAGTTTTAGGTCGAATTGCATGTTTATGTGTTACATTGCTTTCCTACTTGATATAACTTGCATTATGTGACTTATTTGAACTTACATGAGTTAGATTTAAGCTTAGAAACTAGATTGCGATGCTAGAAATAGAATTATATGCATTTAGGACTAGTTTTGCAAATTATTACATGCATAGGGGTATATATTGTAAATTCCTGAAACTATAAAGTCTGGGGACTGTTTTTGACATTTCCTAGAAGATATTAGTGTAAGGACTAAGTTTGCAATATATTAAACCTTAAAATAAAACTAATAAAACAAATATAAAACTAAAAAGACTAAAACTGCAAATAGTATAAACATAAGGGTAAAAAGGGTAAATAATAGAAATTAGTATATAACCTAGGAACTATATGTGTTATTTCTTTAAATATGATAGTTTAGGGACTAAATGCAATAGTTAGAAAGTTATATGCCTATTTGTTATAAGTTTATAAGTTTAGGGTAGAAAACGTAAATATATATATATATATATATATATATATATATATATATATATATATATATATATATATATATATATATATATATATATATATATATATATATATATAAAGGGTAAAAATGGACTATTTTCATAAAACATAAAAACCTATTTAAGTTAGAAGCATAACACAATACTAGGGAGCTTCATGCGAGGAGTACTATGTGGATATTTCATTTTGACGAGTTTGTTGGGTTTACGAATTAAAGTGCCCTGACTCCTCGAACGATTATTACATATACTTCTGAGATATAATGGCCTGAACGGTGTTATGTTATAACTAAACCCTAATAACAAAATAACTCATTAATAGGGAACTTTGTGTGAGGAGTATTAACTTCTGAATTATAATGGCCCGAACACTATTATGTTGATCACATAATACAATAGTAGGGAGCTTCATGTGAGGAGTCATATACTTCTGAATTACAATGGCCCGAACAGTGTTATGTTATATATAAAAACCTAAATAATAATTAGTTAAGAAAACATAGACTAAGACTTGACATACACACACCCACACTACCCCAGGATACGTGAGTAAGTTGTCTAAATCCCTACTTAAACTAGCTAGAGACTCAGGTGAGTTTTCATAGCCTCACACCCTTTTAAATGCTTTTTAAATGTTTTACAAACCCTATGAGGGGGATACATGTTTTAAAACCAAATACAAGTCTTTGCTCTGGTTATTGCACGAGTAAACTAACAGCCATCATTACATAACCCCAAATTCATGAATCTAATCGTTTTGAAGGTTTTATCCAAACGAACGCGAATATAGTTGATAGATCTATTGGAGTTTCACAACTCCCGTTGGTATTAACACCCTACTAGGTGGTACCAATAAGTACTATATTTGAACCCACTGAAGGTTTAACTTTGGCAAGTTATCCTTCCCATCCCCTCATGGTTTGGTCTGCAGACCCCATGACCCGGATCGTTAACGTGTGGTTCATGAGCTTAGTGCAATATCCCTTATCTCTAAAACTAACCCTTTTCCACTCATAGAGTTTAAGCTGAACTCTGTGGAACTTGTATTTACTCTTTACTTTTTAAACCTATGACTCTCACTCAACATACGTGTTGACTTTTAAGCATGTTATCTTAGGTAATTAGGCACTATAGGAACCTTGGCACGGAGAACCACTGGACATGAGGACGTCCAGAATAGTTATCATTCATCAATTTTGTGTCATAAAACGTATCTTAGGGACCTCTCTTTTGGTAAAAGTATATCTTTTGCTGTAAAAGCTCTGATGAATAAATGAATGATAACAACCTTTTTCAAAAACGTCTCTTTTCGAGTCGTTTTCTATTATCTTGTCTTTGTTTTCATGAGTAATACCTCAAACACTTTATCCGCTGCGATCAGTGCAAAAATGGGGGTGTTACAGTATGAAAGACTTATGCTATATTTATGTTTTGCTAAAAATAAAGTTTACACTTTGTCGTTAACAAAGTTTAGCAAATATCGTAAAATATAAATAACCTTTTTAGACGATATTTGTATTAACAAATTCATTTCCTTAAAAAAAACATTACAATACGATACGAAAACAAATCATACAACACCGTTAAGTATTTTATTCGGCCCATCTGAGGTTGTTTCTCAAAACCTCCCACACGTGAACATATTTGAAGTTTTTCCCACCATAGCATTCTTTGGTGTTAATGAATGAAATTGTTGAGGATGGAATTTGCAAATTGTTATTTAAAAAAAACGTAGGTCCTTGAAATTGGTGTTATTTGGTGTTATAATTCCCGGTGGTTTTTTATGTTATGTTATTTGATGTGGAGATGATGTGGCGCTGACGTAGCGCTCAGTTATGTGATAACTTGAGTTATCACTCCCCATGCTCTTAACAATGAATGTGTACCTCAATCCTGGTTGTAATGCATGTCCATAGATATAGTACATAAACGATGACTGTATATATGTACACATAATTGAGGTAAAAATGGCCCTCTAAAGTAAGCAGAGCAGGATATAGTGTGCACGAAGATTGCAAATGGAATAATGGTGAACCCTCGTTTTATGGGAAATTACCAAGCTGCATGCCCTTGGATTGTGGAGAGTGTACAACGCTTTTCAAGAGACTAGCCAAAATCCAAGCATCATAGAGTAAAATACGGTTCACTTACAAATCTAAACTGTGTAGGAATGAGCACGGTACTAGATTGGTACCGAACCTGTATCGAATTAGTAGTACTGTTTTTTTCCCGAGCATGAAAAGAGGGTATCGGTACCTATCCGGTTCTCCCGGTTTTTGATAAACTATGTTAAATTGTGTTGAACTTTATACTGATTTGTTGGTTCTGTTTTCTTTTGTTCATTGTGGACTTGTGGTTTTGTTTCAGTTTAGCACAATCTTCGTTTCAAATTTCCTACGAAAGCCATTAGTTGCTAAATAATAAGAATTCTTCAAGTACTTGTTCTATATTACTGTTTTGAACATAAATGGGTCTCTTTCGCGTAGTTTGCTAAATAATAAGGATTTTTTAAATATAACAAATTTATAACTATTCTTAATGAATTTTTAGCAAAGAAAAAGAATATAGCAAAGTGTAACTATTCTTAAGAGTACTGCAATTACAACACTTGTATTTTAAAAACAAAGCATCAGTGTTTTTTATATGTAGTCTACTGTTAGTCAGTTACTACTACACTTGTATTTTAAAATCAAAGCATCAGTGTTTCTTATATGTAGTCTACTGTTAGTCAGTTACTACTACATTTGTATTTTAAAATCAAGATTAATAACAAAGCATCAGTGTTGTTACTAAAACACTATACCTATTAACCTTATTAGTTTAAAATGTTAGTCTAAAAAGTTATTTGTCTAAAGCATCAGTGTTGTTACTACAACAATATACATATCAATCTTTTTCCTTTTGTAACAAAACGTACTATGGAGTACTTCACTAGATTGACTAATTAAAAAAAAAAAAAAAAAAAAAAAAAAAAAAAAAAACCTTTTCTATTCCGGTACCAAACTGGGATTTCCCGAATAATTCCGGTACCTTTTGAAAGGTACCGGTTTTTTTTTCACCTTATTTTTTAGTCCCGGTGTCGTACTGTTTACCGGGAATCGGTACCGTTTTGGTTCGGTTCCGGGATTCGGGTCTAAATGCTCATCCCTAATCACAGTGCAATGTCAAAACGAGTCTGATGAACAAATAAGTGCAGTAATTTTGAAACGAGATATTTCTTCAAGAACAATTGTTGCAATTCTCATGCAAGATCGAGGAAAGGAAAGCATGCACTTGCATCCTATGTGTAATTTGCCCCTAGAGGCGACAAGATAATTTGCAACGGGATTATCCCAAATTTGAGTTGCAAGGAAATTCTAAAATTCACTACCACAGTCCCAAAAACATGCGACACTTGACGTTGATATTTAGTTAAACAAACATGTTGGCATATATAAAGTAATGAGAACTCTTGACCAAAATGGATCAATAACGGATATTTTTTTTATTGATGGTCATTCTCAGTTATGTTGGATCCATTGCAATTACCATAGCATCTGAAGCATCATTTAACAGATTTTTAAAATGTTGAATGTAAACATAAAAGCATCTTAATTCTTAATAAATCAAATAGAGACCAAACTAAGCCAATGGCAAACTGAGAAGTAATTAGCATCAGAACGGAACTGACCTGCCAGTAACCAAGATGCTAAAACTTTCAGATCTGTATCATTCTGTCATTAAATAAATTAACTATTCACTGAATAATTCAAAAGAAATAGTGAGATGCAGGCAAAAAAAACTAGCTTGTACTAACATTATATTAATGTTCATATACTAAGAAGTAGTGTACATGAATCACTATTTTCCCGACATATGCAAACTATTTAGACAGATTTTCACGTTACATGAATTCATCATTCAAGCACGAATCCAACTGGCTGAAGACATCAAACATCATTTCACATATGATTAAGTACGAGAAGCCTATATCACAGATCATGTGATAACTGATAATTGCCAGTTAAACATGGATGCAGTTCCCTAGTTTATGGTACAAGGGCCCACTCAACTACTCTTCTATGACAATCTAGTAACACAAGGAAAATTTTATGATTGGTCGAGTTTCCAAACACATACGTCGATTCAGCAATGTTTTGGTCAGTTGTAGCATTATTGACGCTGCAAGTAAATGTGCTCAGCCCCCACATAGTACAGGTACTTCTTAGCATGTGTGAATTTATACATTTAAAGGAAGGGATAGATCTGAAAGAAGCCAATAAACTACACATCTCAAGTCTCAACTACATACATGTATGTTAGCATACGGCCCCTACATCTCAGTTGTGTTACTATCCAAGAAGATCTAGAAAGAAAAAACGATAGTTTAGACACCCTGCATGCCCTGCAACAAGTGTCGCAGATCAGGATTTCACATTTTCATCGTTTTTTAATTGACCAATTCAGCATCTACACAAATATATAAGTTTGTGTGGTTACAAAATGCTCTCAGAAAGATTTAAAAAAATCTGGTATTAGAGACATTGGAGGTGGACCACATAATAAGCGATAGGATTACAATTTGGGGTGACACCCACTGCCGAGAAGCTAAAGGAAGACCACTTGAGATGGTTTGTGAGACACCGTACTTTGTTCATTCACATGGGACATGTATACCAACCATTTAATATCTTATCTACTAAAATTTAATCTATCTAGTCCTTAAGGTCATATTTGTCTAGTATATAGTTTACAGCAGATGCAACCTTCAATCTTTTTACTTGATTATCAGTGAGACTCAGTTAAATTCATTTTCTATTATTATGGTTCCACTTTTCATGGGCTTTATAATACTTGGAGATAATCCTTTTATACAATGCTATATTAGTGAAAAAATATAATGGATGATCATGAGCTAGCTGCTAATAAATGTTACCTGTGGCAAAACTAGGGTAGTTGAAGTTTGTTGACCGTAGTTTTGCCAATCTTGTTTAGGAACCTTAGGAGGCAGCTTTTCTTGATTCCTATTCAGTCTCACAGCTTTTCAGCCTATTATCTAGTTCGGATATAGGCTTGTATTTTTCATATATGCAAAACCATTCTAAGTATGTAGAATCTTTGCACAGGTCTGATTCCAGGATCGTGTTGATGTTCAAACAACATCATTACATCGTTTAATTGAATACAAAACACAGAAACAAAGAAGATTTGGTGAACCCTTTATATTGATATTTATAAAACGAATTGGGTTACCCCAGATGTTTACAGAAACCTATCTATATATACAAGATGAAACGGTGTCTTCAATAGACATACCGATTCATAATAACCGTTGCAACCCTAAACTAAAAGTCAACTTGATCTCTTTGGCATATAAGGCATTATACGTCCAACAAAGTAAGGCTTCTATTGATTGAAGCTACCGAACCAGCATCGTTAAGAGGTGCGTGCTATATAACTTCTGCAGTGATGTGATTGATATAGAAATAAATAAAGAAATGATTTGCATAAAAGCTTCATAATCTTCGCAGGACCCTCTATAGATACAGTAAAGTCAAACCACGGGACCAAAATACATAATATATACGGAGTACTAAATATCAATATTAATTAGCATCCTGCTTACTAAGAGGACTTTCAAAATCTAAGGTTTGACGACGCACCATGGTATTGTGAACTATTGCAGAAATGCTCAAAAAAAGAGTACATAGATAAACCAAATTCTATATGTAATCTGCAATGCAAGGGGGAAATAAAAGCAATCAGGTTTAACGAATATAGATCTTGGTTGTGCGCCTTCAACTGATCATTGCAGCTTGTATTGCTGAGAACGAGAACTGTAAGTGTCTTCAATGTATCGAATTATTAATAAAATACCATAATGCGAGGCACTTGAAGCGGCATAGTAAGATGTCACACTAAGCTGGGTGAAGTTTGGAAGCGCATAACCTATAAAAGGATAATGTAATCAGTCCATATAGAAGGCCAAGAAAAAGTCAGTAACATGTCCTTAGAATCCATGCATCATCTCTCAAACTTATCAATTTGGATTACTCCCGTGGCTGTTGAGTTGAACCTGTGTGCTATTACTCCAAAGTTATAATGCATAAATGAATTTCACATCATCATCTAACAGAAAGCTTTATCAAGCCGTTCCACAATACAAACACCTTAAAAGTTCTTAGTTAAATCCCCTTCGTAGTTACTACAAAATGTACATGGTAACTGCATTCCACAAAAACAGCACTTTTTTTATTGAACGGCCACAATAAGAGCACTTAATCCATGTGTTGAGCATATCTTATTTGGTGGTAGAAGATTCAAATCTTTGTCTAATATAAAACGGCCATTATGAAGAGATAAATGTTTTGCAGCTTCTCAAGGGGTGAATTACACATATGCGAGCAAACCTCATTTGTACAAGACCTACTTAGAGCTCATAAGCTAATCATAAATACATTAACAGATCGATTGGCTAGACTTGGAATTTGACTAGTTTGTCTCAACTAATATGATACAATTAACATGTTAATTACCTAAGAATCTATAAACCAAAAAATAAAAAATTAGTCATCACAAAGAATCCGCAAAAGGTATAGACGTTCAAATATAAACAACCAAGGATACCAATTATACTAAGATAGCAACTATATCAATTTATTCAACATCTGATAGCATACCTCCAAATGCAGCACTGCCAGCAGAAAACAAAAGCAGTGAAGGAATCTGCCAAAACAAGTGAATCATGGAAGTGGTCGTGATAACATTCAAAGACAAGACAAGAGAGTTCTAATGAAAAATGCAAAAAACTGATGGTGATAACAAATAAATAGTTTAGAAGTACCCCAATGACAAACGGAAGCCACTTTGGTCCCTTGACATGCTTCTGTATATATTGTTGGATGATAATTCATCAATCCGTGTTCAAGGGCTGTTGTAATTAGTGTTTATGTATTTAGGTTTTAAGACTTTTAGTTAGTATGATAAGTCGTATGTATTATTAGAGTATGGGTCAGTATGTAAAGTTTGTTTATGGGTCGAATTGGGTTAAACCAACCCAGCCCATATGATGACAGTTAGGTTAGATATAAGGAACGGTTTCATCACAACCATCACAACGTTTGATGAACCATTGTGTCGTTTAGGAAGCAACGCTTCATGTAGTATATATAGGGATAGGATCATTTGTAAAACAGTAACCTTTTCAGTTTATATAATATCATTATAAAGGTTCATAACAGATTTCATTATATACAAAGTGTGAGTTTGTGTGTCGTGTGTTTGTTCATAGACATGTTTGATTCGAATACAAAGAAGATCCGGATGGGACGAACATTGGTATCAAGAGCATCAGAAGTTCGAATCAAACCCAGAGAGAAGAGAAGAATAACTTGGTTCAGGGAATCAAGTTCAACAACGATTCAGGGAATCGTTTCAGAGAAAGAGAAAGAAGAGGTTGATGGTACTAACGTAAAAGATCCGAGGAGTGGTTGATAGTGCTGTTGTAAAAGATCCAAAGAGACCGATTGATTCAGGGAATCAATCAAGAGAAGAGAAGAAGCCGTGCGCATACCGGCTAATCAAGAAAAGAAATACAACGATTCAGGGAATCGTTTTAGAGAAGAAAACCAAAAGGTTCAGGAACCAGAGACAGAGAAGAAGAGATTGATTCAGGGAATCAATCAAGACCGATCAGAAAAGATCAAGAGACTCAGAAAAGTCGAATAGAGAAGAGAATAGAGAAGAGAATAGAAAGTCGAATAGAGAAGAGAAGTAGCATTTGAGAAACAAATGTAGAGAAATTCAGAAAAAGTCAGAATTGAAGAACAAAAATAAAGTCGTGAAGAAATCAACACCAAGTTTTGAAGAAAACAAGAAAGCAACAAGAAGATTGAAGGAAGAAGGAAAAGAGAACTTAAAGTTGCAAAAGGAGATCGTTGCTGTGTTGATTATGTACCAGAAGTCCAGAAACATCAAAGACAAAAGATGAGTTGAAGACATGAAGATGTTGAAGACACGGATTAATAAATTAGGGAGGAATGTTGGATGATAATTCATCAATCCGTGTTCAAGGGCTCTTGTAATTAGTGTTTATGTATTTAGGTTTTAAGACTTTTAGTTAGTATGATAAGTCGTATGTATTATTAGAGTATGGGTCAGTATGTAAAGTTTGTTTATGGGTCGAATTGGGTTAAACCAACCCAGCCCATATGATGACAGTTAGGTTAGATATAAGGAACGGTTTCATCACAACCATCACAACGTTTGATGAACCATTGTGTCGTTTAGGAAGCAACGCTTCATGTAGTATATATAGGGATAGGATCATTTGTAAAACGGTAACCTTTTCAGTTTATATAATATCATTATAAAGGTTCATAACAGATTTCATTATATACAAAGTGTGAGTTTGTGTGTCGTGTGTTTGTTCATAGACATGTTTGATTCGAATACAAAGAAGATCCGGATGGGACCAACATATATGGTATTCCTGAAATAAATTATTTAATACAGGTTAAATTATGTACTATCTTAAATAATCCCCACCATGGCCTAGACTAATTATAAAACATACCCGTGTTTAGACCATAAAAGGCACTTAGCATGCCACCTAAACCACATCCTGCCTATTGAATACACAAAACTAATGAGATTAGTAGTTCAGACAAAAATGCAAGGCATGCTTCGAGTACATGGTTATATGGTTGTATTTTTTTATTTTATTTTATTTTATTTATTTATTTTTTTTTTTTTTCATGTGTGTCCTTCAAACTTATACTCTCATATTCTTGATTGCATTGTTTTAGTCCAATATAATCAAATGAACTAGAACAAATAATCACCTCAGCCATTATTGATAATTACTGGAAAACAATTTGACTGATCTTTGGGCAGTGATTGATAAATCCTTTTTTTTTTTTTTTAGTGTGTAACTACATGAAGTATGGAAGTACAGTGACATTTTTGTTTTTATATATTTTGCCTCTTTGGATGCAAGAAATATGATCTTTCGAGTTTGGTAGACAGGAAGCAAACTAAAGGCAAAGAGTAACAATTAAGACTAGCTAGCCAACCACCAGCAGATCATCAAAACCAGAAACAAGGTCTTCCTGAAGAATATTTTTTGGCACAAGGATCTGAACAATGACATGTGTACATGTAACAACAATCCCTTTAATACAAATTAGCCAAAGCAGGAATGTTACTTATCACTGCTAAAATACTGGAAAATGACGTTTTCTTTCTTTAAGAAGAAGCAAACATCAAAGTAAGGATGTTTATTTACAATTATGATGACTTTTAACTTTTTATTATGGTTGTTTCTTTTTTAGATTAATGGATACCACAAAATACTCCATTATCATAAGATGTTACTACAACAGTTGGATAGGAAACAAGACAATTTCCGTTTTTGGTTGACCCATAACAAAATACACCTTTTCCGAGTTAAATTGCCACTAAATTTCCATTTCGTAGATATTTGACTGTTAGTTGAAATCCGAATTTGTTACCTGTGGGGATGGAGTAAATAGTTAACCACTGGATTTTGTTTAAGAGTACGGCTGCTTCCAGAGTTCATGTTCACGAGGTAAAACAATCGTAAAATTTATCACCGTTCAGTTCGACGTAATTAAGATTCCAACATTTCTCTAAGCCTACTTTAACAACCCTGCCAGTTATTAGTTTTAAGGAAAGTGTAAACACAATGTTAACCTTTGAGAACCGATGAGAATGGAAGAATAAGCGATAGAAAATCTAAACCCCTGTTAGAATATAGTATAATACTCACTACAGCAAGTACATAAAATGTTTAATGGACTAATCTTTGCAAATTTGATGGTGTGATTAGTGGTTGATCCAGGAATTCGGTTTGGGTATGGACTATCTAGACAACAATACCCTATCCCGCCGGAACCATGTATATGGGAGGTAGAATGTAGACAAATCATAACCCTACCCGAAGCTAAACTCAGAGTAGGGAGACTGCTTCCAAAAAGACCTCCGGCAAGTGTATGTGTGAGTGTGAATGTGCTTAAATATATGTGAAATGTGAAATGTGATTTTGTGAAATTACATGGCAAGGGAAGAGAAGATATGTAAGCGTATGACACATGGCAAGAGAAGCTATGTAAGCATATAACACAGTAAGATTAAATACTAGGCAAGAGACGAATATCATCATAAATTGTTAGAAACGAAATAGACATATAGGCATATGGACTATCTAGTAATGATCTTTATAAACACGTAAACGGGTGTGGTTTTCCCTTTTCAGGTTACGTGAGGAGGGCGAGCCTTTTGACTCAGATGTACGAGACCTCACCGAGTTAATCCCAATACTGTTTCCGGCCTTTCCCTAGCCACCCCCAAATGTACACATCTAACGAGTTTTGAACCCTTAATCTCTTGTTTGAAAGCCAAGGACCTTACCACTAGTAATGATTCGGGTTATTCAGTTTAGGTTGCTTTTCAGGATACATTCATTCGAGCCTTATTTGGTCATTAAAGTTTACTTTACATAAAACTCAATTTGGTGGTGGATGCTTGCTAAACCTTCACCATGAAACCGATTCCCTCTAAAGTAAACCTTAATGACGAAACAAACCTCTAATAACCTGAACTTCAAAAACGAACCAAATCCAAATAACCCTTAACCGAGAAAGTAAAAAGCTATTAGATGAGCATTTGATCTTCAAATCATGTAGGTACTATCAAATCTATATGAATCATTGAATCACAAAAATACCTAAATGTTGACCAGACCAGTTGAGTCAAAGATAAGCCATATGACAGTTTCCAACCATTCACTGGCCACCCCCAAATGTACACAACCAGCGAGGTTTGAACCCTTGACCTTCTGTTTAAAATCCAAAGGACCTTACCACTAGGCCATTTGGTGGTGGTTTTTCTCAAAATAAATACAAATCCTCTAAAAAAAAACTTTCGCCTAGTCCACAATCTTCAAAAACTAAGCTCCCAATAATATGATAAGCTCTCCGTATAAACCAGTCAACCTCTTTCTATAGCAACAAAATTTCCATCCTTCGAATTTAAACAAATAGATATAAACATCAAATCCTAAATTCGAACCTTATTCTAATGCTTTTCAATTCAGCTCGTACCTAATAACGATAACTTAACAATCATACAACCTTAACTTCATTAAAGTATTATTCCATTATCACTTAAACACATATGCAACCGCGTAACTATAGAAAGAATAGTAGTACTAAAAAGTAAAAATGGTATATTGTTGGAAAGTGAATTAAACTCTAGAGTTTGTTTTTGTAAATTTTGTTTTAAATAGATATTAGTTTTTGGTATGTTTCGTGATTTGAGTTGGTTTAAGATTTGGTTGTTTTTAGCCTTTTAGGTAATTGTTTGAAATAGAGTAAATAGAGGCCAACTATATTAAAACTCTTTATACCTTTAAATTACTATAATTTTGTAATTGGTACTTTTAAATTTTGTTTTGTATTTGATTTGATAATTTTGAATAAAGCTTTCGGCTCGTTTATTTGATTTGTTATTTATTTAGTCATTTGATTACCAACATATATGAAGAAAAAAAATAAACTGAATAAACAAGAGATGATATGTTACCACAGCAGTAGCATGATGCAAAACAGGAGTTATAGTCCACTCTTTATTATCCTACATTCAATAAAAACAAGGAGTAATTTCATATCTCCCCTTCCTTTACTCGGAAATTTCATATATACCCAAACATGCATTAAAAACATTATACATTATGCATTCAATACTTGCACATTAGGTATATATGAAATTAATCTTGAAAGTAGAGTGATATATGAAATTAATCCTAAAAACAAATTGTAAAAATAATATTGTACCAACATATTAAAAAATGTACTACATAGTAATAAAAATGAAATAGTACCGACATTCAATAAAAACAAATTGTAAAAATAATACTGTACCAACATATTAAAAAATGTACTACATAGTAATAAAAATGAAATAGTACCGAAGTTGGTTTTATAGGAGAGAGACACCTAGGACAACGGGTGTACCAAGACTAGGTTTAATGGTTGGTTCATGGTATAAGTTTCCTGTTCTTAGTTTCTCTTCATATACCTCTCGAGTGCTCATTACACACTTTAGATGTGGGAATTTTGGTATTGCCGAGTTGGTTGGTTGAACCGGGGTCTAGTGCTTGATGGCCTTTTGTTTGGGCTACTTGGTTATAATTCAATAAGTTTGATTTTAGAACATATTTCCTTTTCGTTCATCTTTTGTTGCAATAGTTTTTGCACGGCGATAACTTATGCACCCTTTCTTATAGCATTTATGTTGCTATGGAATCGTTATAACTGCACCACGACATTGCGATATAGATCCCGCGCGATTGTGATTACGGGTTTTATCTGGATTTCTTTTTCTTTTCATAAAATATAAAAATTATGTGTCACAAGAACCTAGGGGCGGCTCAAGTCTTATGCTGGCCTAAAGGAAATTCAAATATGAAGCCTTTCTGAATTTTTCATTTTTCTTCTCTTTGCTTAATATTATTTGTTTTTCAATTCATTGAAGTAACAGAACATCCAATTATCAAACCAGTAACACAATGAGAATCGAAGAGTTTAAGAGAAAAATAATATAAGAAAGAAAATAAAACCAAACATCAATTTATGATAATCTATAAGTATGGCTAGATTTAGGGTTATCAATGAACCGAACGTAAAATGAACATTTAATGAAATGTGCGGTAAAATACTCGTTTATATGCGTTTATTTAATAAATGAACAAACATGAAAAAAAGTTTCGCTCATTTATTTATATTCCTAAACGTCCGATTATACGTCCGTTCATTTATGTTTGTAAGTGTACCAATTTTTATTGTATATCTTTAAAAATTGGTACATTGAAACAGATGAACACACATAAAATACAATATTTTGTATATTCTTTTGTTTGTCTTTATACGTTCATTATGTTCGTTCATTTACGTTCATTTAATCTCATAATGAACAAACATAAACGAAAACGAACACGAACACGAACAACCACATTTTTTTAATAAACGATCAATAACAAGAAAATTTGTTCGTTTAAGTGTTCGTGTGTGTTTATTTGTCTGGTTAAAACTAAATGAACGAACATGAGCAAGGCCAAGTTTGTGTTCGCCTGGTTCGTTTACAGCCCTAGCTAGAACCGAACCAACATGAACGAGGCTTGTCTGTGTTCGCTAGTTTTAGTTAACTGAACAAACGAACTAATATGAACACTTAAACAAATGAACATTGGTGTTCATGTTTGTTCGTTGAAAAAAAATGCTATTTTTGTCCGTTTAAAACACTATTCATATGTGATTATTGAAACGTTTAATTTGTTTACAGTATCGGCTAAAAGTCATTAGAATTTGTAGCATTTAATCAGCTCAATGCATCTTTTTGTAATAATAAAAAATTTAGACTTGATCGTGTTTCTTAAAGTCGAATAAGGACTTAGTGGTACAGATTTAAAAAATAAGCAAACATCCTTAATTAATAATTTTAGCAGTTTTAGTAATAGAGAACTTTTATATATCGAGACCTCAAGATGATGCACAAGAAAATATTTAACCGACTATATATATTCATAAAGGCGTTAAAAAATTGGGTACCTAGCTTAAATAATCGGGGGCCTAAAGTGATGGTTTTATTAGCTTTACCTTTAAACCGCCACTGTAGAAACCTATGACTCGTGTTATTACAGGGGGAGTGTTTTATTAGTTTTGTGTTATGAGAATTTTATATAAGGTTAAAAGTTAACATAATGGTACCTATAACGCAACTTATAATGAAACTCCATCTAGCACTCTTAAAGAGTTGGATTGATCATTGAGTATGATACTTGATTCTAGATTTTCATTCCCACATGAATCACAACAGGGCAGTTATATATATGTGTTGCAACCACTGGAGTATTAGTCCAATGGGTGGAGCTTTCGTGCTTGAGTCAATAGACCCGGGTTCGAGTCCCATCCATGGCATTTGCTTCAGATAGGTATCCGTCTCCACAAAACTTATGGGCACACTAAAGAGACTTTGTGGAATAAGAGATCGGGGGTCGAGTCTCGGTTCGTCTCACTCCAAGTTGTGCTCCTATAGGCAAGGAGAGTTGTCGGAGCTATTCATTGTGGGTGGATAATGGTTGGTGCCAAAAAAATCCGAGATCAGAGTGTGTTGGATATTTTAGTGTAATTGGATTAACTTGTTTGACCAATTTCGTCATAATAAGACATCATTTAGGCTTGGACATGCGGAGTGCACACCTATTTGAATTTATTATGATCTTAGGGGCGAAGGGACGGGGGTCCGGGGGCAGCGCCCCTGGGAGCGGGGTTCCAAGGGCGGCAACCCCTGTGAGCAGAGTCCAAGGGGCAGTGAATCAAATTTTTGGAAATTGAGGGACTAAATTTGACAACTTGGAAAACTACCCAAAAGGCGGTTATTATAGCCCTAATCCCATTTTTGATAGATATACGTTTTCTTGGTCATTCAGTTTTCTCTGGTTCCTAAAAATTTCAAACAAAAATCATACAAAACGTTCTCAATCTCTAAATTGTATCTGACTGAATAATTCGGGATAACCACGAATTGATTCGATCTGAAAGTGTTCACACGCGTTTTAGAGACTCAAACATATCCGGTTGTGTTCGTTACTGTTATCCCCTACAGAGTGTTCCCGCCAATCTACACCTTTTATTTGTGGAATATATATGTGTTGCACCATTTCAAAGTTTATAACCCGCCACTGATCGGAAAATATAGATAGTTTTTAATTCTGTCGACGTAGCAAGCTGATAGTTGTGGCATATGTGATTAAAAATCTTGGAGCCGCCACTCTTTATCTATCTTATTTCTTTGATTGGGAAAGTTAAATATAGTTGACTCGACTTAATGCCTGGATTCACAAACGAAAATCAATGATGGCGGCCTTACGTACTTTCCACTCGGGTGAAGTGTGAAGAGATGTTTTGGGGGTCATGTTGACTCCTTATTAGCATAGAAAATACGACTACACCATTATCTTTTGCAATTTTAATTTGTTTTCATCTAAACCACTACGGTGGACGATTTATTTAGTCAACGAAAAGAAAACTGAATAAATAAATGAATAATGATATATTTGAAAATAACATAACTAGAAAGTTTATAATTCGTGGAAATTTTTATTCAACCATATAACTGTTTGTAAATGTACAATCTATTTTATTAATCAATCTGTCATGCATGTTGTTGGTAGAACTAGGCAATCCCTTGTCAATATGCTTCAGTCATTGTGTTTAGACTTTAGACTAATACTCCGTACATGTAGTACTAATTAAACGCTGAAACACAACTTTCATAACATCATAACTTCATAAGCGTATCTTGATAGCATATACATGCAATAGTTTTTTGAGTCTTA
The DNA here is from genome assembly GCA_030686995.1 of Artemisia argyi. NCBI lineage: Eukaryota > Viridiplantae > Streptophyta > Magnoliopsida > Asterales > Asteraceae > Artemisia > Artemisia argyi. Next base: position 38,512,242 of record CM060694.1, read on the forward strand.
TATTAAGCTAACAATATCAATGAAACGAAATTGATGATCAGATCTTATTATATAATCTCGTATACAAAATCACAACTTTAACAAAATGAAAAACAAAACAAATTTTTAAAAGAATACATACACATAATCACGTAATCAGTAATGGAGAACATAGAGATTAAACTCGACAACAGCATCGCCATTGTTCATGTTAAAAGTATGAGTTCTAGCTTCAGCGTAACCACGAGCAAATCGAAATAGCCCACTTCCTCCAACGATCGGCATCTCTCTCACAGTCGACATCACTGCATTTCGGCCCAAAATACTCAAAGAGCTACCATTGTATTTCCCTTCAACAAAGACATAGTTCATAGCCATCAACAATCCCATTTCGTTAATGCTAGCAGAAGTATATATCCCTTGTGCTCTACCCACAAGCTTGGAAGTTCGTTCCGGGCCCATTGTCAATGGATTATCGATCATAGTGATGTCACCAAAACCAGTAGCTGCAGTGCGGTTCGTTCTGGTGGCTTCGACAATCCTAATAGCAGTAGCGTTAGGGCCAGCGACTATGTCATGGAAATAGATTCGAAAATGACTTAGTTTTTCTTTTCTTAGTCCTAAAGATCGTTGCGACAACCTTCTTCCAAATTGTTGGGATTCGACACTAACGAGAAACGATACAAGAAGAACACTCAATATAACAATAGCAGTTCTTGACATAGCCATTTTGTGTAATGGTGCAAACTGCAATGAAATATATGTGAAAGAATGAGAAGAGTTGATGATATATGCTTGGTGAGGAACTTGTTTATATAGAGTGTCACAAGCCAAAAGTTTCTAGATGGGTTATGCTTTTTGGTCCAAAATCAACGTTGGAGAACTTGGCATTCAAATATTTCCGCGTTTTCAGGGCTGAGTCCTTTATTTTTGTTTAAACTTAGCAGACTTTATAAATTATTGCTTTTACAATAATGGTAAAGTTAGTATACTTGAAAATTGAAATTACAAGCATAATTGTATAAGTTGGAAAACACCTCTCCTTTGGACATAGAGGTTAAGGGTTTGATCTTCATTCCCTACAAAAAGACCGAATATAGGGGTAAGGCTGTCTACATCTCACTTTCACCTTCTTCATACCTCGTGGAAGACGGGATTGAATTAACGTTAATATACTTGAAATTATATGTTGTTCTCTAAAGAATGAGTATAACTTTAAGTTAAGTAAGTTAGATTACTCTATGTTGTTAACAACGGAAATTTTATTGAAAAATATCTAGCATGAAGCTAGAAAAATAAAGGATTACAATGTTTTAATACAAGCATACGAACTAGATTAGTTAACTAGGCTAGTTAAGTAAGATTTAAACTCTTATTCCAGCAACAAATCCATGAATGAGATAAGATCTTTATCTCTTCCATTAGAGTGTCATTGCGAGGTGGCTTCAGATCAAAACAAACTCTATTACGATATCTTCAAATAGTCCAAATGTTTGAGCAAACGACAACGTCAAAACAGACCTTTGTCAATGTTTCAAGGGAACCGGAATGGCTCCATGACATAAGATCATGAAGTTGTCTTGGGTATTCGCCTATGCCCCACCACTTATAATCATTATCCATATATCCTTCGCAACCATACATTCTGCAAAAAGATCGATGTTGCGCTATTTCGAGGGCTTCATCGCATAAAGGACATCGGGGTCGAATGTAGGTCTATACTGTGAGTATCAAGGTGGCAACGTTTTGGAAGACGATTCAATCTAAGGCGCCAATTATGAATATTAACCTTGATTGGAACATACTTATTCCAGTAAACAGTTTCTAGTTGGGATCCAAAACATGGAACTTTCAATTTTGCACCTCGTGAAAGCAACTGTAAACTTGTTGGAATCGTTAAGCGAATAAGTCCAAGAATCAGGGGAGTCAGAGGGTACAAAATTGTTTAGAACAGTAAGTTGTTGTATTGCTCAAGCTCTTGACCATCTCTTATGGGCCGTCTCCAAGACCAAACACGATTTATGGACCCATAAAGTAACATCGATCCGTTATCAAGCAATCTTTGAAATTTTCCAAATAATGCATTCTGGTAAAAATGGATTTCAGATTTGTATAATCAATCTGTTATGCATGTTGTTGGTACAGCTAGGCAATTGTCAATAGGCAATTCTGTCATTGTTGTGTTAGACTAATACTCCGTACATGTAGTAGCAGTACTAATCAAACACTGAAACACAGCCTTCGTAACATCATAAGCGAAACAATATCACAACTTATTATATATGAAGCAACAATATCAATGAAACGAAATTAATAATCAAATCTTATTAAGTACAAAATCACAACTTTAACAATATGAATAACAAAACAAAATTTTAAAAGAATATATACACATAATCACGTAATCAGTAATGGAGAACGTAGAGATTAAACTCGACAACAGCATCGCCGTTGTTCATGTTAAAAGTATGAGTTCTCGCTTCAGCATAACCACGAGCAAATCGAAATAGCCCACTTCCTCCAACGATCGGCATCTCTCTCACAGTCGACATCACTGCATTTCGGCCCAAAATACTCAAAGAGCTACCATTATATTTCCCTTCAACAAACACATAGTTCATTGCCATCAACAAGCCCATTTGGTTAATGCTAGCAGAAGTATATATCCCTTGTGCTCTACCCACAAGCTTGGAAGTTCGTTCTGGGCCCATTGTCAATGGATTATCGATCATAGTGATGTCACCAAAACCAGTCGCTGCAGTGCGGTTGGTTCTGGTGGCTTCAACGATCCTAATAGCAGTAGCGTTAGGGCCAGCAACTATGTCATGGAAATAGATTCGAAAATGACTTAGTTTTTCTTTTCTTAGTCCTAAAGAGCGTTGCGACAACCTTCTTCCAAATTGTTGGGATTCGACACTAACAAGAAATGATACAAGAAGAACACTCAATATAACAATAGCGGTTCTCGACATAGCCATTTTGTGTATTAATATGCAATGGAAGATATATGAAAGAATGAGAAGAGTTGATGATATATGCTTGGTTAAGCACTTGTTTATATAGTGTCAAAAACCAAAAGTTTCTAGATGGCTATGCTTTTGGGTCCAAAATCAACGTTGGAGAACATGGCATTCAAATATTTCCGTGTTTTCAGGGCCAAGTCCTTTATTTGATCGTATAAAAATGCATATTTGTCACATAAGATTATAAAAAGATTATATTTATTTTTTGAAAAAATAAGTTAATGAAAATATAAGCTTTGTTTTGTACTCATTACACCATATGCTTGAATTTTGGTTATTAAAATATTATTACTCTCGTTATAGTACTATTAGCCCAAACCCCATACATGTACGGGTTATAAAACTATTACAACATGTAGCTTTTTTTTTTAGCAAAACATGTAGCTAAAAGTACCAAATCCTATCTTATTCCTTTGATCATAAAACTTAAAATACAGTTGACTCGTTTTAATGCTTATAATCACAAACGAAAAATCAATGATGGCGGCCTTACGTACTTTAATTTCCACTCGGATGAGGTGTGAATAGATGTTTTGGGGGTCATGCTGACTCCTTATTAGCATAGAAAATAGACTTTTTAAAAATATACATCATTATCTTTTGCAATTTTTGTTTACATTAGTTCATGAAAAGAAAACTGAAAAAATAAATGAACAATGACATATTTGAAAATAACATTTTTTTTTTTTTTGAACGGCGGTATACTAAAAACTAGCGAGAAGCTAGGCACAAACAATTACAAGCGATAGGATAGAGCGTTACAAAAATTAAAAAGCCACTCTATCCAATTAATAGACACATTACGAAGTCTATTAGAGATCCAAGTGTAAGTGAATTGCTTTATATTGTTTAGAATAAGACTTTTGTTTGGTCTTTTAGACGCAAAGGTTGGCTCACTTCTAAAACGCCATAGGATCCAAAGCGTGCATTGCATGACAGCTTCAAAAACGGTGGTGAAAGTGGGAGAAAAGGTTAAACAACTTGAGAGGGACAACACGTCATTGAGGTTGTTTGGTTGCTTATTACGGATATTCCACCAATTGAGGACATCTTTCCACACCGAGATTGCAACAATGCAATTCACCAGAATATGATCTTTGGTCTCAACATTAGCGTCACAAACTGGGCATCTTACCGAGTCAAGGTCAATTCCTTTATTATCTAAGTTTACTATTGTTGGGATTCTTTTATTTTTCATTCTCCATGTAGAAATGTTGACTTTAATGGGTATTAGCTTATTCCATCTAGTTGGAGCAGATTGGATTTGAGTAGAAGAATTCGTAATAAGAGATCGCATACCTTTCACCGAGAATAACCTTGAGTCATCAATCAAGCAATCACAACGATATTGATCAGTAGAGAGGTTGTGGAAATTTGAAAGGAGGCTTTGAAGTTCTTTTAACTCTGTGACATTTTGAGACCTTAATGGTCTACGCCATTACCAATGGAATTGCAAGCCTGGTGGATTTGTTTGGCCAACATGACCTACTTCATTTAAATCCAAACTTTGCCCAGGTCGATTAAGAGCAGGCCCATTTGATGAGTGAAAAATGCCATTAGATGAAGTACTAGTATCAGTTGTCATAGAAGTGTCAACACTTAGCGGAAGAGTAGATGGGACTCGATCACACACTCTACAATTTGGATTTGTTTCGATACGAAATAACCTTGGAAAATAATCACTAAGAGGAGAGTTATCAACCCAAGTGTCGCTCCAAATCCATGTTGATTGACCATTACCAATCTTCACCTTAAAGAAGGAGTGAAGATTAATGCCAATATCATTTAACTCCCCATTAAGTTTAGCAATCTCGTACCAAGGACCAGCTTTACAACGGATTGACGAAGCGTCATGGAGCCCACCATGTGGACCGTGAATAGATATGATTACGTTGCACCATAGGGAATTGTTTTCTGCAGTAAATCCCCACCACCATTTAGCAAGCATACTTTGGTTACTGACCTTCAAACTTCCGATGTTAAGTCCACCATTATTTAACGAAGCAATGACCTTGTCCCATGCTATCCAAGGGATTTTATTGATATCTGACGTGCCCCCCCCCCCCCCCCCCCAAAAGAACTTTCTCCTAATACTTTCGAGCTTGTTGATTATTACTTTTGGAGCTTTGAAGATGAAAAAGGAATAGACCCCAATGCTACCAAGGACGGCTTTGATGAGTGTTAGTCTACCTCCAAAAGAAAGTGACTTTGCTTTCCACATAGATAGCCTTTTGTGAAATCTATCAATAACAGGGGACCAACTAGAACTTCTTGACATATTTGCACCAATGGGAAGCCCAAGATATGTACAAGGGAATTGGGATGGTTGACAGCTTATCAACGAGGCGAGGGAGAGAAGTTCACTATTAGAAATACCAATACCAAATAACTTGCTCTTATTAAAGTTAACTTTGAGACCGGAGGCAAGGTGGAAATAAGTGAGTATTCGTGACAAGTTCCTAACATTAGTTAGAGACCATTCCCCAAATAGAATAGTGTCGTCCGCGAATTGAAGATTAGATATATGAATCTTATTTCTCCCGACTTCAATACCCAGAAAAAGGTGTCTAGATTTTGCTTCCTCAAGAGCCACATTTAAAGCTTATTGCAATAATAAATAGAAACGGGGAAAGAGGGTCACCTTGTCGAAAACCTTTTTCAACTTTGAATTCCGGGGTGGGAGTGCCATTGACCAATACCGAGGCATATGCTGAATTAAGGCAAGCGTTTATCCAATTTCTCCCCTTTGCACTAAAACCCATTTGAGTCACGATAGATTCCACCAAGCAAGTCGAATGCTTTTGCAAAATCAACTTTTGTGAAGAACATCTTTCTTTTTACACCTTTCGATCAAGAAAGTTTGTAATTCGTGGAAGTTTTTATTCAACCATATAATTGTTTGTAAATTTACAATCTATTTTATTAATCAATCTGCCATGCATGTTGTTGGTACCGTAGAACTAGGCAATTGTCAATATGCTTCTGTCACTGTGTTAGACTAATACTCCGTACATGTAGTACTAATCAAACGTACACAATTTTCATAACATATGAATTAATCTGTCTAAAAACAAGTATTCATTTTGATAGTGACACCCATGTATAAGAAAGCGCAAAATCGTTCTAACTCGCCAAAACGAACATACCTGCCAGCATTGCTTGATAAGCAGTTACGTAGTGTGCCAACTCTCACTTCTTACTTCAAAATAAGTGTTCAGTTTGATAATGTCACTCATTTTTAACATGGTATAAAAACTCTACTGTTAAAAAATCAAATGAAAGTTAGTACAATTATTTTACGACGGAAAGACTAGTTAGTTAATGAAAAGTTGCTTTCTTTTATGACACTACTTCCAAAGTTCCAAACAATGTTTCTCCATACATTTTAATATTTTATCGCGTAGTATAGCTGTAGCACTATCATATGAAGATCAACGCTCGCATTGGTTCCATATTTGAGTATGTTTAAAGGATAACTGATGATAAAAACATATTTTGATAGCATGAACACTAATTTTCGAGTCTTGTCTGAAGCAACAATATCATATCAATGAAACAAAATTGATAATCAAAACTTATATAATCTCGTATACAAAATCATAACTTGTTCAACATGAACACAAAACAATATTTTATGAAAATACATGTAACTAGTAATGGAGAACATATAGATTGAACTCGACAACAGCATCGCCATTATTCATATTAAAAGTATGAGTTCTAGCTTCAGCGTAACCACGAGCAAATCGAAATAGCCCACTTCCTCCAACGATCGGCATCTCTCTCACAGTCGACATCACTGCATTTCGGCCCAAAATACTCAATGAGCTACCATTATATTTCCCTTCAACAAAGACATAGTTCATAGCCATCAACAAGCCCATTTCGTTAATGCTAGCAGAAGTATATATCCCTTGTGCTCTACCAACGAGCTTAGAAGTTCGTTCTGGGCCCATGGTCAATGGATTATCGATCATGGTGATGTCACCAAAACCAGTCGCTGCAGTGTGGTTGGTTCTGGTGGCTTCGACAATCCTAATAGCCGTAGCATTAGGGCCAGCAACTATGTCATGGAAGTAGATTCGAAAATGACTTAGTTTTTCTTTTCTTAGTCCTAAAGAGCGTTGTGACAACCTTCTTCCAAATTGTTGTGATTCGACACTAACGAGAAACGATACAAGAAGAACACTCAATATAACAATAGCGGTTCTCGACATAGCCATATTGTGTAATGGTGCAATGGAAAATATGTGAAAGAATGTGAAGAGTTGATGATTTGTGCATGGTGAAACACTTGTTTATATAGTGTCAAAAACCAAAAGTTTCTAGATAGTTATGTTATTTGGACCAAAATCAACGTTGGAGAACATGGCATTCAAATATTTCCGTGTTTTCAGGGCCAAGTCCTTTATTTGATCGCATAATAACAGCACAAGGTGCAGATGGGGAGGCTTGCCTCCCCATTTGGGTCCCACCCCTGCCACATCACCAAACACCTCAACTTCAACTAACCACAACAAACCCCCTCTCACCAAACAACAAACCTCAACTTCCCTATTAGGGCTCCACCTCTTACACATTTATTTTTTTTATTCATTTCATTAAATAAATTAAAATTCATTTCACAAATACTTAAAAATAACAAAATATACTAATTTTATAGCTTGAATAAAGTCCAAAGTATTTCCAATTCGAACAATCTACATGAAATTACCAACTCCTAATTGTCTTTTCTACAGTGGTTAAAAACTTAAAACTAACAAGAAAAAAAAGGTAAAAACTATAAACAAAAGTTAAATAAGTTTGTTGCATATGAATATATTCTCTTTTTTTTTTTTTAGCCAAGATATTTACTCTACTAGTGTCAAAGTGTAGTGTAGCCCAATAAAAGTATTTTAAGGCCTGTTATTCCAAACCTAACCCATCACATTATAAAGAAACACAATTCTTATATTTCTTGGCATAATAACAGCCGCTATTCTTTAGATGTCAACTACTGCATCTTGTACCAGCAGCTGACCAAATCTCAGAATAGGTATTCATATTATTTCTTGCTTTTGATCTTGCTAAATATTATGTTTGTGATTTATGTTTGTGATTTATTGTGATTTATTTCATTTTCCATCTCTGCTCTCTCCAACGTTAACATTCACTTTTGTTAGCCTTTTTGCTTCGCCGTGGCCACGGGGAGGTGACCAACAACGAGCAACGGCGAAGGGCAATTGGTGTGGCGGCGAGCAACGGCTCGCCGTTGAGCTTGCCAACTCAGACGGCGAGGGAGAACGGCGACATTACACCTTGTGCTCTAATGAATATTTGTCACAAAAGATTACAAAAATATTACTGCGTATATTTATTTTTGAAAAAAGATAAGTTAGTGAAAATGTAAGCTTTGTTTTATATACATAACTTAACTTATCAGAAATTTAATATATTTTTTATAGAAAGATCTTAACTTCGTAGATTTATGAATTGTAACAATATTTAACTTCAAAACAAAATTATTAACATATCATTACTCATTACATCATTTGCCTGAATTTTTGTAGTTAAAATATTATTACTTGTATACTATTAGCCTAAACCCGATACATGTATGCGTTATAAAACTATTACAACATGCAGATAAATCCTATCTTATTCCTTTTATCACAAACGAAAAATCAATGATGGCGGCCTTACGTACTTTCCACTCGGATGGAGATGTGAAGAGATGTTTAGGGGGTCATGTTGACTCTTTATTTAGCATAGAAAAACGACTTTTTTTATAAGATATACAGTATTATCTTTTGCAATTTTGTTTTCATCTAAGTATCAAACACTACGGTGTACTATTTGCATTGTCAATGAAAAGAAAACTGAATAAATAAATGAATAATGACATATTTGAAAATACTGTAACATAACTATAATAATTGTTCGTAAATTTACAATCTATTTTACGAGTATTAATCAATCTGTCATGCATGCTGTTGGTAGAACTAGAAAATTGTCAATATGCTTCTGTCACTGTGTTAGACTAATACTCCGTACATGTAGTACTAATCAAGCGCAACTTTCATAACATCATTAGCGAAACAAATGAATTAATCTGTCTTAAAATAAGTGTTCGATCATTATGATAGAGAGTCGCATGTTTAAGGAAGCATAAATTTCGTTCTCGCTTGCCAGTTGCCAAAACGAATATGCCTACCAGCATGGCTTGGTAAGCAAGCAAGCAGTTACGTAATGCGCCAACTCTAAGTTCTAACTTCAAAATAACTGTTCATTGTTCTGAACAAACTAAATTAAAAGTTAGTACACTACAAAATATAGTGTTATTCTTCACACTTATTTTGCCACGGAAAGACTAGTTAGTTAACGAAAAGTTGCTTTCTTTTACGACACTAGCTACTCCAAACAATGTTTCTCCATACATGTTATCGCGTAGTATTGTTGTAGCACTATCATATGAAGATCATCGCTCGTATTGATTCCATATTTGAGTATGTTTAGAGGATAACTGATGATAAAAACATATTTTGATAGCATGTACACTAATTCGAGTCTTATCTGAAGCAACAATATCATATCAATGAAACAAAATTGATAATCAAAACTTATCGTATAATCTCGTATACAAAATCATAACTTGTACAACATGAACACAAAACAAAATTTTAAAAAAATACATCATGTAACTAGTAATGGAGAACATATAGATTGAACTCGACAACAGCATCGCCATTATTCATATTAAAAGTATGAGTTCTAGCTTCAGCGTAACCACGAGCAAATCGAAATAGTCCACTTCCTCCAACGATCGGCATCTCTCTCACAGTCGACATCACTGCATTTCGGCCCAAAATACTCAATGAGCTACCATTATATTTCCCTTCAACAAACACATAGTTCATAGCCATCAACAAGCCCATTTGGTTAATGCTAGCAGAAGTATATATCCCTTGTGCTCTACCAACGAGCTTGGAAGTTCGTTCTGGGCCCATGGTCAATGGATTATCGATCATGGTGATGTCACCAAAACCAGTCGCTGCAGTGCGGTTGGTTCTGGTGGCTTCAACAATCCTAATAGCAGTAGCATTAGGGCCAGCGACTATGTCATGGAAATAGATTCGAAAATGACTTAGTTTTTCTTTTCTTAGTCCTAAAGATCGTTGCGACAACCTTCTTCCAAATTGTTGGGATTCGACACTAACGAGAAACGACACAAGAAGAACACTCAATATAACAACAGCAGTTCTCGACATAGCCATTTTGTGTAATGGTGCAATGAAATATATTTGAAAGAATGAGAAGAGTTGATGATAAATGCTTGGTGAGCCACTTGTTTATATAGAGTGTCAAAAGCCAAAAGTTTCTAGATGCATGGTTATGTTTTTGGGTCCAAAGTCAACGTTGGATAATATTGTATTCAAATGTTTCCGCGTTTTAAGGGCTGAATCCTTTTTTCTAATTTAGCTTAGTTGACTTAAGAAATTATTGCTGTTACAATAATGGTAAAGTTAGTATACCTGAAAATTAAATATGTAAAACTGATCCCTGTTACAATAACTTGTTTTTATTGTGTGTTAGTCAAAATAAAAAAATAAAATAAAAATAAACTAACCTAGAGAATAGGTGTGTGATATAATAATACGGAGTATATCATTATTTTAGCATTATACAAGTTTAGTTAATATTTGGTCAAACAAACGAGAAGCAAAGGAAACTTCTTGTACCAGCATTGTACTTTAGAGGGATTAGGTGAGTGTATGACTTGAAGAAAATTGAAGCATTTCACACATGGTGAGCATGTAATATATTATTCAAAATTTCATATATAATCCTCCCACCGTCTCAAATTATAAATCTATGTTACTTATAACTTTATAAAGATTTGAAGCCCGCGCGTTACGGTGAGATATTTGTATTACAATAGTAATGTAAACAGTCAAACTAAAGCTATTTTGCATTAACAATGCGGATTCTTTTTTTTTTTTTTTTTTTTGTATTTTAAATAATATAACTCTATATATTATTGTTGATAATATTTTTCATAATAATCCATGCAAGAAGACCCGGTGGATCTATCAAAATGAAAAGCCCGATACAATTTTCATGCATTTATTGTTTGAGTGAAAGTTTTGTTCATGTGTTAATATTAACTCCAAAGCTTAATTTTGTGCCTAATTGCGAGCCTTTGAAATTTTGTATGTAAATGTATGATAATTTGAGTATGATATTTGTACTAAACGAGCGGGATTGCCTGCGCGTTGCTGCAGGGCATTTTCCGCTCTTCCCCCACTCCCTTTTTCGTTGTATTTCTAATCATTTATTTGTTATTTTATATATATTTCTTGTTTTTTTTTTTGCCACCCCGTCGCAAGGTCACCATCACCTGCTTTATACATGGTAACACCCCAAGTGATTTCCCCTTAGCTGATTTTATTGTTTTACCAAAACTCTAATTTAATAAACTTTTAATAAAAGCGATTCTATAACAAATCTTTCTATAAAACCATTTTTGTAATATAAAAAACGTGTGGATTTATTTTTTTTATCCGTGACTCGGTCTGAGTTGGTGACTCACCGAGTATTATTTTTTTTTAAATTTATATGTTTTTAATTTAAATCCATTCCTGTTTGGTTTTTTAGATCTCACGTTTTTTTTTTTTTTTTTTTTTTTTTTTTGTAGTGCCACTGCTGTAGCCGCCACTCTCTTGCCGGAAAAAGATACCACTGTTCCGGGAAATGACCGTATTGCATTTGCCAAATTTATAAATAAAAACGCGATTCGGGAAAAATATTGAAGTTTGTACTTAGTTTTATGGGAAAATCAATTTTGAGAACAATGGCGCAAGTTTCGTAATTTTTCGAGTCCGTTTGCTATGTCGTTTGGCTTCCGAATCGTTTTTGGACCAAGTTTAGGTCGTTGACACAAACCTCCCCTCCCTTTCTTTTGACCGGCGCCCCCTAAACTTCCCACATTGTCACTTTACCCTCCTCCCCCACTAACTATTATTATTATTAATATTATTTACTTATTTTTTTTTTCATATAACACAAACAAATAAACACACACACACACTTTTCACTCTTTCTCTCTTCTCCCACACCGCCGACCACCTCCACCGGAAAATATTCCGGCCAAAAATATTTTCTTCCACCATCTTGTAGATCGGGTCGTGTACGTTCCGGAAGTACGGACCGATCGTCACAAAACTCACCCGAACACCCCTTTTGAACCACCACCGTCGACCACCATAACACCACTACGACTCCACCATTTTTCCACCACTTTCCCACTATTTTTCTAGTTGTTTGCTCGGTAAAATTATTACCCAAAACCCTTTATATCTTTTGTTTTTAATTTTTGAATTTCGTATATATTTTTATTATTTCAAAATAATATGAAAAATTTATTTTATGTTTAGAATAATAAATAAATGAGTGGTCACTCACTATTTTTGAAAAATATAAAAGTTTTGCATTTTTTTATATATTATTTATTTTTAATCCGAAAATTAATAAATATTTATGTTTTTATTTATTTATTTCCGTATTAAATTTTATTTATTTTAAAAAATATGAAATTTTTATTTTAAGTGTGGAATATAAAATAAATAAGTGGTCTCTAGTTATTTTTATAAAATTTGAAAGTTTTGTATTTTTTATATATTTATTTAGTTTTAAATCGAAAATAGAATGCCAACTCACTCCAAAGTACAACCATTTGATGCGTGTTTACTGTTATTCCAACTGTTGCGTACACATTTTTGATGCACCCACATCCTGGGTTTTAGATATATATATAATTAATTTTGCTAATTGAAGTATTTTGCAACAGTTTTGTTACACACTATATAAAAAATGGTTGTTACTTTAATCTCAAACTTGAAATTATAGTTTTTAACTTTTTACAACATGACTTATGATCAAATGAGAAGAAACCTTAAAATAAGAAGGATGAGAAATAACTATAACTACACATTAGAGATACATCGATTTGAATTAGATGCATCTTTAATCTTTTAGATGCACCATAATATATTTTCTAGCTAAAAATTAGATGCATGTACGTATATTAGATATGCATTTCATCAAGTTAGAAGAATTCTATGTATTTTTCGTCCTTTACGGGTCAAATTAGTTGCTAGTACTACTTTGTATTTTTTCACTTCAAAATCACTTTCGAAACTAATTGGGATGCATATAAATTAATAGAGATGCATCTAATTCAAGTCGATGCATCTCAAATATGTGGTTATAGCTATTTCTCATTCTTCTAATTTCAAATTTTCTTTACAACATATGGTTATCTGATAATTTAAGTCTCATATTTATTCTAACGGTTTTATTATACACTATATACAAAATGATTGTTACTTTGATCTTAAACTTGAAATTGTAGGCCTTAATAGTTGGATCCCAATTAATTATTCAAAATGATAGTCTACAACATAACAGGATTTTTTAATAGTTGGGCTTGGATAGTTGGATCCCAACAAATTTTTAATCAAAGTCCAACTTAATTATTGCGGTAATCACCTTTCTGTCTTCCTGGCTGCCCACAGAAGGAGTTGACGATCGACTAGGACGATCGATTCCCACTCGATCGAGCTTCTGTGGGAAATTGATCGCCCGAAGATTTTTTGTGAACTTGGTCGTCCCTGCGACCGAGTTAATTCACACATTTCTTTTGCATTCAATGTTCTATGTGTTGCAATATACGTTGGAAAGTTAAAAAAAATGGTACAAGATGTTGCAATATGGAACGTTTAGGAAAATAAATAAATTTTTTAACACACTTATAAATACCACATATTAACACAACATATAAACATATTCTAAATTCACAAAATCTCACAATTATCTTTATTCAAAATGTCTAAGAAAACACCACAATTAAAAGGCCAAAATCCTGATTACCACAAAACATCCCGCAATTAACACCGGATTCGAATTTCCAGTAAACCGTGTCTCACCAAACGTTAATTTCCGACCCATCTTGATTATCAATCTCAACAACCTCCACAATAACAAACTAACAATCCGTTTGCTATTAACCGTCCTATCAATCGTCCATTTATTCCACCGTATCAAAACAACTAACAACCACAACAAAGCCACTCCCATCGAAGCCAACAATCTATGTATGGCTCACCCGAATCGGTGTATCGTCCAACAATGGACTCATCAACGTCTTCGTATTCAAGTTATCAACGTTATTCTACGGTTAACCGCATAAATCTTGATGCTTGTGATTTTATGGATCAATTATGCAACAAACCAGAATTTTATGTTGGAACCGGTTTGGGTTATGCAGCTGAAGCTTATCCGAATCAAGAGTATTCTATGGGTCAAGGTTCGGCTAATGGATTGTATCACGATTCGGTTCCAAATGATGATCTTGGTGATGATGACGACAACAACACTTTTTCGGAGGAGATGTCACCGGTCAAACCCAAGAAACGAGCTACAAGGGGTAAGAAGAAGACTGTTGAGAAAGAAACCATGAATGATTCGGCGCTTTGGACACGCAAAGAAGAGATCGCGTTGTACATGACTTGGTGTGATTCGTCGGAGAATAACATAGTCGGAAACAACCAAAATTCTAAGGGATTTTAGAAGAAAGTGATAACTTACTTTGAAAAAGAGGTTGGTGCAAACAGATCGTATAACTCAATTATCACCAAGTGGAAAAATAGGATTCGTCCTAGAGTTGGTGCATTTTGTGCCATTTACGACAATGCTTATAGGAATTATGGAAGTGGTGAGAATGATCTCACTATTTATAAACGAGCATGTGATGAATACGAAATAATGATGAAGCATGCATTTGTATTGGATCATTGTTGGGAAATTTTGAGGGATCATGAGACTTGGAAAGATAATGAGATGCCGGCTTTTTTTTTATCAAGATGCGGGTCGAAAAAAACAAAGGACTTCTGAAACCGGCTCGGATGTGCCTGATAATGAAGAGCCTCGAAATGCGCGACCAATTGGTCGTGATACCACTAAGAAAAATGAGAAGAAATCGTCGGAGAGTTTCAAATCTTCTTATTTGGATGGGGTAGCGGACAAATGGAAAACCATTAAGTCCATGACATTGGGAAAGAAGAAGGAGCTAGCAGACGGATACTACGAGTTGAAGAAAAAAAAGCTGGAGCAAAGGGTAAATGAGTTGGAGCAAAGGCTAAAGGAGTTGGCAATAGAAGAACAAAGACTTGAACTTGATCGACAAAAGAAATATGAAAAAAAAAAAAAAAACTCATATTCTATGTCACACCAATCAACCCAGCTTTGCCCGCATTACAACGACAAAAAATGCAGGAAATCAAAGATTCGATCAAGGAACACCACAACCTAGATTATTAATTAGTTTTTAATAAGTGTTGTAATATTTTTATTTTATTTCAATTATTATGTAACGTTTTAATTATTAATGAAATTTATGTTTGTGTTAAAACTGTTTTTTTTTGTTTTTTTAAATTGAACTTGGTCGCTCTTATTGGGGCACTCAATCACTTGCAGGTCGCTGGAGAGAGAAAGCTAACGTAACAGGGAAAATAGAAGGATTGAGGCTCCTTAATGTGGGCAGCCTTATGCTCGAGTGTGCATGCATTAAGATTGTTGAAATGACTCAACTGTTTATCATTTATGGTAGAACGTTCCAAATGCATCATCAAGTTCTAGTAATTTTCTTTTATTTAAAGCCATCATAAGAATACCGGCCTATTGCATTCTACAAAGAACAAAAACACATAGTTAATAAATCGAAATTATGGATCGTCTTGGAGAACTTGCACGCAAACTCTACTTTGATGGTTGACCAACTCCTTGTGCATATGGAGAGGGAGATTGCCAAAGATTTAAAGGTGGCCAAAGAATTAACGAAGCTTTGTCAACAGATAAATGAGAGAGGCAGAAGCTTATAACGGAGATGTGAAGGTTGTATGGGTATGTGGTTGTCGTAAAAGGTGTGGCATATCTTAGCTTGATTCAGGATCGTGAGATGGAGGAGGCCACGGGTATTATGAAGTTGATCAATCAAACACATGCTCGTGCGTACGAATAAATTGCTTTTGTTGTGAAGATAGGCGTATGTAGGTGGATTGTTGTTTAGGTTTGATCTTTGGTGTTGTGTTGTAAGTGGTTGAGGGATTTCTTTATCTTGGGTTTGTGTAGTTGATGTATATATTTGTTTATCAATGAATTAACTTGTTTATCTATTTCTTGTTTATTTACATATACTTACACAGTTACACCAATGTTTTTCTATCATGGCAAGAGTTATTAAGTGATACTAAAACTTGCATTCTTCTTGGTTAATCTGGATAGTCGTATATAGGGAAATAAAGAATAAATTGTTAGCCATTACAATTCAAAGTGCTCAAAGAATGGGTTATAACCTTAGAATGTCATTGCATGTGGTTTGATTTGTGAATCTTATGCTTTGTGTTTTTATGTCGATATTATGTACTACCTCCGTCCCATTTTAATTGTCCGCAGGCCCGAATTTGACCGTAAATATTTTTGTTTGTATTATATAACACTTGATGAAATTTATATCATTGAAAAGTTCGTTTAACGAACTTTTCAATGATATAAATTTCATCAAGTGTTAACGAACTTTTCAATGATATAAATTTCATCAAGTGTTATATAATACAAACAAAAATATTTACGGTCAAATTCGGGCCCACGGACAATTAAAATGGGACGGAGGGAGTATATTTTTTTGTTGATGAATCGTGTTTAGTGTAAATACATACGTAATATATAAAAGATAAGGGCAATATTGTCTTTTAATAATTTTAATAATAAGACAAAATATCAGATCAGTTGTCCTTTTATTACTAAAATATTTGACACGTGTTGAATTTTAAAATAAAGACGCACAGTAGCACGGTCGTATATGACCAAAACTGAAATTTGCAAAAAACCTCACTTGATCGAACACAAATTTAATTTTTGGCATAAAATTGGAATTTTCCTTCTGTATAAAGAGTCGGTCAGAATTTATTGTTTGTTAGCATATAGGGCACTCATACTTGAGAGCAAAGATTAGGAACAACATTATGGTTCAAAAAACCAACATAAGTTATGTTTAGCCGGATATGAAGTTAAAAAAAGAAAGTAGATAACATACGAGGGTCTCTAACGGTGCCATGGACGATGTAACCGTTGGAAAGGAAAAGTTTAACAACCCATGAAGCAATATAACATCCGACTCATGTAACGCACACCTTATTCACCCCTTCCATGTTTTGATCAGAGTACTAGAATAAAAACCAAATTATCTCCGAAACACACACATTTTAGCCTTAACACAAATGAAAATTTATACTTTTAACATATCTCCCTTAAGTTTTATAAAGTATTTGCAAATTCTCAAATAACTCAAAAAAACACAAGCAAATTAATTGCAGTTGAGGAGAGTTGAACGTTGGGTATTAGGAACAAACTCATTGCGCTTAACAATTCCGACAAACTCATCTTTTGTTTTATCTCTTGTTTAGCATTATTTCAATTACAAGTTTGTTTGCTACAGGATATACGATGCAGTAAACTAATACGAGTATATCATAATAACACTTGTGGGATGATTTACTTTTAATTACCATTTAATGATCTAATAAATTGATAAATTGGGTTCTTGTTGTTTTCTAAATATAGACAAGAAAAGAATCTGAAGAGAAAAACATATATCTGTGTTAAAGCAAATTCCCACGAGAGAGTTCTGCTTCAATAACGATCCTTCGGCTAAGCTCCTCAGGATACTGATCGGTTCCTACACACAAGAAACACGCACGTTAGACTCGCCTTGGGTTTTATCCCAAGACCAACCTCCGGCGTGAGAGTAAGTATGTGGTAATACGAAGGGTATAATTAGTGAGAGTAAATGCTAAGTAGGTGAGAAATTGATTACCTATCATAAATGAAATGGGAGTATTTATACCACCTTCACTATGTTACCTGCTCTATCTAGGGATCAAGCAAGCCGAGCTATACCTAGTATAGTAGGTAGTTGTCAGATTGCACGCGAAACCAGATCCCGGAAAATCTGGGACGACGGCGTGACGGCGGTCCATACCATTGTCCTTTGGATAAAACATTGTCACTGGGTAAAAGAGGGTAGCTTGTTTGGCCTTCGACTATACTCTTCGGTTAGCGCAACTTGCCTGAGCTTCGATTATTCGCTTCGGTTAGGTTCTGTCCGGAGGTAGGTTTTACATCCGGATGACACGTGTCGTCTTGATACATACACCAACAATCTGGTATTTAACTTTCAAATATACGAAAGTAAATATCTTTGGTAATCATATGGGATTTTGAATGTCTTTACAAAGAACAGACACTTTATTCCAAGAAATTGGTGTGAATTCGATATTAGTCGTTGAGATTCATATGATTGTCTTATAACATCTTGAAAACAAGTTGAAGATAGGTGTGATGATGTGTGGTTAAAATTAACAAAGATGATGGGTTTTGGTTTGGTGGGTGTAAACAAATCGAGTGGCCGGAATATTGATTGGTGAAAGACGTGGTGGTGGATGTTCGGAATCTGATAAATTGTATTTTTGGAGCATAAAAATAAATGCAAATTCAAGAACAAATTCGAAAGGAAAGAACAAAAGGGTATTTTAGTCATTTAACTTGAAAAATTAGCAATACTATTCACAATTTAAAAGTATTTTAGCGCACCGACAATTAATAAAGTAAAGATAAATTGGATTTTTTTTTTTTTTTTTTTTTTTTTTTTTTTAATATGTATTTTGAACTTTCACGGAAAAGTTGCTTTCTTTTATGACACTACTTCCAAACAATGTTTCTCCATGCATACAATCAGTCGATCGAGATATTGGCTTAAAGGATATACATCTTTAACCCTTCCAAATTAACTGATATAGCACTAGGTCCTCCCAATAAATTCACCCCAATTCCGTCTATGCATACAATGTTTCTCCATGCATGTTATTGCGTAGTACTGTTGTATATCACTATCATATCAAGATCAGTGCTCGTATGGATTCAATATTTGAGTATGTTTAAAGGATAACTGATGAATGTACACTAATTTTCGAGTCTTATCTGAAGCAACTAATATCAATGAAACAAAATTGATAATCAAAACTTATTATATAGAATCTCGATCGTATACAAAATCATAACTTGTACAACATGAAATCAAAACAAAACTTTATAAAAATACTGTAACTAGTAATGTAAAACATATAGATTGTGCTGGACAACAGCATTGCCATCAGTCATATTAAAACTATGAGTTCTAGCTTCAACGTAACCACGAGCAAATCGAAATAGCCCACTTCCTCCAACGATCGGCATCTCTCTCACATTCCATATCCCTGCATTTCGGCCCAAAATACTCAAAGAGCTACCATTATATTTCCCTTCAACAAACACGTAGTTCATAGCCATCAACATGCCCACTCCTTTAATGCTGGCTGAAGCGTACATCCCTTGCGCTCTACCAACGAGCTTGGAAGTTCGTTCCGGGCCCATTGTCAATAGATCATCGGTCATGGTGATGTCACCAAAACCAGTCTCTGCAGTGCGGTTTGTTCTGGTGGCTTCGACAATCTTAATAGCAGTAACGTTAGGGCCAGAGACTATGTCATGGAAATAGACTCGAAAATGACTTAGTTTTTCTTTTCTTAGTCCTAAAGAGCGTTGCGACAACCTTCTTCCGAATTGTTGGGATTCGACACTAACGAGAAACGATACAAGAAGAACACTCAATATAACAATAGCGGTTCTTGACATAGCCATTTTGTGTATTATGATGCAATGAAAAATATATGAAAGAATGAGAAGATTTGATGAATTGTGCCTGGTGAAGCACTTGTTTATGTAGTGTCAAAAACCAAAAGTTTCTAGATGGTTATGTTTTTGGGTCTAGAATTTATAATTTTGTATTCAAATGCTTGTTTTAAGGGCTGAGTCCTTTTTTTTCTTAGCATCATGCTACAAGTTTATTTACAGTAATATTTGGTCAAACATACAAGAAGCAAAGGAAACTTCCTGAACCGACGTTGTACTTCATATGGGATTAGGTGAGTTTATATATATGGACTGTAAGAAAATTGAAGCATTGCACACATGTGAACATGCAATATTCAAACATAAGAGCCTAGGGAGTCATAACTTACGCCTCATCTTAATATTAAATAACATAACGCTAAAAAACATCAGAAAATCATAACACCAAATAACACCACTTTTTGAGACTCATTAAAAAAAAAAAAAAAAAAAAAAAAAAAAAAAAAAAAAAAACCCTAACGCAAACCAGCCTAACACCAAATAACACCGGGTGAGAAATGGTTGTAACTCAAGTTGCCAAGTTATAACTTGAGTTACTACAACAACTCAAGTTACAACGCAAGAGTAACGTAGCATGCCTCGAAATGGTTCTAACTCAAGTTGCCATGTTATTTTCGTGCCACTTAGACAATAACGCCGATCCAACTTACCATTACCCGCCCCCGGGCTCTAATACTAGTGTTTTTGCGATATTGCATGATTAAGAAGTAGTAGAATGCGTATTGGGAAATGGCCATCACCAATAAAGTACAGTAATTGTGAACTACAGAGTATCCAATAAGTGGGTGTTAATTTGTGTTATTTGAACGTTGTTATACTTACAGTAAAACCTTTATAAATTAATAATTTTGAGACAAAGATATTTTATTAATTTAGCGAGAAATTATTAAATCGATAAATTAATAATTTATTAATTTAAAGAGGTTTATATATGGCCTTTAAATTTTCAAGTGTAATATACTAGTTACAATGTATACTCCTTATAGATGAAAAATAAATTTGAAAAACAAGTTCCAGTTAAAATTTTATGAATTCATAATCACACTTTATGAAAATAAAATTAACACTTTTTGTTACAATACGAGAAGACAACACACCAATACTTTACAGCAATAAGGAGATTTTGAGATAAACTCAATATACATTTGAAGTTCAACAGAAAATAACAAGTGACAATGAATTACATTTTTTACTAAACAATCTTAGGATTTTGAAGTGTATCTCTCTCACACACACATATATAGATATATATGGAATTTTTAGTAATTATTAATTTATAGTTTCGTTGGGACTAATATATATACACTGTTATTTCAAAAAAATTATTATCTTATTATTTTATCGATTGGGGTCCAAATTTGTACTGGTCCCAAGTTGGGACTAGACAAATTATTAAAAATTATCGAGGTTATTTATTTATCGAGTATTAATTTATAGAAGTTTTACTGTATACGACTAGTAGTAGAATGGCAATGATCACTTTAGAGAGAAAAATATACATGTAGTCATTTACATTGGTATTCAAAATATTAGCATTAAATCAACTTTGCTTTGTAGGTTTCTAGGCGTTACGAGTGAGAAACATTGTAATGACGTTTTTTTGGAAGGTAAAGAGTTTATTTGGTTTGCCCTTCAAAGAAAAAGAGTTTGTTTGATCTGTTTAACATTAAATTAAGTTAACCAATTTATGTTAAACTTATCAGACTTGCGTTGTTATGGCCTTTCATATCTCTAATGTACTTTTATTAACAAAATCTTAATTGTATGTAACTTGCCCATAAGTTGGGAACAAGGTTTTTAAAACTGAACCAGACATCAAAGCGTTTTTCATTTAGTTCTTGGCTTTTTCGGTTTCTTCTAGTGTTTTGGCTTTTTCGGTCAAAACACTAGTTGGGAACATCATGCCAATTGATTCTTCTTGAAATGTTTAATTTGGCAAAGAAAACTCTAACCACGTGCCTCTCTTTTTAGTGTTAACCGACCATTCCACAAGGACACAATCCCATGTAATGTGTATGTTAGAGTTTGTGAATAAATATTAATATACGTATGACTAGAATCGAACTCGGGATCTCGGGATTGCGCACATTACAAATGAGAATTAAAGTATAATAATTGATATATATTAAATGTTAGGGTAAGGATCCAGTGAGAAGAAAACTTAAAATGAGAAGGATGAGAAATAACTATAACCACACATTTGAGATGCATCGACTTGATTTAGATGCATCTCTATTCATTTAGACACATCCCAATTAGTTCCAAAAATTGATTTTGAAGTGAAAACGATGCAAAGTAGTACTAATAACAAATTTGACCCGCAGATGACGAAAAATGAATAGGATTTATCTAACTTGATGAAATGCATCTAATATATGTATAAGCATCTAATTTTTTGCTAGAAAATATATTATGGTGCATCTAAAAGATTAGGGATGCATCTAATTTATGTCGATACATCTCAAATGTGTGGTTATAGTTATTTGTCGTCCTTCTCATTTTAAATTTTCTTCTCATTGGATCCTAAGTCTTAAATGTTATATATATAATTATTTAAACACTAAATATTGCCTAACGGTCGTTAGTACTTAACGAAATTGACTAACGAGCAAAGATAAGGGACTAGAATGTAAATAGAAGCTAAGAAGGTTCCGGAACACCCCATAGGGGTCATGGTCGGTCGATCCGCAATCCAAGGGGAATTCCCCTTACCCTAACTTGTCCTCTAAGTTTACATTCATTATAAATACAAAACCAAAGGTCATGTTTTGCACCTTTTGTACACATACATAACCTTAAAGTTTTCTTTCTTCTTTTCTTTGCTAAAACCCAATCGAACAAACACCCATAGGGTTTTGATCGATTTCTTTATTGCAAAACATAAGTGTTTTCTTGATCTTGTAATCAGTTTAATTCGTTATTAATTTGTGTGTACAAAAATGAGGTAATTACTCACTATGGTTGATGACGTATAGTCTATATTTGGGCCACAAGCCCAAATGATAAACATTACTAAGGCCCAAACCCACCACGCGTGGGCTATCATAACAATTATTTGGGCCGCACCACCAATGGGGTGGGCTCACACAGGCCCAAGCCCAACCAAACTATTTATGGTCTAGATAAGGATCTTCTATTTATGGATAAAGATCCTTGGACCGGATAAGCACCATGTGTGCGAAGAGTAAGGAGCACGAAACCTACAAGGATTCTGCGCCTATATATAGAATGACATAATTCTCATTAAAGGTACGATCTACAAAACCCTAACTCTTTAATATAACCTAAAACCGATTACTTACTCTCACGCCGGAGGATAATCGTGGGAGACAATCCCAAGATAAGCCTAACAGTGTTTGTTTACTTTCTTAGTGTGCAGGTCTCAAGCATTAAGAGCAAATTGGTACAAGAGCAAGAGCCCAAACCAGAAATGCCCAACTTTTGTATCAACAAGTGGCGCCATCCGTGGGACCCTACACTAAGAACTAAGAACTAGAATGACGAAGAACAAAAACTCAAGCCAGCGGACTCCGCAGTTGGAAAAAACACGTGACCCTCAGAGGAAGAACCCTCAAGATTCGACCTCTAGGCAGGCCTCTGGAACAACCAGTGCGCCTGGTCACCAAGAAACGGGACCAACCCAACCTCTCCCAGCGGTAGAATTGCCTACAAGGACTACTCAAGCCACCACGGTGGTCCCAAGCGTTGAAGAACTTCAGCGCACTCTCTTCAATACTCCCTATCAAACGGCACCTATAGTGGACAACACTGTGCCACCTGGCGCACCCAATCGAGACAGGGCGCCTAATGTGGAGGCAGAAATCCTTGCAGCGGATGAGGACGCACCTGATTTAACGATAAGTAATTTCGTATCCCAAAATTACGAAACCTTAACCGCCCTCATGCAAGAAGAAGCAAAGAGAAGGTCAAGCATGAGCCTGCAAGCCCGGCTCAACTTTAGTCCCGAACACGAAACATCACCACCGCGCTACCAAAGAGGGGGGTGATTGAGCCTAAACCACCTAACTTAAATTGACCAAGGAATGGTCAACAAAGTCAAATAGCCTAGATCAATGCTCCGCGGAAGTATAAGGTTTCCCCGGGTCGTATTGTCCCGACGAGGTGTGAATTGTTAATAAACGGTTTCGTGATCGGGTGAATTTGGATGAGAAAGGGGTTTATGATTGGTTATGCTATGGAATCTACAAGAGAATAGCTTAAATAAGCTATATAAACAAGACGGGGAAGTTTGAAAACCCAGAAACGTTTAAAACTTAAAAACGCGTACATTACGTTTAAATAAAACGTAAACGTACAAAATAAAACGCGAGTTTTAACAAAATAAAATACTTACAAAAGTGAAAATCACATTTTTACAATCCTAATAATAAAAGAAACTTTTTAGAAAATTAAAATTACTTTTTACACTATTTAATTATTTAATATTAATTAAAAACTATTTAATACTTACTTATTAATTATTTAAATTAAACTAAATTATAACTAATTATGAAATTACACTAAAAATATGAAAAATAAATTTGGAAAAATCTAAAATATTATAAAACTAATTTTCAAACTTAAAATATATTTTTCCTACTTTTATATAATTACTATTAATTAAAAACTAATTTAAACTAATTAAAATTACACTAATTAATAGAAAAATGTAAAATAAGCTTGGAAAAATAAAATTAAAACTTAGAAAAATCTAAAATAATATAAAACTAATTTTAAAACAGAAAATATATTTTTAAGACTATTTAAATAATTACTATTAATTATTAACTAATTATTAATTAATAAAAACTAATATTAATTATTAAAAATACTAAATGAAAAGAGAAAAATATGAAAAATTTACAGAAATTATTTTACAACTAAAGGAACTTAGGAAAATTATAAAAACAGAAAGTGCTTAAGGAAAATAAGCACTTATGCAATAAGCTTCTTAAATAGAAGCTATCACTTTAGGAAAGTTGGCTTTTTCTGATTTTTTTTTCTTTACAAAACTATTCAAATACTAAAAAAATGAAACTTTAATAAAGGGACCAAGGTTGAATCAAAAGAATAAGCACTTATGGGGACCAAAGTGCTTATCAGCTTGGATATTCAAGCTGATAAGGGATTTTGGTGTGCAAAAGCTGATCAAAGAGCTACCACAGTGAAAACAAAGATAAAATAAGCTAATACAAGTGCAAGGTACTGAAAATAAGTTGAAACAAGAGAATTATCAAACTTAAGGAAGCTGTGTTACCTCAATAAGTGAATCCAAATCCCAAAAACCAAACAAGCAGGCCTGCAGGCTCAATGTGGGCATTTGCAGCCATTGTGGGGCCCACCTGAATGATAAAGGAGCCAAGGTAGGATTTGATCCAACAAACTAAGCTGGGGGTCATCAAATTAAGCCAAGTCCCAAACCCTGAGACTCACAGACAAGCTTAGGAGGGGGGTTTGCATATACTAGGCACTCAGCAAAGAAAGTGGAATGGGACAAGTAACAAGCTACTATCTAGCTTATCTAATGAACTTGGAAATGCAAATGGAACTTAAAACTAAAAAGATTAACTACTGAGCTTTCCAAAAAGCCCCAATTCACAAGCTAAGACTCACAAACAAGCTCACAAGGAGCTTGTGATTGTGGCTATTTCACACTGATCAGTCAGTGGTGAGAATTGGGTGGATCAAGGTGGGAACCTAAAATAAGTAGCATAAATAAGCTATAAGCTGGAAAATAAATACATTCAAATGAACTAGGCCAGAAGGGCTTCTAAAAACAACAATTCTAACAAGCTAAAGCTCAACAATGAACAAGGTGAGAGCTTATGATAGTGGAAGTGAAACTGTGCACAAGGCATCTTTGTGAACAAACACTGATAAAAAGCTATCCATTAAGCAGTATAGAAAAATCATAAAATTAAGCAAACCATATAAATATAAAGATGAGCTTGTAGGTTTTGAAAATCCAAAAGCTCATAAGCTAACTTTATCTGGAAAAATCATTAAAATTCGAGCAAGTTTTGGAAAATCTGATAAGAAAGCAATTTTTGACTTTTGCACTTATGCTCAACTTTGACTTTAATGAACTATGAATGATCTCCAATGCTTAAATATGCAGTATTAAACTAAATCATGACTGGAATAAGTTAAAGAAACAACTAATGTAAAGCTTAAGTGAGATTTAGAACTAGCAAATTCAACAGTGAAAGAAGTAATGAAATTAGAAGCTAATTTTGACTTTTACCCTGAAGTGCACTGGATCTTAAGCATTCACTGACCTAACTATGTCCAAGGTAAACTGTTGGAACCAAGTTTGGGAACAAAAACAACTCCTAATCCCTAGAACTAAGCTCAGCCAAACACCCCTTCACAGGGGACTGTTTTGCTTTTGAAAAAGGAAATGCAAGTTAAGCTCAGGATTTTGGAAATGTAACTGCTATTTTAAACTTACTATGACCAAAGAAGTGAAACCAAACCACAAATAAGCATTCTAACAAGCTAATAAACAAACAAGCATAATTTTTCATATATGTGCATATATATATATATATATATATATATATATATATATATATATATATATATATATATATATATATATATATATATATATATATATATATATATATATATATATTTGGTTTTATTCTTGGAAAGCTTTTGATAAAACTAGTTTAAAAAGTGATCTTAACTCACAATAATCTCAGAGGCAACTAAATTAGGCTTTAGAATCAATATGCAGACTATAAAGATGAAAATGTAGATAGGGAGGCAATAAGTAAAAATTTAAATGACTTAACAATCTCTTAACAATAATGAGAAAATTAACAACTTATATTACTGAATTGAGAGATTACATAAAAACTTATAAAGAAAACTGAAAGACAAACTTAAAACTAAAATCTACTTAATCTACAGTTAACTGCTACTCTTGGCTCTGCTGCTTCCTTTTTCTTTTATAGGGGACCATTAGGGTTCTTGAGACCCTATGTGTGAATCCCACATCCATTTTTAACCATTGGATTTGCTTGAAACCATCTTGACCTTTGAATCATTCTTTTGGCGCCAAAGTCCCAAATGGCAGGTTGGGGTGACTTGGAGTAATTCGTGGGTATTAAATGTGCTTTGGAGGTTTGTGTGAGTTGGGGAGACAAGGATTTGGAAAAGTGAGGTGGAGGGATGGTTGAGGTTGAGTGTTGCAGTGATAGCAGCCTCAAGTGGGGGTGAAGGTGGAGGGTCAAACGGTTGGGTTGACCGGGGTGGAAATAAAACGGTTTGTGTTTTTATTATTTGTGTGGAGTGGGCTGTGAGGGTGTTTGTGGAGTGGGCTTGGATGTTGGGTTATTTGTTGGATTGGGTAGGAATAAGGGTGGGATGTGTTGGATTAGTTTTGGGTTTAATGATAATAATAAGTAAGGTCCGTTTGGTTTATTTGTTAATCACAAGGACCTATTTTGAAATTCCACAAAACACAAGGACTGAAATTGTAATTCCCCACAAGTATCACCAAGGATCAAAATTGACAACTTTAATAACCCAAAGACCCAAAATGTATTTTTTTTATTTTTAAAGCACCGGGGACCAAATATGTCAATTTGCAAAGTTTAGGGGTCATTTTTGCCAAACTGTGAAAAACTTTTATCCAAAGACCAATATTTGAATATTTTTGAATTTCCAAGGACTAAAAATGATTTTTCATCCAAAAATATCCCATCAGGGACCAAAACTGCCAATGTTTGAAACTTCAGGGACCAAAACTGTAAATTCTCAAAACTTTCCAATTTTTCACCAAAGGACTAAATATGACATTTTATGATTTCAAAATGACCTTTGGTGATAATTTTCCATTTTTTTGAATATCCAGGGACTAGTTTTGTCATTTTATGAAAGTTGGGGGACTGAAACTGCCAATTTTGCAAACTTTGTGCGTTTTTCAATTGTTTTTGCTCGTTTTGCATCTAAAACATATAAAACACAATTTTGAAATATTTTCAGTATTTTGATGCATTACTGAGTGTTTTTGTATGTTTTGCAGTTCAGATTAGACCAAAAATGATGAGTGTTTGAGCACTCATCAATCCCCCACACTAAATTATTGCTAGTCCCTAGCAATACTGTTTTGAAAACTTGATGGATTTGAAAAACTCTTTACCAAAAGCCAGCACTTCTGGAGTAGCCAGATGTAAGAACTGTGGCACACCTGATAACCGTGTGATTTTGAGCAAACCACCAGCTGTCAACGGATTTGAGTAGTCTTTACCAAAAGCCGTTTGCTTCTGGACTAGCCAGCTCTTGATGGAATAGTCAACATCTTGGTGAGCTGATTACCAATTATGGATTTTCCACGGCCTTTACCACAAGCCATAATCTTGCGGGCTAGCCAACTCATTTGTTTTCGGGGAGTTGAGGAACCATACAATTTTGGGTAAATTGCCAGCCGTCAACGGATTTGATATGTCTTTACCAAGAGCCGTTTGCTCCTGGACTAGCCAATCCCTTTTGTCGGTTAGACAAGGCGGACTGATTACCACAAAAATTTTGAAGCACCAGTGAAAAAAAATTAAATTTTTTGAAATTTTGGCTAAAAACGGGGGTATTATATAGTAAAATGTGATAGAATTCGCTAGAATAGCGTATACCCCCCCCCCCCCCCCCACACTAAGCATGAATATTCTCCTCAATATTCAAAATCCCGGCTATTATGCCGACATTTTGAACGTAAAAGGGCAACATTACAAGCTAAGCGTGGAAAAACCATTTTGTTTTTTTTTCACTCTATTTGTAACCATAGCATGGGGGACTCCCCCACACTTAGGGTGAAAACCCTATATGCATGCTACTGTTTTTGTTTACCGAGTCGCTAGCTTGACTCGACCCCTAATTCATTTGTCATTGGGGAAGCATGATGTGGAAGAAACAATCTCAATCGGACTTTCATTCAAGATGTTTGGACAAACATTTGAAGCACGTGAAAGTTCCACACCGATGAGATATGTATCCGGCTCAAGATAATGATACATGAAAATGCCGGGATCAAATATAGTGTCCTCACTCCCGAAGGAATGAAGAACAGGAGAAGTCACCATGTAGGTGAAGAAAGGAAGAAAGATCTTGATGACAATCAAGATTGATTCATCATCATCGGAAAGAGAATTCATGATTGGTGTATCATGAATCTCATCAGTAAAGCTCGTATGATCTAGACGTATTATGGGTGGGAGGGTTGGGATTTTGATATCAATCAAATTCTCATGGTTGAGAATATTTCCCTCCGGAAAACAAAGATCAACTTTGTCTAGATCAAAGTGGAAGTTATCATACTCCGGTGGAGATATGATATGAGTGAGTTCACCAGAGAACTCCTCAAAAGTGAATAAATCATAATCGGGGAGAGAAATTTGAGAATGAGAAGTGGTACTGCCACTAATCTTCTCTCCCATATGATCAAAGGTAAAGGCTTCAAATTCCGGTATAGGATCATCGGAAACAATGTCACTATCCTTTATGGGGATAGGAGATGAAATAGGTTTCATTTTGAAAGCCTCGATTTTAGAAATGAGGAGATCGACATTCAATAATGTTGCACGAAGTGCTTCATCCTTGATTTCAGTATCAATCTCGTCATTCTCTTCTTCTAAGATGACTAGCTCAGAAGGTAATTCTTCCATATAAACGATGTCCTCAAAAGATAACGAATTGTCATCAGTAGAATCGGAGAACATCTCATCATGATTAGATGGGAAGAATAGAGGAGGAGGAATATCACACATATGGTCAAAAGTCCCCTGTGACTCTCTCGGGATTGGGACAAGGATCTCAACACTAGACTTTATTAATTCGTCCGATTCTTTATTAGGAACAGTGCTAAGATGCTCATCCCCCATGATCAGAGAGTGAGTGTGAACTTCGGGTGTGATAAGAGGGGGTTGAGATGGAATCTCAACTGATGGAATCTCAAGTGATGAATCTTTGTAAAATCCAAGGATATCAAGTGTATCCTCATCATCACTATCATCAGGAATGAAATGAAATCGAGATATAGATCTGGCTGCTTTTTCTTTTGCTATTGATTCCCTAATAGATCTTTCATAAGCGTCTTGGGAATTTATTTTAGCAGCCTGTTCGTCAGCTAACAATTCTTCCATCGATTTTTGGTTTGGATTATCTGGGGTATGTGTCATTCTTCTCAAGTCTTTCACTAAATCTAAAAGATCAATGAGAAGACTTTGAGGAATTGGTGGAGAGGGAGGTTCGTCATAATACGATGTGTCAAAATTGTCACAAGGATAAGGATTACTCGTTTGACAATCTGAGCTGAAGTGTGGACCTCCACAGTAATCACAACAGTAAAACTGATGTGGGTGTGAGTTGTATGTGCTAGAGTCATAATTGCTATCAGGAAACTGCTCATAGACAAGCGTGTTTCCCGATTGACAATCAGAACTGTAGTGTGAACCACCACAGTACTCACAACAGTAAAACTGCTGAGACTGATGATGTGGTAACTGATGGAATGAATCAGTCGTGTCATGGTAGGAATAAGGGTCTTGGTTATAGACAGACCCGTTTCCTGACTCTACCATGCCACAACTGGGGCAATTGGCACCATTTTGAGGATTACCACGCCATTGGCAAACCAGAAAGTGTGGATGAGACATAGAAAGAATCAAAAGGTTTGGGAGGGGTAGGGATGAAGAATCAAAGGCGTGAGAGGGTAAAGGTGAATATTTTTGGGTTTTTGGATGAACATTTTGTACAAATGATAAGGAAAATGTTTTTGTGTTTTTGTTTTTATGAAAATATGAACAAGGATGGATAAATGTACAATGGAACGAATTCCAAAGACACTAATCAGAAAAACCGTTTAGATAAACGCGCACAACCTCCCCGGCAGCGGCGCCAAATGTTGATTGATGCCAAACGGTCAACCTAAATTGACCAAAGGATGGTCAACTAGGTCAAACTGCCTAGATCAATGCTCCGCGGAAGTATAAGGTTTCCCCGGGTCGTATTGTCCCGACGAGGTGTGAATTGTTAATAAACGGTTTCGTGATCGGGTGAATTTGGATGAGAAAGGGGTTTGTGATTGGTTATGCTATGGAATCTACAAGAGAATAGCTTAAATAAGCTATATAAACAAGACGGGGAAGTTTGAAAACCCAGAAACGTTTAAAACTTAAAAACACGTACATTACGTTTAAATAAAACGTAAACGTACAAAATAAAACGCGAGTTTTAACAAAATAAAATACTTGCAAAAGTGAAAATCACATTTTTACAATCCTAATAATAAAAGAAACTTTTTAGAAAATTAAAATTACTTTTTACACTATTTAATTATTTAATATTAATTAAAAACTATTTAATACTTACTTATTAATTATTTAAATTAAACTAAATTATAACTAATTATGAAATTACACTAAAAATATGAAAAATAAATTTGGAAAAATCTAAAATATTATAAAACTAATTTTCAAACTTAAAACATATTTTTCCTACTTTTTATATAATTACTATTAATTAAAAACTAATTTAAACTAATTAAAATTACACTAATTAATAGAAAAATGTAAAATAAGCTTGGAAAAATAAAATTAAAACTTAGAAAAATCTAAAATAATATAAAACTAATTTTAAAACAGAAAATATATTTTTAAGACTATTTAAATAATTACTATTAATTATTAACTAATTATTAATTAATAAAAACTAATATTAATTATTAAAAATACTAAATGAAAAGAGAAAAATATGAAAAATTTACAGAAATTATTTTACAACTAAAGGAACTTAGGAAAATTATAAAAACATAAAGTGCTTAAGGAAAATAAGCACTTATGCAATAAGCTTCTTAAATAGAAGCTATCACTTTAGGAAAGTTGGCTTTTTCTGATTTTTTTTTTCTTTACAAAACTATTCAAATACTAAAAAAATGAAACTTTAATAAAGGGACCAAGGCTGAATCAAAAGAATAAGCACTTATGGGGACCAAAGTGCTTATCAGCTTGGATTTTCAAGCTGATAAGGGATTTTGGTGTGCAAAAGCTGATCAAAGAGCTACCACAGTGAAAACAAAGATAAAATAAGCTAATACAAGTGCAAGGTACTGAAAATAAGTTGAAACAAGAGAATTATCAAACTTAAGGAAGCTGTGTTACCTCAATAAGTGAATCCAAATCCCAAAAACCAAACAAGCAGGCCTGCAGGCTCAATGTGGGCATTTGCAGCCATTGTAGGGCCCACCTGAATGATAAAGGAGCCAAGGTAGGATTTGATCCAACAAACTAAGCTGGGGGTCATCAAATTAAGCAAAGTCCCAAACCCTGAGACTCACAGACAAGCTTAGGAGGGGGGTTTGCATATACTAGGCACTCAGCAAAGAAAGTGGAATGGGACAAGTAACAAGCTACTATCTAGCTTATCTAATGAACTTGGAAATGCAAATGGAACTTAAAACTAAAAAGATTAACTACTGAGCTTTCCAAAAAGCCCCAATTCACAAGCTAAGACTCACAAACAAGCTCACAAGGAGCTTGTGATTGTGGCTATTTCACACTGATCAGTCAGTGGTGAGAATTGGGTGGATCAAGGTGGGAACCTAAAATAAGTAGCATAAATAAGCTATAAGCTGGAAAATAAATACATTCAAATGAACTAGGCCAGAAGGGCTTCTAAAAACAACAATTCTAACAAGCTAAAGCTCAACAATGAACAAGGTGAGAGCTTATGATAGTGGAAGTGAAACTGTGCACAAGGCATCTTTGTGAACAAACACTGATAAAAAGCTATCCATTAAGCAGTATAGAAAAATCATAAAATTAAGCAAACCATATAAATATAAAGATGAGCTTGTAGGTTTTGAAAATCCAAAAGCTCATAAGCTAACTTTATCTAGAAAAATCATTAAAATTCGAGCAAGTTTTGGAAAATCTGATAAGAAAGCAATTTTTGACTTTTGCACTTATGCTCAACTTTGACTTTAATGAACTATGAATGATCTCCAATGCTTAAATATGCAGTATTAAACTAAATCATGACTGGAATAAGTTAAAGAAACAACTAATGTAAAGCTTAAGTGAGATTTAGAACTAGCAAATTCAACAGTGAAAGAAGTAATGAAATTAGAAGCTAATTTTGACTTTTACCCTGAAGTGCACTGGATCTTAAGCATTCACTGACCTAACTATGTCCAAGGTAAACTGTTGGAACCAAGTTTGGGAACAAAAACAACTCCTAATCCCTAGAACTAAGCTCAGCCAAACACCCCTTCACAGGGGACTGTTTTGCTTTTGAAAAAGGAAATGCAAGTTAAGCTCAGGATTTTGGAAATGTAACTGCTATTTTAAACTTACTATGACCAAAGAAGTGAAACCAAACCACAAATAAGCATTCTAACAAGCTAATAAACAAACAAGCATAATTTTTCATATATGTGCATATATATATATATATATATATATATATATATATATATATATATATATATATATATATATATATATATATATATATTTGGTTTTATTCTTGGAAAGCTTTTGATAAAACTAGTTTAAAAAGTGATCTTAACTCACAATAATCTCAGAGGCAACTAAATTAGGCTTTAGAATCAATATGCAGACTATAAAGATGAAAATGTAGATAGGGAGGCAATAAGTAAAAATTTAAATGACTTAACAATCTCTTAACAATAATGAGAAAATTAACAACTTATATTACTGAATTGAGAGATTACATAAAAACTTATAAAGAAAACTGAAAGACAAACTTAAAACTAAAATCTACTTAATCTACAGTTAACTGCTACTCTTGGCTCTGCTGCTTCCTTTTTCTTTTATAGGGGACCATTAGGGTTCTTGAGACCCTATGTGTGAATCCCACATCCATTTTTAACCATTGGATTTGCTTGAAACCATCTTGACCTTTGAATCATTCTTTTGGCGCCAAAGTCCCAAATGGCAGGTTGGGGTGACTTGGAGTAATTCGTGGGTATTAAATGTGCTTTGGAGGTTTGTGTGAGTTGGGGAGACAAGGATTTGGAAAAGTGAGGTGGAGGGATGGTTGAGGTTGAGTGTTGCAGTGATAGCAGCCTCAAGTGGGGGTGAAGGTGGAGGGTCAAACGGTTGGGTTGACCGGGGTGGAAATAAAACGGTTTGTGTTTTTATTATTTGTGTGGAGTGGGCTGTGAGGGTGTTTGTGGAGTGGGCTTGGATGTTGGGTTATTTGTTGGATTGGGTAGGAATAAGGGTGGGATGTGTTGGATTAGTTTTGGGTTTAATGATAATAATAAGTAAGGTCCGTTTGGTTTATTTGTTAATCACAAGGACCTATTTTGAAATTCCACAAAACACAAGGACTGAAATTGTAATTCCCCACAAGTATCACCAAGGATCAAAATTGACAACTTTAATAACCCAAAGACCCAAAATGTATTTTTTTTATTTTTAAAGCACCGGGGACCAAATATGTCAATTTGCAAAGTTTAGGGGTCATTTTTGCCAAACTGTGAAAAACTTTTATCCAAAGACCAATATTTGAATATTTTTGAATTTCCAAGGACTAAAAATGATTTTTCATCCAAAAATATCCCATCAGGGACCAAAACTGCCAATGTTTGAAACTTCAGGGACCAAAACTGTAAATTCTCAAAACTTTCCAATTTTTCACCAAAGGACTAAATATGACATTTTATGATTTCAAAATGACCTTTGGTGATAATTTTCCATTTTTTTGAATATCCAGGGACTAGTTTTGTCATTTTATGAAAGTTGGGGGACTGAAACTGCCAATTTTGCAAACTTTGTGCGTTTTTCAATTGTTTTTGCTCGTTTTGCATCTAAAACATATAAAACACAATTTTGAAATATTTTCAGTATTTTGATGCATTACTAAGTGTTTTTGTATGTTTTGCAGTTCAGATTAGACCAAAAATGATGAGTGTTTGAGCACTCATCAATCCCCCACACTAAACTATTGCTAGTCCCTAGCAATACTGTTTTGAAAACTTGATGGATTTGAAAAACTCTTTACCAAAAGCCAGCACTTCTGGAGTAGCCAGATGTAAGAACTGTGGCACACCTGATAACCGTGTGATTTTGAGCAAACCACCAGCTGTCAACGGATTTGAGTAGTCTTTACCAAAAGCCGTTTGCTTCTGGACTAGCCAGCTCTTGATGGAATAGTCAACATCTTGGTGAGCTGATTACCAATTATGGATTTTCCACGGCCTTTACCACAAGCCATAATCTTGCGGGCTAGCCAACTCATTTGTTTTCGGGGAGTTGAGGAACCATACAATTTTGGGTAAATTGCCAGCCGTCAACGGATTTGATATGTCTTTACCAAGAGCCGTTTGCTCCTGGACTAGCCAATCCCTTTTGTCGGTTAGACAAGGCGGACTGATTACCACAAAAATTTTGAAGCACCAGTGAAAAAAATTTAAATTTTTTGAAATTTTGGCTAAAAACGGGGGTATTATATAGTAAAATGTGATAGAATTCGCTAGAATAGCGTATACCCCCCCCCCCCCCCCCACACTAAGCATGAATATTCTCCTCAATATTCAAAATCCCGGCTATTATGCCGACATTTTGAACGTAAAAGGGCAACATTACAAGCTAAGCGTGGAAAAACCATTTTGTTTTTTTTTCACTCTATTTGTAACCATAGCATGGGGGACTCCCCCACACTTAGGGTGAAAACCCTATATGCATGCTACTGTTTTTGTTTACCGAGTCGCTAGCTTGACTCGACCCCTAATTCATTTGTCATTGGGGAAGCATGATGTGGAAGAAACAATCTCAATCGGACTTTCATTCAAGATGTTTGGACAAACATTTGAAGCACGTGAAAGTTCCACACCGATGAGATATGTATCCGGCTCAAGATAATGATACATGAAAATGCCGGGATCAAATATAGTGTCCTCACTCCCGAAGGAATGAAGAACAGGAGAAGTCACCATGTAGGTGAAGAAAGGAAGAAAGATCTTGATGACAATCAAGATTGATTCATCATCATCGGAAAGAGAATTCATGATTGGTGTATCATGAATCTCATCAGTAAAGCTCGTATGATCTAGACGTATTATGGGTGGGAGGGTTGGGATTTTGATATCAATCAAATTCTCATGGTTGAGAATATTTCCCTCCGGAAAACAAAGATCAACTTTGTCTAGATCAAAGTGGAAGTTATCATACTCCGGTGGAGATATGATATGAGTGAGTTCACCAGAGAACTCCTCAAAAGTGAATAAATCATAATCGGGGAGAGAAATTTGAGAATGAGAAGTGGTACTGCCACTAATCTTCTCTCCCATATGATCAAAGGTAAAGGCTTCAAATTCCGGTATAGGATCATCGGAAACAATGTCACTATCCTTTATGGGGATAGGAGATGAAATAGGTTTCATTTTGAAAGCCTCGATTTTAGAAATGAGAAGATCGACATTCAATAATGTTGCACGAAGTGCTTCATCCTTGATTTCAGTGTCAATCTCGTCATTCTCTTCTTCTAAGCTGACTAGCTCAGAAGGTAATTCTTCCATATAAACGATGTCCTCAAAAGATAACGAATTGTCATCAGTAGAATCGGAGAACATCTCATCATGATTAGATGGGAAGAATAGAGGAGGAGGAATATCACACATATGGTCAAAAGTCCCCTGTGACTCTCTCGGGATTGGGACAAGGATCTCAACACTAGACTTTATTAATTCGTCCGATTCTTTATTAGGAACAGTGCTAAGATGCTCATCCCCCATGATCAGAGAGTGAGTGTGAACTTCGGGTGTGATAAGAGGGGGTTGAGATGGAATCTCAACTGATGGAATCTCAAGTGATGAATCTTTGTAAAATCCAAGGATATCAAGTGTATCCTCATCATCACTATCATCAGGAATGAAATGAAATCGAGATATAGATCTGGCTGCTTTTTCTTTTGCTATTGATTCCCTAATAGATCTTTCATAAGCGTCTTGGGAATTTATTTTAGCAGCCTGTTCGTCAGCTAACAATTCTTCCATCGATTTTTGGTTTGGATTATCTGGGGTATGTGTCATTCTTCTCAAGTCTTTCACTAAATCTAAAAGATCAATGAGAAGACTTTGAGGAATTGGTGGAGAGGGAGGTTCGTCATAATACGATGTGTCAAAATTGTCACAAGGATAAGGATTACTCGTTTGACAATCTGAGCTGAAGTGTGGACCTCCACAGTAATCACAACAGTAAAACTGATGTGGGTGTGAGTTGTATGTGCTAGAGTTATAATTGCTATCAGGAAACTGCTCATAGACAAGCGTGTTTCCCGATTGACAATCAGAACTGTAGTGTGAACCACCACAGTACTCACAACAGTAAAACTGCTGAGACTGATGATGTGGTAACTGATGGAATGAATCAGTCGTGTCATGGTAGGAATAAGGGTCTTGGTTATAGACAGACCCGTTTCCTGACTCTACCATGCCACAACTGGGGCAATTGGCACCATTTTGAGGATTACCACGCCATTGGCAAACCAGAAAGTGTGGATGAGACATAGAAAGAATCAAAAGGTTTGGGAGGGGTAGGGATGAAGAATCAAAGGCGTGAGAGGGTAAAGGTGAATATTTTTGGGTTTTTGGATGAACATTTTGTACAAATGATAAGGAAAATGTTTTTGTGTTTTTGTTTTTATGAAAATATGAACAAGGATGGATAAATGTACAATGGAACGAATTCCAAAGACACTAATCAGAAAAACCGTTTAGATAAACGCGCACAACCTCCCCGGCAGCGGCGCCAAATGTTGATTGATGCCAAACGGTCAACCTAAATTGACCAAAGGATGGTCAACTAGGTCAAACTGCCTAGATCAATGCTCCGCGGAAGTATAAGGTTTCCCCGGGTCGTATTGTCCCGACGAGGTGTGAATTGTTAATAAACGGTTTCGTGATCGGGTGAATTTGGATGAGAAAGGGGTTTGTGATTGGTTATGCTATGGAATCTACAAGAGAATAGCTTAAATAAGCTATATAAACAAGACGGGGAAGTTTGAAAACCCAGAAACGTTTAAAACTTAAAAACACGTACATTACGTTTAAATAAAACGTAAACGTACAAAATAAAACGCGAGTTTTAACAAAATAAAATACTTGCAAAAGTGAAAATCACATTTTTACAATCCTAATAATAAAAGAAACTTTTTAGAAAATTAAAATTACTTTTTACACTATTTAATTATTTAATATTAATTAAAAACTATTTAATACTTACTTATTAATTATTTAAATTAAACTAAATTATAACTAATTATGAAATTACACTAAAAATATGAAAAATAAATTTGGAAAAATCTAAAATATTATAAAACTAATTTTCAAACTTAAAACATATTTTTCCTACTTTTTATATAATTACTATTAATTAAAAACTAATTTAAACTAATTAAAATTACACTAATTAATAGAAAAATGTAAAATAAGCTTGGAAAAATAAAATTAAAACTTAGAAAAATCTAAAATAATATAAAACTAATTTTAAAACAGAAAATATATTTTTAAGACTATTTAAATAATTACTATTAATTATTAACTAATTATTAATTAATAAAAACTAATATTAATTATTAAAAATACTAAATGAAAAGAGAAAAATATGAAAAATTTACAGAAATTATTTTACAACTAAAGGAACTTAGGAAAATTATAAAAACATAAAGTGCTTAAGGAAAATAAGCACTTATGCAATAAGCTTCTTAAATAGAAGCTATCACTTTAGGAAAGTTGGCTTTTTCTGATTTTTTTTTTCTTTACAAAACTATTCAAATACTAAAAAAATGAAACTTTAATAAAGGGACCAAGCCTGAATCAAAAGAATAAGCACTTATGGGGACCAAAGTGCTTATCAGCTTGGATTTTCAAGCTGATAAGGGATTTTGGTGTGCAAAAGCTGATCAAAGAGCTACCACAGTGAAAACAAAGATAAAATAAGCTAATACAAGTGCAAGGTACTGAAAATAAGTTGAAACAAGAGAATTATCAAACTTAAGGAAGCTGTGTTACCTCAATAAGTGAATCCAAATCCCAAAAACCAAACAAGCAGGCCTGCAGGCTCAATGTGGGCATTTGCAGCCATTGTAGGGCCCACCTGAATGATAAAGGAGCCAAGGTAGGATTTGATCCAACAAACTAAGCTGGGGGTCATCAAATTAAGCAAAGTCCCAAACCCTGAGACTCACAGACAAGCTTAGGAGGGGGGTTTGCATATACTAGGCACTCAGCAAAGAAAGTGGAATGGGACAAGTAACAAGCTACTATCTAGCTTATCTAATGAACTTGGAAATGCAAATGGAACTTAAAAATAAAAAGATTAACTACTGAGCTTTCCAAAAAGCCCCAATTCACAAGCTAAGACTCACAAACAAGCTCACAAGGAGCTTGTGATTGTGGCTATTTCACACTGATCAGTCAGTGGTGAGAATTGGGTGGATCAAGGTGGGAACCTAAAATAAGTAGCATAAATAAGCTATAAGCTGGAAAATAAATACATTCAAATGAACTAGGCCAGAAGGGCTTCTAAAAACAACAATTCTAACAAGCTAAAGCTCAACAATGAACAAGGTGAGAGCTTATGATAGTGGAAGTGAAAATGTGCACAAGGCATCTTTGTGAACAAACACTGATAAAAAGCTATCCATTAAGCAGTATAGAAAAATCATAAAATTAAGCAAACCATATAAATATAAAGATGAGCTTGTAGGTTTTGAAAATCCAAAAGCTCATAAGCTAACTTTATCTAGAAAAATCATTAAAATTCGAGCAAGTTTTGGAAAATCTGATAAGAAAGCAATTTTTGACTTTTGCACTTATGCTCAACTTTGACTTTAATGAACTATGAATGATCTCCAATGCTTAAATATGCAGTATTAAACTAAATCATGACTGGAATAAGTTAAAGAAACAACTAATGTAAAGCTTAAGTGAGATTTAGAACTAGCAAATTCAACAGTGAAAGAAGTAATGAAATTAGAAGCTAATTTTGACTTTTACCCTGAAGTGCACTGGATCTTAAGCATTCACTGACCTAACTATGTCCAAGGTAAACTGTTGGAACCAAGTTTGGGAACAAAAACAACTCCTAATCCCTAGAACTAAGCTCAGCCAAACACCCCTTCACAGGGGACTGTTTTGCTTTTGAAAAAGGAAATGCAAGTTAAGCTCAGGATTTTGGAAATGTAACTGCTATTTTAAACTTACTATGACCAAAGAAGTGAAACCAAACCACAAATAAGCATTCTAACAAGCTAATAAACAAACAAGCATAATTTTTCATATATGTGCATATATATATATATATATATATATATATATATATATATATATATATATATATATATATATATATATATATATATATATATATATATATATATATATATATATATATATATATATATTTGGTTTTATTCTTGGAAAGCTTTTGATAAAACTAGTTTAAAAAGTGATCTTAACTCACAATAATCTCAGAGGCAACTAAATTAGGCTTTAGAATCAATATGCAGACTATAAAGATGAAAATGTAGATAGGGAGGCAATAAGTAAAAATTTAAATGACTTAACAATCTCTTAACAATAATGAGAAAATTAACAACTTATATTACTGAATTGAGAGATTACATAAAAACTTATAAAGAAAACTGAAAGACAAACTTAAAACTAAAATCTACTTAATCTACAGTTAACTGCTACTCTTGGCTCTGCTGCTTCCTTTTTCTTTTATAGGGGACCATTAGGGTTCTTGAGACCCTATGTGTGAATCCCACATCCATTTTTAACCATTGGATTTGCTTGAAACCATCTTGACCTTTGAATCATTCTTTTGGCGCCAAAGTCCCAAATGGCAGGTTGGGGTGACTTGGAGTAATTCGTGGGTATTAAATGTGCTTTGGAGGTTTGTGTGAGTTAGGGAGACAAGGATTTGGAAAAGTGAGGTGGAGGGATGGTTGAGGTTGAGTGTTGCAGTGATAGCAGCCTCAAGTGGGGGTGAAGGTGGAGGGTCAAACGGTTGGGTTGACCGGGGTGGAAATAAAACGGTTTGTGTTTTTATTATTTGTGTGGAGTGGGCTGTGAGGGTGTTTGTGGAGTGGGCTTGGATGTTGGGTTATTTGTTGGATTGGGTAGGAATAAGGGTGGGATGTGTTGGATTAGTTTTGGGTTTAATGATAATAATAAGTAAGGTCCGTTTGGTTTATTTGTTAATCACAAGGACCTATTTTGAAATTCCACAAAACACAAGGACTGAAATTGTAATTCCCCACAAGTATCACCAAGGATCAAAATTGACAACTTTAATAACCCAAAGACCCAAAATGTATTTTTTTTATTTTTAAAGCACCGGGGACCAAATATGTCAATTTGCAAAGTTTAGGGGTCATTTTTGCCAAACTGTGAAAAACTTTTATCCAAAGACCAATATTTGAATATTTTTGAATTTCCAAGGACTAAAAATGATTTTTCATCCAAAAATATCCCATCAGGGACCAAAACTGCCAATGTTTGAAACTTCAGGGACCAAAACTGTAAATTCTCAAAACTTTCCAATTTTTCACCAAAGGACTAAATATGACATTTTATGATTTCAAAATGACCTTTGGTGATAATTTTCCATTTTTTTGAATATCCAGGGACTAGTTTTGTCATTTTATGAAAGTTGGGGGACTGAAACTGCCAATTTTGCAAACTTTGTGCGTTTTTCAATTGTTTTTGCTCGTTTTGCATCTAAAACATATAAAACACAATTTTGAAATATTTTCAGTATTTTGATGCATTACTAAGTGTTTTTGTATGTTTTGCAGTTCAGATTAGACAAAAAATGATGAGTGTTTGAGCACTCATCAATCCCCCACACTAAACTATTGCTAGTCCCTAGCAATACTGTTTTGAAAACTTGATGGATTTGAAAAACTCTTTACCAAAAGCCAGCACTTCTGGAGTAGCCAGATGTAAGAACTGTGGCACACCTGATAACCGTGTGATTTTGAGCAAACCACCAGCTGTCAACGGATTTGAGTAGTCTTTACCAAAAGCCGTTTGCTTCTGGACTAGCCAGCTCTTGATGGAATAGTCAACATCTTGGTGAGCTGATTACCAATTATGGATTTTCCACGGCCTTTACCACAAGCCATAATCTTGCGGGCTAGCCAACTCATTTGTTTTCGGGGAGTTGAGGAACCATACAATTTTGGGTAAATTGCCAGCCGTCAACGGATTTGATATGTCTTTACCAAGAGCCGTTTGCTCCTGGACTAGCCAATCCCTTTTGTCGGTTAGACAAGGCGGACTGATTACCACAAAAATTTTGAAGCACCAGTGAAAAAAATTTAAATTTTTTGAAATTTTGGCTAAAAACGGGGGTATTATATAGTAAAATGTGATAGAATTCGCTAGAATAGCGTATACCCCCCCCCCCCCCCCCACACTAAGCATGAATATTCTCCTCAATATTCAAAATCCCGGCTATTATGCCGACATTTTGAACGTAAAAGGGCAACATTACAAGCTAAGCGTGGAAAAACCATTTTGTTTTTTTTTCACTCTATTTGTAACCATAGCATGGGGGACTCCCCCACACTTAGGGTGAAAACCCTATATGCATGCTACTGTTTTTGTTTACCGAGTCGCTAG
Organism: Artemisia argyi; assembly: GCA_030686995.1. Taxonomy (NCBI): domain Eukaryota; kingdom Viridiplantae; phylum Streptophyta; class Magnoliopsida; order Asterales; family Asteraceae; genus Artemisia; species Artemisia argyi. The sequence goes on from CM060694.1 coordinate 38,554,728, forward strand.
CTTGACTCGACCCCTAATTCATTTGTCATTGGGGAAGCATGATGTGGAAGAAACAATCTCAATCGGACTTTCATTCAAGATGTTTGGACAAACATTTGAAGCACGTGAAAGTTCCACACCGATGAGATATGTATCCGGCTCAAGATAATGATACATGAAAATGCCGGGATCAAATATAGTGTCCTCACTCCCGAAGGAATGAAGAACAGGAGAAGTCACCATGTAGGTGAAGAAAGGAAGAAAGATCTTGATGACAATCAAGATTGATTCATCATCATCGGAAAGAGAATTCATGATTGGTGTATCATGAATCTCATCAGTAAAGCTCGTATGATCTAGACGTATTATGGGTGGGAGGGTTGGGATTTTGATATCAATCAAATTCTCATGGTTGAGAATATTTCCCTCCGGAAAACAAAGATCAACTTTGTCTAGATCAAAGTGGAAGTTATCATACTCCGGTGGAGATATGATATGAGTGAGTTCACCAGAGAACTCCTCAAAAGTGAATAAATCATAATCGGGGAGAGAAATTTGAGAATGAGAAGTGGTACTGCCACTAATCTTCTCTCCCATATGATCAAAGGTAAAGGCTTCAAATTCCGGTATAGGATCATCGGAAACAATGTCACTATCCTTTATGGGGATAGGAGATGAAATAGGTTTCATTTTGAAAGCCTCGATTTTAGAAATGAGAAGATCGACATTCAATAATGTTGCACGAAGTGCTTCATCCTTGATTTCAGTGTCAATCTCGTCATTCTCTTCTTCTAAGCTGACTAGCTCAGAAGGTAATTCTTCCATATAAACGATGTCCTCAAAAGATAACGAATTGTCATCAGTAGAATCGGAGAACATCTCATCATGATTAGATGGGAAGAATAGAGGAGGAGGAATATCACACATATGGTCAAAAGTCCCCTGTGACTCTCTCGGGATTGGGACAAGGATCTCAACACTAGACTTTATTAATTCGTCCGATTCTTTATTAGGAACAGTGCTAAGATGCTCATCCCCCATGATCAGAGAGTGAGTGTGAACTTCGGGTGTGATAAGAGGGGGTTGAGATGGAATCTCAACTGATGGAATCTCAAGTGATGAATCTTTGTAAAATCCAAGGATATCAAGTGTATCCTCATCATCACTATCATCAGGAATGAAATGAAATCGAGATATAGATCTGGCTGCTTTTTCTTTTGCTATTGATTCCCTAATAGATCTTTCATAAGCGTCTTGGGAATTTATTTTAGCAGCCTGTTCGTCAGCTAACAATTCTTCCATCGATTTTTGGTTTGGATTATCTGGGGTATGTGTCATTCCTCTCAAGTCTTTCACTAAATCTAAAAGATCAATGAGAAGACTTTGAGGAATTGGTGGAGAGGGAGGTTCGTCATAATACGATGTGTCAAAATTGTCACAAGGATAAGGATTACTCGTTTGACAATCTGAGCTGAAGTGTGGACCTCCACAGTAATCACAACAGTAAAACTGATGTGGGTGTGAGTTGTATGTGCTAGAGTTATAATTGCTATCAGGAAACTGCTCATAGACAAGCGTGTTTCCCGATTGACAATCAGAACTGTAGTGTGAACCACCACAGTACTCACAACAGTAAAACTGCTGAGACTGATGATGTGGTAACTGATGGAATGAATCAGTCGTGTCATGGTAGGAATAAGGGTCTTGGTTATAGACAGACCCGTTTCCTGACTCTACCATGCCACAACTGGGGCAATTGGCACCATTTTGAGGATTACCACGCCATTGGCAAACCAGAAAGTGTGGATGAGACATAGAAAGAATCAAAAGGTTTGGGAGGGGTAGGGATGAAGAATCAAAGGCGTGAGAGGGTAAAGGTGAATATTTTTGGGTTTTTGGATGAACATTTTGTACAAATGATAAGGAAAATGTTTTTGTGTTTTTGTTTTTATGAAAATATGAACAAGGATGGATAAATGTACAATGGAACGAATTCCAAAGACACTAATCAGAAAAACCGTTTAGATAAACGCGCACAACCTCCCCGGCAGCGGCGCCAAATGTTGATTGATGCCAAACGGTCAACCTAAATTGACCAAAGGATGGTCAACTAGGTCAAACTGCCTAGATCAATGCTCCGCGGAAGTATAAGGTTTCCCCGGGTCGTATTGTCCCGACGAGGTGTGAATTGTTAATAAACGGTTTCGTGATCGGGTGAATTTGGATGAGAAAGGGGTTTGTGATTGGTTATGCTATGGAATCTACAAGAGAATAGCTTAAATAAGCTATATAAACAAGACGGGGAAGTTTGAAAACCCAGAAACGTTTAAAACTTAAAAACACGTACATTACGTTTAAATAAAACGTAAACGTACAAAATAAAACGCGAGTTTTAACAAAATAAAATACTTGCAAAAGTGAAAATCACATTTTTACAATCCTAATAATAAAAGAAACTTTTTAGAAAATTAAAATTACTTTTTACACTATTTAATTATTTAATATTAATTAAAAACTATTTAATACTTACTTATTAATTATTTAAATTAAACTAAATTATAACTAATTATGAAATTACACTAAAAATATGAAAAATAAATTTGGAAAAATCTAAAATATTATAAAACTAATTTTCAAACTTAAAACATATTTTTCCTACTTTTTATATAATTACTATTAATTAAAAACTAATTTAAACTAATTAAAATTACACTAATTAATAGAAAAATGTAAAATAAGCTTGGAAAAATAAAATTAAAACTTAGAAAAATCTAAAATAATATAAAACTAATTTTAAAACAGAAAATATATTTTTAAGACTATTTAAATAATTACTATTAATTATTAACTAATTATTAATTAATAAAAACTAATATTAATTATTAAAAATACTAAATGAAAAGAGAAAAATATGAAAAATTTACAGAAATTATTTTACAACTAAAGGAACTTAGGAAAATTATAAAAACATAAAGTGCTTAAGGAAAATAAGCACTTATGCAATAAGCTTCTTAAATAGAAGCTATCACTTTAGGAAAGTTGGCTTTTTCTGATTTTTTTTTTCTTTACAAAACTATTCAAATACTAAAAAAATGAAACTTTAATAAAGGGACCAAGGCTGAATCAAAAGAATAAGCACTTATGGGGACCAAAGTGCTTATCAGCTTGGATTTTCAAGCTGATAAGGGATTTTGGTGTGCAAAAGCTGATCAAAGAGCTACCACAGTGAAAACAAAGATAAAATAAGCTAATACAAGTGCAAGGTACTGAAAATAAGTTGAAACAAGAGAATTATCAAACTTAAGGAAGCTGTGTTACCTCAATAAGTGAATCCAAATCCCAAAAACCAAACAAGCAGGCCTGCAGGCTCAATGTGGGCATTTGCAGCCATTGTAGGGCCCACCTGAATGATAAAGGAGCCAAGGTAGGATTTGATCCAACAAACTAAGCTGGGGGTCATCAAATTAAGCCAAGTCCCAAACCCTGAGACTCACAGACAAGCTTAGGAGGGGGGTTTGCATATACTAGGCACTCAGCAAAGAAAGTGGAATGGGACAAGTAACAAGCTACTATCTAGCTTATCTAATGAACTTGGAAATGCAAATGGAACTTAAAACTAAAAAGATTAACTACTGAGCTTTCCAAAAAGCCCCAATTCACAAGCTAAGACTCACAAACAAGCTCACAAGGAGCTTGTGATTGTGGCTATTTCACACTGATCAGTCAGTGGTGAGAATTGGGTGGATCAAGGTGGGAACCTAAAATAAGTAGCATAAATAAGCTATAAGCTGGAAAATAAATACATTCAAATGAACTAGGCCAGAAGGGCTTCTAAAAACAACAATTCTAACAAGCTAAAGCTCAACAATGAACAAGGTGAGAGCTTATGATAGTGGAAGTGAAACTGTGCACAAGGCATCTTTGTGAACAAACACTGATAAAAAGCTATCCATTAAGCAGTATAGAAAAATCATAAAATTAAGCAAACCATATAAATATAAAGATGAGCTTGTAGGTTTTGAAAATCCAAAAGCTCATAAGCTAACTTTATCTAGAAAAATCATTAAAATTCGAGCAAGTTTTGGAAAATCTGATAAGAAAGCAATTTTTGACTTTTGCACTTATGCTCAACTTTGACTTTAATGAACTATGAATGATCTCCAATGCTTAAATATGCAGTATTAAACTAAATCATGACTGGAATAAGTTAAAGAAACAACTAATGTAAAGCTTAAGTGAGATTTAGAACTAGCAAATTCAACAGTGAAAGAAGTAATGAAATTAGAAGCTAATTTTGACTTTTACCCTGAAGTGCACTGGATCTTAAGCATTCACTGACCTAACTATGTCCAAGGTAAACTGTTGGAACCAAGTTTGGGAACAAAAACAACTCCTAATCCCTAGAACTAAGCTCAGCCAAACACCCCTTCACAGGGGACTGTTTTGCTTTTGAAAAAGGAAATGCAAGTTAAGCTCAGGATTTTGGAAATGTAACTGCTATTTTAAACTTACTATGACCAAAGAAGTGAAACCAAACCACAAATAAGCATTCTAACAAGCTAATAAACAAACAAGCATAATTTTTCATATATGTGCATATATATATATATATATATATATATATATATATATATATATATATATATATATATATATATATATATATATATATATATATATATTTGGTTTTATTCTTGGAAAGCTTTTGATAAAACTAGTTTAAAAAGTGATCTTAACTCACAATAATCTCAGAGGCAACTAAATTAGGCTTTAGAATCAATATGCAGACTATAAAGATGAAAATGTAGATAGGGAGGCAATAAGTAAAAATTTAAATGACTTAACAATCTCTTAACAATAATGAGAAAATTAACAACTTATATTACTGAATTGAGAGATTACATAAAAACTTATAAAGAAAACTGAAAGACAAACTTAAAACTAAAATCTACTTAATCTACAGTTAACTGCTACTCTTGGCTCTGCTGCTTCCTTTTTCTTTTATAGGGGACCATTAGGGTTCTTGAGACCCTATGTGTGAATCCCACATCCATTTTTAACCATTGGATTTGCTTGAAACCATCTTGACCTTTGAATCATTCTTTTGGCGCCAAAGTCCCAAATGGCAGGTTGGGGTGACTTGGAGTAATTCGTGGGTATTAAATGTGCTTTGGAGGTTTGTGTGAGTTGGGGAGACAAGGATTTGGAAAAGTGAGGTGGAGGGATGGTTGAGGTTGAGTGTTGCAGTGATAGCAGCCTCAAGTGGGGGTGAAGGTGGAGGGTCAAACGGTTGGGTTGACCGGGGTGGAAATAAAACGGTTTGTGTTTTTATTATTTGTGTGGAGTGGGCTGTGAGGGTGTTTGTGGAGTGGGCTTGGATGTTGGGTTATTTGTTGGATTGGGTAGGAATAAGGGTGGGATGTGTTGGATTAGTTTTGGGTTTAATGATAATAATAAGTAAGGTCCGTTTGGTTTATTTGTTAATCACAAGGACCTATTTTGAAATTCCACAAAACACAAGGACTGAAATTGTAATTCCCCACAAGTATCACCAAGGATCAAAATTGACAACTTTAATAACCCAAAGACCCAAAATGTATTTTTTTTATTTTTAAAGCACCGGGGACCAAATATGTCAATTTGCAAAGTTTAGGGGTCATTTTTGCCAAACTGTGAAAAACTTTTATCCAAAGACCAATATTTGAATATTTTTGAATTTCCAAGGACTAAAAATGATTTTTCATCCAAAAATATCCCATCAGGGACCAAAACTGCCAATGTTTGAAACTTCAGGGACCAAAACTGTAAATTCTCAAAACTTTCCAATTTTTCACCAAAGGACTAAATATGACATTTTATGATTTCAAAATGACCTTTGGTGATAATTTTCCATTTTTTTGAATATCCAGGGACTAGTTTTGTCATTTTATGAAAGTTGGGGGACTGAAACTGCCAATTTTGCAAACTTTGTACGTTTTTCAATTGTTTTTGCTCGTTTTGCATCTAAAACATATAAAACACAATTTTGAAATATTTTCAGTATTTTGATGCATTACTGAGTGTTTTTGTATGTTTTGCAGTTCAGATTAGACAAAAAATGATGAGTGTTTGAGCACTCATCAGGGGGCGTGAAAATAACGAAAGACATACCAATATCCATGATAGACTTGGTACAGCATCTGACTCACAATACTCGGAGGAATACGAAGATGGCGAGAGGCGAACTAATGTTCACTCCAGACTTGGTAGTCGAAGGATGCAGGATAGACTTGGACATCAACATTCACCAAGGGAAGGCTCCTCCAGGTCTGGGAGCAAAAGAATTCACGACAGGTTAGGAAGGCGAACTTCCCCAAGTGAAAGGCCCTCAAGCTCTTCCTCTGAGGAAAACCAGCGCAAACGCCGCAAAAGAGATAACTTCTCCTCTAGTGACTCTTCGGACAACGAGGATAAAGAGACAGGACACTGAAAGTCCAGATGAAGACGTCGTGAGGAAGAAGACGAAGACATATCTCTTCCTTGGCGCCGCCAAAAGGTTGATGCGTTCACGTGACACATTAGTGACTACTCAGATGATAAGAAGAGGCGCATGCCCGCCAATGTGAAAACATATAATGGAACAGGTGACCCTGATGATCACCTAAATTTTTTTTCAAATCTGCTGCTACCATCGAAAATTGGCCACAGCCTGTGTGGTGTCATATGTTTAACTCCACCTTAGTAGGAAATGCGCGGACCTGGTTTAGTAAGCTTCCACGAAGAAGCATAAACGGGTTCGAAGAACTGCGAAAAGCATTCCGCTTAAATTTCACTCAGAGAAAGAAGTGCGCCAAGAACCCTGTTGAATTGGCCAGAGTAAAACAGCGCCAAGGAGAATCAACAAGCGCTTACATGGAACGCTTTAAGGACGAATGCATACACGTCAAGGTGTGTCCTGAAGTGCTAAAAATCTCAGGGTTCATGAATGGGATAAATAACCCAGATCTTATCAAGAAATTAAATGATAAAGTGCCCCAAACCTTTGATGAGTTAATGAAGCGCACAAGGTCCTTCATCCAAGGAGAAGCGGCGGCCGCATATAGTAAAAAAGGCTACCCAAGTTATAGGCAACAAGAACAGCCTAGGAGACAATCCAATGACCAGGGCAGCAACCGCAATAAGGGCTATCGCGGCCAGGGAAGTGGACGAGAAAACGACAAATATACCCCCTCACGAAAACACCAAGGGAGATATTCGCAACAGAGGGCGCAAACTTCCCGAAGCCCCCACCAATGCGCACCCCAGAGGACCGGCGTGTGGGGAATGGATACTGCAAATACCATGGACAAAAGGGCCACACCACCAACGAGTGCGTCCAACTACGACAATTGATTGACAAACTGGTGAAGGAAGGTAGAATGGACCACCTCGTTAAAAACATAAATGAAGGGAAAGAAAAACCAAAGAATGGAGGCAAGAAGGAAACAACCAAAGACAAGGCTGATACAATATATATGATACAATCATGGCAGCGAAAAACAAGGCAAAAAGTCAGCCAAAAGTTCTCCTCTAAGAATGAAATTTCCTTCCCAACTCTCGTTGCGGACAACGCAGTAATGGAGCCACTCACCATTGAAATATATACAGGGGGTCATGATATTCACCGTATGTATGTAGATGGGGGGCATCCGCGGATATCATGTACGAACATTGCTTTAAAAGACTACGACCAGAGATACAAAGTCAGCTGCTCCCAACCACAATATCGCTGACATGATTCACAGGAGAAAAGATATGGCCCATGGGGCAATTACGCCTACTCGTGGTCATAGGTAACGAGCAGCACTCCACAGAAGCTTGGATGAATTATCAAGGGATCGAATAACAAAACGGTAAGGGGTTATTCATTGATCCATCTTTACACTCATGCAATGTTTGTTGAAGTGATTCTTGTTTAGCTAGAATCCAAAAGTACGTTCTTATTATGTTTATGTTAATCTTTTATACGTTATACTTGATACTATGCTTCCGCATAATGTGACTACTTGATTTGTTTAATTATATGATTGCCATAGTATATTAATTCTAATAGTGTATGCTTGCATTTTTTTTTCCGAACATTATTTGATTTCATCAAAATAAATTTTACATAGTGGTTGAAGGCAAACGAGTAACAAGCTGCGTCGCTAGCCTTTTTTAGATTGCAAATCTAACTCTTTTGAAAACTACATTCGTAGATCTATTTGTCATAACATTACTGTTCATAACATTCGTGCAAAGCTAACTCTTTGCATTGCATTTTTACTCATGTCTTCTAGCACATTTGTTCACTTGACCTAAATAAACCCATACTCATGCCCGAAGGTGAATGCACATCAATTGAATTTACCCTTTTCCCTCATGAATCTGTTCTTCTCATGAATCTCCCAATAGGCTTATCTTGACATTGTCATAAAAAAATAATGGAAGCAACTGCATGGCAATAATGTTTTATTAACCACTAAGAGCGTTGAGTCGGTAGAAAAACTTAAACAATCATTACCAAAATGTAATAGGTGTTAAGTTAAAATGGTTTTACTAATTGGGTTGAGGGGGATAACTAATTATTATTTGAGTAATTATTCGAGGTTGTCAGAGACTATCTTCTGAGCAAGTACTATAGAATCGAATAACTAACTTAGTATTGTACTAACTCACTATTAAAAAATATAAAAAAATAAAAATTGGGTTGAATATGTATGTGAGTGGGCTAGTATAGTTCCAGGCTACTTCCATCTCAATTCATGAGCTTTAGTTTAAAATTCTATCCTTTTTGGTTATGTACTACTCCTTAAGTTTAGCCTGAATCAAGCTCAAGCCTACAATAACTTTTTGAGGCTAGGTTCAATCTTTAATAACCGTTTTAAAAAGATATGAGTACTTCTAAAACAAGTACTTATTTAAGAAAGTATTGGAATATAAATGCTAATGCTACTTGATTTTACTTACCATACTGTTTACTTTTACGGTCAGTTTTGCCAAACACCTTGTTTATTAGACCATGCGCGCAAGTGAGGTGAATGTGCTCTTCACACGCCAACCTCCTGACAACTCTTTACTTCACATGCCAAGACCAATTTTTTGTAGGTTAGTTGGTGCAGGCAACCTAACGAAAAAGAAAGTGAAAATGGGTGTTATTATTATTATTATTATTATTATTATTATTATTATTATTATTATTATTATTTTGGTTTGTGAGTGTGCGTGGAGGTATATTGTTGGATATGTTTGTATAAAGTGATGCATTTTTATGTGTTTTTGTTAGGTAGTGTTATGGTGGGTTAAGTGATGTGATAAAAAGATGATAGCTATGTTTGGCAAAAGTAGCTGTGAGCAGTAGCAGTGAGCTGTAGCCAAAAAAGCTCACAGCTTCATAAAGAAGCATTAGGAAAATGAGCTTTCCTAAAAAATAGCAAAACTCACAGCTCTCATGCCAAACGAACACTAAAAATTAAAAAGCTCATTGTTCACCGCTCATTGCCTAAAAAAGCTTCAAAAAGCTTTGTGCCAAACATAGCCGATGTAACATTGAGATGCAAGTGAAAGTAAGGTGATCATTATACCCAATCTTAGATCCGAGAGCAACTAGCAACTTCAAAATTAGTTAGCCGAAAGCACACTACAAAGCCCAAATAAACTACCCATCGGCCCAAAACTAAAAAGCCCAAAAACCCACAAACCCTAATATACTCTCTCACCCCACTTATACCCACCCACACATACATTTTCGAAACCCTAGCCGCCTCCACAAACACACACACACACAGAGTAAAAATGCCTGCCGGACATGGGTTGCGGTCAAGAACACGTGACTTGTTCGCAAGAGGGTTCAGGAAGAAGGGAACCATTCATTTGTCAACATACTTGAGAACATATCACGTGGGTGATTATGTTGATGTGAAGGTGAATGGTGCTGTTCATAAAGGTATGCCTCATAAGTTTTACCATGGACGTACTGGTCAGGTTTGGAATGTTACCAAGCGTGCTATTGGTGTTGAAATGAACAAGCAGGTATAAAATCACTTTTTTTTTTAATGATTTTTTTAGTTGTTCTTGTTTTTATAATTAGTTTAAGGTTAATGTTTTTTATTTGTTGTTACTAGTTGTTGGTTTGATGTTTAGCTTTATGTAATGTTAATGTGATGTTTAGTTTTATATGTTTTTTAGTTTAAGGTTAATGTTTCTACTAGTACGAGGTTGTTTTTGTTTAGAATATAATTTGTCAGTGTGTTGTGATGTTTAGTGTCGTTTTAGGGGAATAGGAGGTGGTTGTTTAAGCTTCTTTGATGGGTTTATGAGTTTATTGAAGATTTGGTAAGCTTATAAGCATATTTTTTGGGCTTTTGAGATTATGAGTTGAGGTTATTGGTTTTTTTAGTTTTTAGTAAGCTCAAAAGATTGTCTAATAAGCTTAAACTGAACAACCTCTTAGAAGATTGTTGATTTGATGTTTAATGATATTTAATATGATGTTTTAAAAAGATGTTGGATTATATGACATTTTTTTGATGTTTTGTTTCATGTAATGTGTTGCTTAGGTGTTTAGGTTTTTGATGTTTTGTTTCATGTATTGTGATGCTTAGGTGTTTAAGTCTCTTGAACAAATATAAGGTTAATGTTTTTACTCATAGGTTGTTTGGATTTATTTTCGGTAACATTATTTGATTTGAAAAAGGATAATCATATTTTAAAATTACTGATTATTAAAATAGCTACAGAGATTTAGTTTTGATTAATGTTTTTTTTTTTTGGCTTATATGTTTATTTGAATTTGGAAAGCTTGCACGCTCACTCAAATCAGTTTTTGAGCTTCTGATCTACTCAAGTCTATAGTCTCAAGTTGACAAGTGCATAAGCTTAAAAGAGGATTTTTTTTTTCAATTTTGAATAAGCCTATAAGCATGAAAATTAGTCTAGTAAGCTCATAGTCTGTGCTCTAAATTAAGATTATACACAATGTTATACAAGCCTAAACCTAGCAAAATAGCTGTAAGTTTTTGTCCACTCAAACACCAAGTTTATGTTGATATGCCTATTCATTTGTTTTATAAACTTTGTTTAAACATATTCATGTTTCAAAAGTAGTTTTGAAACACAAGTCTTTTCATCAAGATCAAAGAAGTGTACTTCAAATGTTGTGTTTATAATATCTGCCATTGCAAGTTTCTTCAAAAGTATGCTTCAATCTTTGGGTCTTTTCGTAATTCAGTTACTTGTACCAATAGTCCAATACGTCAATATAGAAGTGTACTTCAAATGTTGGGGTTGTGTTATAAAATGACTACCACTGCCATTATTTCAATTGGATTCTTGTACAAATTCTCATATTAGTTCCATGTTCTAAATTGGTATCTAAAGGTTGGTTAATTTACTTATATGAATGTGGTGCCAGTTAACTTGAGTATTTATATACAAGGGAGATGTTGCATAAGGTGGTATTCCATGACATAGACCATTTTTAAATTTGTCCTTGTTAGCCGTGAGATTGTTGTCGTGGTGTTGTTGTAAACTTGCAATTAAGGCGATTTTTCCTAGTTGTTACTTCTTGATGAAACAACTTTGCTTCACACTTGCTACTCTATTTTCATGTTTGTGAATATATTCCATTACCCAAGTAGGAGTGATCTTCTAAAGTTTTAGCTGTTAAATATCTTTTGGCTATGCAATACTAAAGTGTGTTCGGCAATTTATGAATCTGACTTAGATGTGTAGATGACTGGTTTGGCATTCTGCAGTCTTTTTTTTGTGAAAAGGTGAAATATTATTAATCACAAAATAGTACAATAGGATTCAATCAAAACATGGACATACCCCATGATTTGCCATTTTGCAGTCTTGTCATACATAATTTATACGTTTGAAGGTAGACTGTTTAACCAACAGTCTGTCTTATTTTGGGTTGCATGCTTGTCTAACTGTATTATTATCATTAGTTTCTAGCTATAGAAGGTTAATATGTAGAATTAAATGTTTATGCAGGTCGGCAACAGAATTATCAAGAAGAGGATTCATGTGCGTATCGAGCATGTCATGCCATCAAGGTGCACTGAGGAGTTCAAGCAGAGAGTTAAGAAGAATGACCAACTAAAGGCTGAGGCCAAGGCAAAGGGTGAGATCATCAGTACCAAGAGACAACCTTTGGGACCCAAACCAGGATTTATGGTCGAAGGTACAACTCTAGAGACCGTTACTCCCATTCCCTATGATGTGGTCAACGATCTTAAAGGTGGATACTAAGCTAAATGCCTGTGGTGTTTGTGTTCAGTTTTGTTTCGCTACATTTGGATACTTTAGAACCTTTCATTTGTTTTTCAAGTATTATCTATAATTTTAGACTGGGGAATGTTTTGTTCTAGATTGTTAAAAAGTGCTGGAATGAGTTATATTTACAATTCTCAACCTTCATCTGTGTTTCACTGTGGCTTGGCTCAGGTTATGCCAACTAAGAACAACGTACGAATTAGTCTTGTGCATCTGACTGATGCCTCTATGCCAAAAGTAAAATAGGCGTGGTTGCACTGTCCTAATAGACTCCATATAGTGTTCTATGATTTAAAAGATTCTTTAGCGTTAAAAGCTCTTCTGGCAGCTTATGCAGTTGAAAATTTGTCTCGACTCTTCAATAAGCTTTTTTTTCACCATCAGCTTCTGTTGAAAAAGTATAAGTTTTCTACTTTTCTTCACAAGATGCGATTAGGCATCATTAGAGCATCTTCAATGCAATAAGCTTTTGAATTATCAACCCATTTTTTCAGCCTATATCTCTAATGCAAATAAGCTATTCAAATTAATCTTGATCAATATTAGGGGTGGAAACGAGCCGAGCCGAGCCCGCCAGAGCTCGAGCTCGGCTCGTTTATATTTTAGAAAGCTCGAGTTCGGCTCGGTTCGAGCCTTAAGATTTAAGCTCGAGCTTGGCTCGTATTATGATATTAAAGGCTCGAGCTCGGCTCGGGCTCGGCTCGTTTATGATGCCCTTACTCGGTACAACATCAACACACAAGAGTTTAATCATCACAGATTTTTTAAGCTTAGCCCATTCTTTAATTTCCGAAAATTTGAAAGAAAGAACAAAAGTCAAAAACCTTAAACAGTTTCACTCTTTTTTTTCTTTTGGTTTGGTTTAGATAAGACACACAACAACAACAGCCATCAACAAGATCTAGACACCATCAACCAAATGCTAAGATCTAGACATAACCAAAAACCCATATCCATCCAACATCATGTTAATTTACAACAAGAGACAATCATACAACTCTAATAAAACCACTCGAAAAATAAAGAAAATAGATCTCAGTTTGTGTTTCAAAGTGCTCGTTGCAACAGAAATAAAACAAGGAGATTTTATGGTTATTTCTCGTGTTTGAGTGGTAACAGAAGTTTGTGTTTGTGATTCACGGTTTAAAAGAATCAAAGATTCAAAGGGTTGAACTTTATTTTTTAGATGAAAAGATTGATATCAAAATGAAAAGGAGAAGTTGGTAGATGAAAATTTGATGGGATTTAAGAATATGAATGGACGAGAGTGTTTCAGTGTGAGGCTCGAGAAACAAGTACTAGTATAAAGTTACTAGTAATTGTGTTGGAACTCTTAACGTAAATACATATGTCGTATGTATAAATAATTAAATACTATGAAATATATTAAAGCTCGTTTAGGCTCGCGAGTCTATTCGAGCTTTATAAATAAAGCTCAGGCTCGGGCTCGATTATTAAATGAGCTTTAGTTTAGGCTTGAGCTCGGGCTCGAGCTCGTTTAGGCTCGACTCATTCAAGCTTTTTACCGATCCGATCCCGAGCTTTTCACGAGCGGCTCGGCTCGTTTCCACCCCTATCTATTACTCACAACTAAAATTAAATAGGATTATCAACCTATTGTTGCTTCAGTAAGTTATCAATCCTTCTCTCCAATGTTTTAACCCTTTTGCAACTCATTTTCAACCTATTTCTAACTTACCATTGATTGAGTGCTCTTAGTAGAAGACTGGTTTTTCAAGATTGGTCGTTTTGTGACACCACCTATCATACACAGTTGGAAATATTGACAAGTCAAATTTAGAATTCTCATTTAATTAAACAATAATATGATCTGTTTGATTATTTAATGTTGACCTGCTAACGTATGAGTAATTAAAAACTAAAAAACGCTTTGCAGTTTATTATAATAGCTTGATCAAGATTAGTGGAGTAGAGGAAATGAGAGTTGTTTGGTTGACTAATATTATCATAGAATATTAGACTTATTGTCAGCCAGATAATTACATGTTCTAAACTTTACAGAAGTTCGATCTATAATCGAAACCAAAACACAAAAGCGAAATTATGTGTAAGACTCTTCGGTTTTGCAAGTTTTTAGAAGGCGAATTCATAGACTTGTCGTTTTTGTTACTCAAACTTTCGAAATTTGCATCTTGATTAAGTGTTGATTCATAAGTTTTTATGAGAGATAACCTAAAGTTTCTTGTTGTCAAAAGATGCTTTTCTAATTTAGAACCATATAAAACATGATTTTCTTAGTTGTATGGCCTTTTTTAGGTCAAAAGAGATTAAGTTATGTGGATCAAGTGACTCTTATTATAATAGAATTTGGTTTGCTTTTGTTTCTTTGAGTTTGGTTTGTCAACTATTTTTGGTTTTTAAGGATCGGTTAATCGTAAATGAGTAAACGCTCTCGATGGTGATCTTATATGTTAAAACTTAAAAAATGTTAGAAAGTCTAAAATGTCTATAGAGCTCGAAAGTCAAAACATGTTAGCTGGTCAACTGAGCCGAATGCCACGAGTCTTGACCCGTATGAAATATTATGTACTTGCATAGTTTCGTTCGTAGAGCAAGACATTTTGTTTTATGCATGAGAGCAGAGAGTACAAGTTTCTCGTTCCAACATCTTACAAGCTGAAATTGGTTAATTTACTTGTCGAGAATGAATTGAACAAACCGTGTAAACTAAACAGACCCGAATAGTGTTGATAGCATGCAACATTGCAACAGCAAAAACCAAAAATATAGCAAAACCTATTAGACTAATTGATCTTTTGACAGATGTTTTCTTTATCTATATCAACTGCAAAAAGAACAACCATTATTCAAAAGAAACAACAACTCTTCATTCCTCCATCAACTTCACCACACTTTTCTCAAATATTCTATCACCAACTCTTAAGAATACAATGCTATATCCTATATAAACCACCATATGTACTATTTCATTCCATCATCAACATCTATCTCTATCTCTTTCTCAACTGTATATCTCTTTCAAATCTCAGGTTAAAATATACACAATGGAAGGCGACTCAGCTGCCATTAACATTACCGAAACACCAAAGGAAAGAAAGGGAAAAGCGCCACTTTTGGCAACACCACCAGGTGCTTCAAGCAGCAGCAAACCAATAGCACAAGTGGTTCAACCAAAGCAAAAGGATGGGTACAAAAGAGGTTTAGCTGTGTTTGACGTCGTTCTAAGGATAGCTGGTATTGCAACTGCTTTAGGAGCCGCTATAGCCATGGGGTCGACTGATCAGACTTTACCATTTTTCACTCAGTTCTTTCAGTTCAAAGCCGAGTATGATGATTTGCCAGCTTTTACGTAAGTGTAATATTGTACTTCTATAGGTTCCAAACAAGATTATCATTATTTGCTAATTTGGTAATGATTTTAGCATGCTATTTGATTAAAATTATACTACATTTCTTGTTTATCCGATTAAGCACTAAAGGATCATTCGACCATTTAACTCTGCCTATAATTTTCTTAGAGTACTATCTTTTTTAACTATTTAACCATATTTTGTGGCACTAAACAGGTTTTTCGTGATTGCAAATGCTATAACCGCAAGTTACCTTGCTCTCTCAATTCCCATCTCTATTGTGTGCATTATGCGCCCACACGCAGTCAAGCCTAGAGTCATCCTAATGTTCTTTGACACAGTAAGATCTATTAACGTGAAACTACACATCAAATAAATCAACTTGACACATCTTTCCGAGATATAATTGGTCCTATTGCTAACTCTCTTGTTTTGATCTTAGGTTATGATTGCTTTGACCACATCAGCAGCCGGTGGGGCTGCATCGATAGTCTACTTGGCTCATAACGGGAATTCAGATGCTAACTGGCCTGCAATTTGCCAACAATTTACCGACTTCTGCCAGAAAACTAGTGGGGCCGTGGTGGCTTCTTTTATCTCCGTGGTCGTCCTCATGGTCTTGGTCGTGTTTTCCTCATTTTCTCTGTAAACTTGTCAAGTTATAGACGGGCCAAAGTTTATATTTCATTTTATTTTCGGTTTGGTTGTCTATAGGAATTGTGCATGTGTTCACTAAGGTTTTAAAGATGTTGATTTGGAATTTGGATTGATGGTCTGTATTGAATATATATTGTTAATGAAGCAAACTTTTTTTCTTAATGATGCATTTCTACCTATTTAGCATGATCATTTTAATTCTTCTTACTCAAAGATGTAATTTTGTGGATTTACGATGTATGACTTGTGAACACGAATAAAAGCATACACTGTTATCTTGTTGGAAATATTTCATAATCAGTTTTAGAGTCAGTGAAATATAACCAATTCTTATTGTCCACCATTTGGAGTTCATTAAACATTGTCAATGTTCTAATGATCAGATTGTGTCAAATAATTAGAACAACTGCCAAATGGTGCATGAATACATGATTACATACCTTTGAGGCTTTGAACCATCGAAACACAACAAAAACACAAATCGCGCGTAGCTTCTTAAAACAAGCTAAATTATTTAATAGAGTTGAACATTTATGAGTTGTTTTACACATTATTATTACACCTGCAACTATGTAGGGGCGGGGAGGGGCGCCCGACCCCTCAAAATTTTTTTTGCGATGTAGGGGTATATAGTTTTCATGTAAAAAAATTTCGATATATTCGGTTTCGACCCCCATTTTAATTGTGAAATTTTTTATATACATTAAGCAATAAAATTTTGATCCATTACATTTTACATAAGTCCATCTACTCAAACTAAAATCCATTAATAAACCAAATCCCAAACTAAAATCCATTACTTATTTACTTAGCCCATTAAAAAAAAAAAAAAAAAAAAAAAAAAAAAAAAAAAAAAAAAAAACGGAACAAACTTACAAACCCTCCCCAAACGACCCTCATCTCCTCCCACAGTCCCTCCTTCCTGCCTCCTGGCTCCTCACTCCTGCAGTCTCGCCGACCACCACTGACCACCGCCAACGGCCGACCACCACCTCAGTGGCCCTTCTGGTCAAGTTTGTTATCTTTAAATCTATTATCTACTTGTCTTTTATTTAGGGATTTAGTAGAATTGTAGAAATTAGGAGTGTATCAACCTAAGCTTGAAGAGTATAAGCCTAGAGGTCCAAAGAATAATCTTCGTCGATTTAAATTTGCTTGGTTTGGTATGTTCCCTAATTGATTAGAGTATTCTCCAACAACACACAAGGCTTATTGTTTTCTATGTTAAAGGTCGAAAGGCTGAACTATAATTTCTTCAATGAATTGAACCAGGTACCAACCGTTTCTCTCATTTCTAATGTTTAGTTGTCTTAGACAAATGTTTAGTTTTTTAGTGATTGAAACTTTTTTTTTATAATAATAGTATTTAATTTTTGACCCGACTCGAATCGAATCACCGACCCGAACATATTACCCGAAAAATAGCGTTAGGAAAAAAAATTTAGATCCCGACCCCCCCACTCAAAATTTTCTAGCTTCGCCACTGGTTACCAAAAGTTTTTATAGAAAAAAACTGCTACCGCTTATAGTACGCTTATAGTATAGCTCGCTAATACTGCGCTTACTACGACTACTAATTTTGCCAAACACACCCATAGTACCTGCCGCAAAATATAACTTTGATAGTAGGCAGATGTGACTAGGTTGTCGTAAAATATAACTTTTTGATTAGCAATAACCAACCTAAATGATCTATAATAATAGTATAGAAATATAACTTTTTGATTAGCAATGACCAACCTAAATGATTTATACTATAGTATACACGACGGAAGCAAGTTGTATAAATTAAATGACATTGTCCCTCCGTCCCATATTAAATGTCCACTTTTATTTTTTTAAGTCTTTCTTATTCATCTTTGACCGTAAATATTTTTATTTGTGTTATATAATACTTGATGAAAATTATACAAATGAAACTACATTTAAAATCCAATCCATTCATCTATTTTGCATCAAGTATTATATAACACTAGACGAGTACCCGTGCATAGCAACGGGATTTTATAGCTACATATAGTTTATTGATAAAAAAAAATGTATACGTTATAAACGAAAAATAATAAAAGTTTGAAGATTTGAGAATTAAACATAATGTTTTGAAACCCGGTTCGACCGGGGTGGTTCAATCGGTTGAACCGTTCCGGTTGAAAAATGGGTCGATTTAACCGGGTCAACTTGCTAGGTTGGGTAAAAAATGGGTCAAATTAAACCGGGTCAACCCGCTGGGTTTGAAGCGTCCCGGGTCAACTCGGTTTGTGATTTGTGTTAATAGTTTCCTTTTGAAATTTATGTTTTCAACATTTCCTTTTTTAGTTTCAACTTTTCACTTTTCAGTTTTTCCTTCGGGTACCCTGTGACGATTAACCGGAGAAATAGATTTCGATGAGGCCTGATTCACTAGTTTGTATCGGTTTCAACGGATCCTCTCTGGTTTGTTTTCTGATGGTTTTTATTGGTTAGCCGAATCAGTGGTGACACCGGTTCTCGGTTGAACTCGTTGATCCCGTCCAGTTTTCAAAACTATATGTATCATCAACTTGTTAGGTTATATGAAGCTTTGTGTATTTTATTAATTTGTATAATGTGTATAATAACTTGTACTTTTCATTTTAAGCTGTTTAAAAATAACATTAATTAGTGTGTTTAATTATTTCATATTTATTATGTTCTATCTTATTTAAATTGTACATTATAAAATTTTATTGTACTTTTTAGTAAGTGGTGTTTTAATTGGTTGTATTTAATTTGATAGATATGCTTTTAATTGGTTGTATAATGTGAATAAATCATTGTAAATTTAAGTAATGAGGTGTTTTAATAAGAGGATTAATTACATTATTTTTCTTTCTCATATGACTTTTCAACAACTCAACTTTTTCACTTTAACTGTTTTTCCTTTATAAGTAGTATATATAAAGGGCGAAGAGTGACAAAATCGTCCAAAACAAACACAAATGACATCTTTATGTTGGTCTTTGACTCTTTATTTGAGACATACTTATGTAGAATGCCATGTCCGTACTTGCAAGAAGAAAATTCTATTTATTTGTGTAATGGCCATATTGCATCTATCACTTGAATTGGAATTTTTTTTTAAAGATGTTATGTTTCAAAAATTCTGCCACAAAAAAATGTATAACTAAGTAATAATTATATTTTAACTGAACTAAGATAACAAAGTTTTTATATCCTGATGCTTGATAGACATTTAAGATTGTATATTTGTATGTGATTAAAATGTTTAATACTTGTTCGGTTTTGAACTTTTCTTTGAATTTTACAAACTTTGTATTAGCTAAGTTGTACATAAGATTTGATTAATAAATATGAATTGTTTCCATCAATATGATTCAAACCTTTCCAATTCGGTCACATTAATTCACAAGGCAACAAAACAAAGGCAAAATCGGGATCACATTAATTCACAAGGCAACACACAAGGGTAAAATCGGGATTGACCAAAAGTTAAGTTTTCCACAATTCCACTTTGACCATTTCTCTATTATAAGTAGTTAAGATAAATAATAGAATTTAAGGTCAAAGTTGAACAAAAAAGACTCTTAAAAGTCAAAATGGACATTTAATATGGGACAGATGTAGTATATAAAAGAGTATTGCAATTTTATTTTTTTATTATTTACCGCCCATAAACAGTAAACTTATTTAAAAACCTTAAAAGTTGGGGTAACAATATCTTATGTGAAACACGACTCGAGACCAACATTTATGTGTCATATTTAAGTGGATCCACTTAACTTGTTTATTAAACATGTCGTGTTCGGTTTGAGGTCAGCATTATAAGGCTATATGGAGTAGAGGTGAGTTTGCTCCGTGAGTGGGAAACGTGTATACTTTTTGTTTTTAATATTTTTATTTTTGTGAATATATGTGGGTATTTTTATTTTTATTTTATTATTATTTTTTATTATT
Organism: Artemisia argyi; assembly: GCA_030686995.1. Taxonomy (NCBI): domain Eukaryota; kingdom Viridiplantae; phylum Streptophyta; class Magnoliopsida; order Asterales; family Asteraceae; genus Artemisia; species Artemisia argyi. Next base: position 38,574,908 of record CM060694.1, read on the forward strand.
TTTTTTAGGAAAGGCATATATGTGAGATATTTAATAAGATATATTTTTATAAATTGAGTATTTTAATGAAACGTGAGTCAGAGTGAGAGGAAGGAAAATGAGAGAAAAAGCTGAGATGACACTGAATGACTCGCCTAAAACTCCTTTTACCCTAAAACAGGTCTAACCTGTTAACCAATTTAGATAAACGACAGTTTTCCTCTCTTTTCAATGAAGGGAGTACCGAAGGAACTGGGGAAGATGAGAACCCTAGCCAACGACAGAGTGCTACTATTTGAGGATTAGCCAACCAGAGGTGAATGTTGCACTACAGAAGATGGGAAGAAATAAAGCAGTAGGGCCAGACCAAATCCCCATAGAAGTTTGGAGGTGTTTGGACGACGAGGGGGTAGAATTGCTGACATGCTTATTCAACAAGATTTTCTCCGGTGCTAAGATGTCAGAAGAATGGAGACCCAGTGAAGTCATCCCTATCTACAAGAATAAGGGAGATGTGCAAGTGTGTAGCAACTACAGGGGCATTAAGCTACTTAGCCACACCATGAAGCTTTGGGAGAGAGTTATTGAAAGGAGGCTGAGAAGGGAGACAAGCGTGTCTGATAACCAATTTGGTTTTATGACAGGAAGGTCATCGATTGAGGCTATTCACCTTCTCAGAAGTATCATGGAGAAATATAGAGAAAGACAAAAGGACTTGCATATGGTTTTCATTGATCTCGAAAAGGCGTATGATAGTGTCCCACGCGAGTTAATTTGGAGAACTCTTATTGATAAAGGAACCCCAACGAGGTACGTGAGAGTCATTAAGGATATGTACGAGGGGGCTAAGACCCGTGTACGATCCACAGTGGGGGATCTCAGAGTCTCTCCCGGTGGAAGTTGGGCTTCACCAGGGATCTGCTATTAGTCCGTATCTCTTCGCATTGATTCTAGATGAGTTATCTCGAGGGATACAAGAGTGCATCCCGTGAAGCATGAATTTCGCTGACGACATCGTGTTGGTGGCTGAATCGGCGGAAGGGTTAAACAACAGACTTGAACACTGGAGGGAGGCTCTAAAAGACAATGGTCTTCGGGTGAGAAGAGAGAAGACTGGATACATGAGATGTGATTTTAGGAGGATCGACTCAGGCCACCATGAAGAAAGGGATATTCGTCTCGGGGACCAGATCTTGCCACCCAAGGAGTCTTTTATATATCTAGGATCGATGATCAACAAATCAGGAAGGATAGATGAGGACGTAACCCACCGGATTAGAGCCGGTTGGGCGGCGTCGGGAGTCCTTTGTGACAGGAACGTCCCCTTAAATCTTAAGGGAAAAGTTTATAAGGTGACGATTAGACCTGCGATGTTGTACGGGTCTGAGTGTTGGCCTATCTCCAAGGCCCATGCTAACAGGGTCGAGGTGGCAGAACTGAGAATGCTAAGGTGGACCTGTGGTAAAACCTTGCTTGACATGATTCCGAACGGAGTTTTCAGAGCTAAACTTGAGGTCGCGACTATTATCTCGAAGATGAGAGAAGGAAGGTTGAGGTGGTTCGGTTATGTCAGGAGGAGGCCACAATCAGCGCCAGTGAGAATAGTCGAAGCGCTAGTAGTAGATGGTGTGAGAAAGAGGGTTAGGCCTAAACTTAGGTAGGAGGATAGACTTAAGCTCGACATGGAGGAACATGACCTCAGATAGGAAGGCGTGGAGAGATAGAATTAGGATCTGCGGGTAGCGCAGGCTCGGTGTTTCGTGGGCATAGGTAGTTTGGGCGTTAGGTTTTTAGGCGTCTCTTTGTTGCCTTGCCCTTTTGTTTTTCGATGCTCTGTTTTTCCCTTAGGTTTAGGCCCCGTGCGTTGCCCTGCTTTGCCTTAGCTTTAGCCCCTTGCGTTGCCTTTGCTTTTGGTTTTTGGTTTTGCTTTGCCTTTGCTTTAGGCCCCTTGCGTTGCCCTGCTTTGCTATGTGCTGCTCTTTTAGGTCTGCTTACTTTTCTCGGTGCTTTGGTTCTTTGTTTTGTTTGTGTTTTTATTTGCGTCTTTGCTTGCTTGTGTGTTTGCCCGCTTTCCATGCTCTCTTTTGCCTGCTTCTGCTTTTGCTCTTTATTATTTTTTTCCCGCTCTCTTACCTGCACACTTACACTTGCCGGAGGTCTCACTAGAAGCCTTCCCCTGCTCCGGCGGGAATGAGTTTTGTTGTTGTTGTTGGATTAAATGGTTCCTGTTTTACCCGCGAAGCCGCAAACAAGAACCCGAGAACAAAATATCATTAAAAAAGGAAAAATAAAATACGTACCATACTTTCCAACCCAACACAAAAACACAAGCAACCTTAACCGACCCAATCTCTTTAAACAAAACACACACACTAATCTTTGTCACTGGGTTTAGTTTAGTTTAGGGTTCCAAACACAAACACAAACACAAACACCTCAAAATCAAATAATTTAATAATAAAAATGTCACAACAACAGCAGCAGCAACAACAAGGTGGTAAATTAATGCCAAACATAGATCAAAACAGTACCAAAATCCTTAATCTTACTGTTCTTCAAAGGATGGATCCTTATATTGAAGAGATCTTAATCACTGCTGCTCATGTCACTTTTTATGAATTCAATGTTGAATTGAATCAATGGGTTTGTCTCCTTTTTTTCCTTTTTTAGTTAATTTAATTTAATTCACTTTTTGTAGTTTTTATTAAAGATTATATGTGGGTTTTTGTGGGTATTTGTTTGTGATTATAAAGATGTGATCTTTATGAAGAATATGTGATTTTTTAATCATTTTAGGGTTTTTATAAAGATGTGATTTTTATGAGAAATATGTGATTTAAAGTTAACATTTAGGGGTTTTTAGTAATTATAATATGTGGGTTTTTATGGGTATTTGATTGTGATTATAAAGATGTGATTTTTGTTTTGGGTATGTGATTGTAATTGAATCTTTATTGTGAATTGATTATAAAGTTATAATCTTTTTATGGAAAATATTCTATGTTTAGCTCATTTTAGGCTCTTAGTGATTCTCGTTTCTGATGTATTTATGGGTAATCACAAAGTTATAATCTTTCAATTTTGGGTTTTTTTGCATATTATTGGATGAGTTGGTATTGCTATGTGATTTTGATTGAAACTTTATAATGAAGTGATTATAAAGTTTATTCTTTATGAATAATATGTGATTGTTGGTTTAAATTATGTAGTTAAATATTGGTTTCAAAGTTTTTTAGTTACTTTGAAATAGATGTGATTGAAGTTCTTTATAGTCTTTTATTGCTTATTTGGACTTTGAAGTTCTTGCCAAGCAAAAATCGATGCAAAAAATATGTAATTGAGTAAAAAACATGATAAAGTTGAGATCTTTATGAGATATGGATTTGTATATGTGTTCAAGCTTGTGACTTTGATATGTTATGGATATCGAACACCTTAAATTAGAGAACTTTCTTGAATTACTCATGCACAGAAAATCTTGGTTTGTGGTTACTGGTATGCACACGAACAAATGGATTCTATGTAGGAAAAAAGGCTGTTTTTGTATTCTATATTTCTATGGCGAGGAACATGCTTTTATAGTTCTAGATGTTGTGTGAGATGATCAAAATGTTTTTTATATTCCATATTCATGTATATAGGGTTGAATAAGACTGCAACGACAGTTAGAGCTTCGTACTGCATAAGTTGATTAGTTTTTAACCTTAAACTAGACTTTGCATGCTGAACTCCTTTTAATATGTAATTATAGAAGCGACATCTTAATTATAATTTTCGTAGTTTTGCACCAAATTCAGTTTGATTGATGAGTGTAATGTGGTAGTACTAGTCGCATTTTGTCATAGAGCACGAACTAGCAGATGCATATTAGTCGCAATCCGTTTATACTTGTTCTTACACTTTGAAACTTGAAGAATTGAAGTTTTAGTTTGAGCTATCCTGCATGTTTTTGAACCTGTACTAAGTTCATAGACGGCATTTTGCGAACCATGTCAAAGGTTTTTATTTTAGATCTTAAAATGGTTTTGAGCTCCTCTCTTATTTGTTATATCTTTTTGTTTCTCAGAGTCGCAAGGATGTTGAAGGGTCTCTATTTGTCGTTAAGAGGTGATAGTCAATACAAATATTGTTATCTTGTTAGTTTTTATTTTTTACGTCAACTACAGTTACCAAGGGGTCTAATTTGTGAGTGAGTGGCATAAACACTGGTTGATATAATATGTTACCTTCTTCTGTAATTGCAGGAACACTCAACCGAGGTTCCAGTTTATAGTAATGAATCGAAGAAATACAGGCATGTTTCTTTGAATTTTTGTAACATCTTTGTGTTTTTATAGGTTTATGTTATCTTACCTTTTATTTTTATATATAATTTGCAGAAAACCTTGTGGAGAATCTCCTCGGAGATTTTGAGTTTGAACTTCAAGTTCCGTATCTACTATACCGAAATGCTTCTCAAGAGGTTAATGGTATTTGGTTCTACAATACACGTGAGTGTGAGGATGTTGCTAACCTGTTTACCAGGTACATAACTTTTATTCGTTTTCTATACTAAATTGTTAGCTTTACTCACTATATCCATCTGTCAGCAACTAGACATATGATATATGCACGTCGGCACGTGTAATCATTGAGCATATTTAATATCTATGATGTGAGTATGTTACAAGATCAAGAATGTTTGCATGCACTGCTGTTACTGAGTGAAATAAGTTTTGGTCATTTTGCTATATGACTGGTTATTTGGCTAGTAGACCTATGTTTTGACACCTTTTCCCTACCACTCTTGTGAGTCTTGCCCAAGATAAAAGAAGTTATCTATTTGGCTTTTATACATTATGAGCGCGTTTGTGCTAGGAAACACCTGTTTGGTCTGACAAATAGATGTATTGTTGGAGCTGCCATCTGTTGTCCACAATAATTCAAGATAATATCTTTTCTTCAGGAGAATTCTTCCTCTAATTTTTTTGCAGTCTTGGGCGTCTCTAAGTATATATTTGTTTTTGGGTTCTCAAGTTTTCTTGAAAACAACTTTATAACTATAAAAGGACACGCGGGTTCTGAATTCTTTTTTGCATTATTTATCTTGAAAGGAAAACTCACCCACCCACATATCTTAAAACAAATATAATTATCACATTTGTCCTAGTTGGGATTTGAACGCTCAGCTACTTGATTGGATAGCACCTCACATTCACATGGATACCGCTAGGCCAAAGGCTCGTTGGTTTATGAATCTTTTGATTCATTTTTATTCAATCTGGCACCTCAAATTATATGATACAAATAATACGATGACATCATCAAAGTAGTTTCTTACCATGCATACTTTTGGGATTGCTATTAAGTTCATGTTTATAGATAATCTCGATGATAATTTAAATACGTTGAATTTTACATAACATATGTTAAAGCTATGTAATTTAGATATGAAATACTCGAGGCACACTAACTATTGGTAAATGAAGGGCTCTGTATCTCATTTTGTCATTATTTAATTAGAAGATAATACGTTGTAGTTATCTTGACATTTATGTTTCTTGATGGTGGAAAATAAGTCTGTCAATGCAATCTTTAAGGACTGTTTTGTCATCCCACAACCAGTTTCTATAAATACACTTCTTTCATTATCGTTCTTCTTTTTTCCAGGATACTTGGTGCATATTCAAAGGTTCCCCCAAAGCAGCAAGTGAACAAAAGGTAGTTCGTATAATGATGTGGCTTCAACATGTTATTCATTTTGTTTGATTTTCTAGTCTGCTTCATCAAATTAAGGAGTAAAAGCCTTGTATCTATGTATTTTATGAATTATGACACACTAACAACAAGCCTTTTTATTCTTGTTAGTTTCTTGGTCATCAAAGATCTTTTTTTGTAACGCATAAGCTGAATATAAAAGTTATTATTTTAGTTTTTCGCTGCTTCTTACAACTATATGCTTTTATGTGCAAACTAAGCTTTAATAATTTCATTGGGCACATCTTTTCACATTTCATTACAAAATTTCATTTAAATCTTGTTGTGTAGCGAGTTTGAGGAACTTGAAGCCGTACCTACCTCTGCTATAATTGAAGGACCATTGGAGCCAGGGTTGACTTCCTCACGCACTACAGACGTACCTGAGGATTCGTCATTTGTGAACTTCTTCAGTGTATGTATCTATCAACCCTTATCTGAAGTTTCTAGTTGCTTGCTTCATTTTGATTGTTCCGTGGCAAAGTTTTTGATATGCTCTTAGATCTTTGTATATTGGGCATGCTTCTGAGTATTATTTTGGCTAACATTTATCCTTTCCTCAATATCTTTCACTGCAGAATGCTATGAATCTGGGACATAATAATGTTCAAAATCCGGTTAATTCTATTCCATCATACCATAACTCAACAGTTCCTTTAGCTTCTCGTGATATACCTTCTCCCATGATCAATGGTCAACCATTACCGAACCCATCATCCACCCCACCAATGCCTCACCATGACAATGTCGACCTGGTCAACAGCAGCAATCATTTGACTAATCTTATTAAGCCACTTTCTTTCTTTACACCCTCTTCTTCTTCAACACCATTGATGAGACAGCCTTCTTCATCCATGCCAGTTACCACACTTCAGCCGCCCCTTAATGTACAAAGAAATGTTGGTATTCCCTTGCTTCAACCATTTCCGCCACCCACACCACCACCATCACTTACTCCTTCCTCCACTTCTGCTCCATTTTATGGACCGTTGACCAGAGAAAAAGTACGAGATGCACTTGTATTGCTTTCACAGGTACTAAAATCTATCTTACAAGTCATGCACGTTTTTCTTTTTTTTTTTTCTAGGAATTTTTTCACATTTGAGAAGTGATTGACTTCTTTGCAAATCATGCATGGTTTGTCGAGGGCTTGTGCTGAACCAACCATAGCTATTTTTAAAGGTGGCAAATTGGGTAGGTCCTGTCGGGTAACCTAATGGGTCAGATTGGGGTTGGGTAAAAAGTGGTCACCTTAAAAGAGGTCAGCCAAGTTCGGGCGGCCAACCAACCCAATCAGCTCAACCAGTGGCGAAGCTTGGATTTTGTAAGTGGGGGGTCGGGATCTAATTTTTTTTTTCCTAAAGCTATATTTCAGGTATACCGAAATTTTTGGGGGGTCGAAACCGAATATACCGAAATTTTTCTACACGAAAACTATATACCCCCTACATCTCAAAAAAAATTTCGGGGGGTCGGGCGCCCCCCCCCGGCCCCTATGAAGCTTCGCCCCTGAGCTCAACCATATTCATCGATATATTAAATGCGTCTTTAAGTTTTTTACCACCAAAATAAATCGAAGATATTATAGTAACTATTATTGAGAATTTGAGATAACGGAGGCACTTAGGTGCCTGGTGTGCTACGTGCAACCCCCAATAATATTCGTTTTCTACCTTCTTTTTTTATGGTGTTTTAGTTTAGCCCAAAAATTCTTTATGATTCTACATAAAATTTGTGCAACACCCTCTCAAAAATTCTAGCTCCGCCCGTTTTAGTAGTTCAAAATAACCTGATCCGATCCATAAATTAATAAACTCCATTTAGCCCATTTATAAGCTTTTGGTATGTTGTTTCACACACACACCCAAGAAGATTAATTTAAAAATTTCTATATTGACCCAGTTTTTTCATTTGGAGACCGTTTCTGTAATTGTGAAAATGCCAAATAAGTATGTTGGTTTACAGCTTTGCATGATATATTGTGATTGCAAGTGTAAACGAAACCATCGTACGTGCCACTTTTGTCCAAAATCGCACGTTCCGAGTGTAGTTCTCTTACGGTATTTTCATGAGAATGATGATTTGTTTAGAATGGAAAGTGTGAGTCACTCATATTTTTTAGTCTCTTTGTTTTTCCTTTTAAATAATCTTTAGCAGTTCTTACGCAAAATTGGTGGAGCTTAGCTCTAAAGTTTGCAATTAAGACATATTTTTGTACGTGGTTTTCTCAAGAAAGTATTATAGGTTCTTGCAAGTAGCTGAAAGACTTGAGCGGTGGTACTAAAATAAATTATTCTATTCCGAGTTCATGTTATTGGTTTTTTTTGCAGGACAACCAATTCATCGACATGTTCTACCAAGCTTTACAGAAAGTACATCAATCGGGACATAGTTGAAGAGTGCCACCGAACATTTTCATCTGTAGATCAAATCTGAAAGTGATTGTAAGATTGCTTTGCATATATAGTTTGGCTTTTCTTTCTTTTTGTTATCATGATATTTAAGTTCCACCAACATGGACTGTTAAATGTGTCTTAGAAATGTTGGATACTGTTAAGATTTAAACTTTTCAAGACTTGTAGCTTTATTGTGCTTGTGTTGTTGGTAACTTGGAATAACAAGTTATATCCAAAAATCATTCTTCTTTACCTTATTACCTATATATTTAAAACACAGTAATCACAATGTTAAGGGACAAAAATGTTTAGTTCAATTTGTTTTTCTTCTTTTTAGTAGGTGGTTGCACCAGGCTAGATTGACCTGTAAACACTCGTCGTTCAAATTGTTCACTTTTTTTACAACTGTCGGTTAACGAATATATCATAGGTACCGTTAGGCTACGCGTCTTATGTTGGTTTGGTAACAAGTAAAAGAAGCTACTTCATGTTTTACAACGATAATGCAATTTTTGAAAGCCTCCTCTGAAGCTACTACATCGGCCTGTCGTAGAACAACCAAGGTTCCTCCAAAGCGACGAAGGTTCCTTGGCCCATTGTAGACCTGCGACAAAGGTTTCTGGGCCCGTCGTAGACCTGCGACCAAGGATTTTTCAGCCTGTCGCTTTGTTAGCATAATAATGCAATTTTTTGAAGGTTCAAAATGGAAGTGGATTACTCGCGTTAAACACTTGAACCCTTCAGCCACGCCAATCAAAAGAAGAAAAAGTTTTACCGAGTTTGAGTGTGCGTGATAGCGGACTCGAGCTTAGTAGTTTAGTCGACAAACAACTTGGAAATCATGGTTGAAAGAATGACTTGAAACTTTTTTTAGAACTAATTCATTCTTTAGAGAATGTAACCCAAAAATTCAAAACAGTTTCTAGTGCTCAAGGTAGATTAGTTGTCACATTACTTGTTACACGTAGCACCAAACTGTGACTCCAACACTTGGCTCTGAGTGATGTTGCTGAACAAATGATCTCGTTGATCCCTGTCGCTGTCGGAATGCAAGATTATGAATCAAGAAATAAATGCGAAAGTAAATAAGAGATGGAGTATTAAAGTCTATAATTAAGTCTGGCACATGACTTCTCTGTATCGACTAATAGCATTTGTTTCACGTGTTAATTGTTATCGCGATTCTTGTTTTGGTTCAGTGGTCACCTACAAATGAAAGTCATTGTTCACCAAACTAGCGTTGAGTAAACTAGCTTTTGTTTTGGTACAGTGTTCCCCTTCCTTGAGTTTGGTCATCGACGTTGGGTCCTAGAATCGCATGATACGTACTACATTACTACTGAAGCAACCATCGCTGTCGTTTATGTTAACACATTATTGTTTGTTGAAAATACCTGAGTCTTTAGAAATATGATTTGATACGATTGATAATAATTCATTAGTTGTTTCATGAAGAAAAGTGATATGTGTCATAACGATTCATTAATTCGATGTTTACTTAAGTCATGCTGTGGGGTTATGGACAAGATGTATGTTTAACAGAGCATCGACAAATTGTACTGTTAGTACTTAGTACACATGTAGTGCTGATTTTGGCTAACTTAGCCCATGATCACATATTAACTCTCTCTCTCTCTCTCTCTCTCTCTCTCTCTCTCTCTCTCTCTCTCTCTCTCTCATTTTATTATTTTTTAGTGCTGATTTTGGCTAACTTAGCCTATGATCACATATTAATGCGCCCGCTCTCTCTCTCTCTTTCTATTATTTTATTATTTTTTATGAAATGATCTTAAATGTCATTTAGGCCCTCAAGTTGGATGATCGAGTCACACCACCTATGAATAGTGTACAATTAGGGGCTGTATCGGGTAACCTAATCTTCCTAAACACGCAATACACAAAATTCCCGATTTAACTAAAATAAAACCTTGACATACAATGGGTCACCTAGCGTGAGAATAAGCCCTAGAAATGCAATTGCTAGCATGGATGTCACAGTTAACTTAAGTTTGCGAAAGGGTCATTAGATAAACCTAATTCAACTGCAGTTCACTCTTAATTGGATAAGCCCGATTACTGAATTTATAAGTCTTTACTGATTTAAATCCTTAACTTCGGTCCTTTAGGTTTCAAACAAGTGATTAATTGCATAATTAATGGTGATAATCTTTAGAGCAATGGATCACACATTAGGACATAGATATTGGAATATATAGTAAAAGATAGTTACTCGCATGGATCAAGTTGTCACATGTTGTTAATTTATCTTATTTTTCATGCATCCTAAGTAGCTACTAACAAGTATACCCGATTAAAATTATAATGATCGTACAATAAAACATGGCAAACATGATAGCAAAAGACATAATTAACCAAAAAAAGATTGAATTGATAACAAGTGTTATAAGATGATCACTTGATGTTTACGCTAGATAAAAAGACAATACAAATGCTGGAAAACTCTTAAACAAATTATAAGTTTCATCCTCTAACGATAACTCCCGAGTTGCATGTAAATAATGAGAGAACTAGGCTTATATGTATATATATTTTGGGGTCCAGGCGATGTGTGGTGTATGTAAGACGACGTCTGATGTTGATTAGGGTTTTATGTTAGCTAGGGTATTAACTTTGAGACAACGTTTGGTGGACATGGAGATGGTCTCAGCATCATGCAAGACGACGTCTAGGTTCTTCAAGACAACGTCTGATCTTGATGTCAAATTTGGTTGCTCTATGAAAGGGCCAACTTTCCAAACGACGTCTGGAGGGCATCTCAACTATTTAGAAGTCTAGCCTGGGTCTTAAGTCACATTTTTCAATTTCTTTCATCTTTTAGTAGTACATTTTATGGTCCAAAATCATCAACTACTTGCAATAATAGAGAAATGGGCAAGTAAACAAAGAAAACTCATCACTTCAAATCTTGCAAAACTAAGGGTGTGTTTTTCTCATTAAGATGTTTTAGGTCTGAATCTGACTATCACATCTTACCAATAGCAGGTGGCTAGCAAGTCTAAATCTGAATGAAATAATGTTGTTTGTTTTTGTATAATTGTCCGAATAATTTTATGTGCTCGTTTCTGCAATTTATTTAAGTAACTTATGTACATATGAAACAAGACTTTTTATTATAAATATAATATAGTTAATTAAATCATCAAATATTTTATATTAACACGAGAATTCAATCTCTTATCGAGTAAAAGGCAGTAAGACAAGTCTCCCACCTCTTACTAAGTAAGATGTTATATGTTTAACTGGTTTGACTCAAAAAAAAAAAAAAAAGGGTTACCGGCCCACCTCTTACTGATAAGAGTAGGAGGGCTACCATTATGATACACAGGGTTAAGATGTCCCTGCCAATCTACACTTTGTGATCCAAGAGTAGGAGGGCTAGTAATTTTTTTTTTTTTTTTTTTTTTTTTTTTTTTTTTTTTTTTAATGTTCTGACACACACCTCATCGGAAATGTGTCTTAAACTACTTTCATTTTTCGCGAGTAACTAATTTCGAGTCAAACATAATTCATGAAAGGCCGAATCAATTATGTAAAATAATTGAAAATTTTATGATGTGTTTAGTTGGTAAAAAATATCTCATTTTTCATAGGAAAATTTGAAAAAATGAATACCCGTTTAGTCACATTATTTTCCAACAATTTTAAAAAAAAAAAAAAAGTGAATTTAACTTATTAAACTGAAAATCTCAATCTACCATACTCCATTTTTTCTCTGTAACAAAAAAATAAAAATAAAAATGACGGGATTTCCCGTCTACTACTCAAGTATCTCATTCTAAGCTTAATCACGATTTGATTGGTAACATCTCCACTTTCAATCCTCGTCGTCGCTGCCCACCGTCGCAATCCGAGGTAATCTTTTCATCTTTTTAAAAGGAAAAAATATAACTTCATCTAAACGAGTTTTCAAAATTCTCAACTCAATAAAAATAATAATAATAATAATAATAATAATAATAATAATAATAATAATAATAATAATAATAATAATAATAATAATAAAATCCCTTTTTAGAAAATCTAAAAACATAATAATAATAATAATAATAATAATAATACGGAGTAATAATACAACTAAACATACTCCTTTAGATTTCTGTGTTTTTATGGGTAACCTATGTTATAAGTGGATACACCTACCCACCAGGTAGTTTACCCGGATGAGGTGTCATTCACTTATTGGGAGAGAAGGAACAAATTATTAAATGTGTTTTTATTCCTTTAATGCCACATATTACAAAAACCAAATTTATTGTGTTTTTAGTTAGTGGGTAATTTACCCACTAGGTAGATTAAGTTTTCTCCGTTATAAGTGCTAGTTGTCGGAAAATCCAAACATCGATATATATGCAAAAGCGGTATATGGAGAAGGGTCTCTGTTCATGTTATTCGATGAAGCCAAGCTTCGTCAACTTTAATGTATGCATACATAGAAGTCTGAATCAAGTCTTTTTTTTTTTTTGAATAATTTCCAACTTCTTAACCAATATTTTATCATTTCCAACTTCTATTTGAATAATTTCATGATATTCATACATAGAAGTCTGAATCCAGTCTTTTTTTTTTTTTTTTTTTTTTTTTTCTTTTTTTTTAAATGTTAGAATTTGGGTGTGTGTGGGTGGTAATAATCAACAATATTCATATATTCTCTAAATCGTGTAGAGATTATTTTTAGATTGAAGTATGTCTCGGGTATACCAAAATCCTCGATTGGATAATTCAGAGAATCACACTTAGTTTCTAACGCATGAGAGAACTAAGCAATACACCGAAAGTTGTTGTGTTTGTTATGTTATGGAAGAGATCAGAATCTGGTGTATATAACCCAGTTAAAAGCGGTTGGCGGAAAGAGTCATACATGTTTGTGGCAGTATCAAGCTAGCTAGAACGAGTGTGCACTCCGCACCTTCTAACTTGATTGAAAGTTAAATCTGATTAAGTTCTTGATCTCAAATAAATTACAATTGCATAAAATATAAGTGATAGAACTAATCACCAACAATAAATACTTAACCACTAACTCAATATGAAGGTGATTTAAATCCATATATTCATGTTTTGTCTTACGACTTCACAAAAAGAAAAGGTTTACGTCTCTTTGGCAATAAACCACTGGAACAAATTTGAATGATTGGAGTCATGACACATAGGGCTGAGCAAACGGACCGGCCGGACCGGACCGACCGACAAAACCGACCGGACCGAGACCGACCGGACCGGACCGACCACATTCGGTCCGGTCCTCGGTCTAAGCTTTTTGCCAAATTCGGTCTCGGTCCGGTCGGTCCGGTCCGGTCCGGTCCGGACCGACCAAAAACCCGAAAAAACTTGCCTAATTGGACCGGACCGACCGAAGACCGACCGGACCGAGACCGGACCGAGACCGGACCGACCATATTCGGTCCGGTCTCGGTCTATGGTTTTCCGGTTCTCGGTCTTCGGTCCGGTCCGGTCTTGGCCGGTCCGGTCCGGTTTCCGACCGATGATCACCCCTAATGACACATACCCGAATTGCAACATCACAAAAATTTATGCATGATCAATAAATACCATACTACTGCAACCTTATCATTTATGCCTTTAAATTTCATGTTGTTTTTTTGGTCACCATTTAAGAAGTGAGGTAATGTGTCTATAGATAACGCGTTTAAGTAATAAGAACAACAATCAATATTGATATAAAATAGCGTTAGGTTCACGAATCGAGTAGATAGATTTTTTATTTTATGTCTATGCTCCAATGTCAACAACATTGTCGATTACATTCTTTTAAATCCCGAGTTAATGCAGCCGATTGAACCGAAAATCAGTTTAATCACCGACAACCGGTTTTGAGAAGAAAAAGGCAACTAAATTATCGTTTAAACAGGCTGAACGGGAAACCAAGAGCTCATGTTTGATCAACAACAACCAGATTTTAGAAAAATACGGGTTTTCGGTTAAACTAGTTGAACAAAAAAACCAAGAAACTCGACAATGTCAATAGTTTTGAAAAAGTTAGTCGTTATGGTAAATTTTTATTTTTCTTTTGATGGCTTTAAATTTAATACTTGATGCTACAAATCAAGAAAAGTTGTTACATTTTTAGTTTGTTTTTCTTAAAGAAAATCCAAAATCAAACAAAAGAAAGCAACTTTTAACTCCCAACAACTTTGATTAGATGTGATTTTTTTGATCATACATCTTATCTCACATTGATTTAGTGTGTTTCATTTGTCAAAGACATGATTATGATTTATAATCAGTTAAAACATAATATATATACAGTATAACTGTTTAATGCATATGTTAAGTGTCGTTTGTTTTTTAAGAGCTTTTACCTCTTCATCTGCAAACCATGTTTGCAGAAGAAGAGGTGCACATAAGCTCTTCATCTACAAGAAGAAGACCGTTTGTTTTTATGTTATTGAAGTACTTCTTTCTTTCTTTCTTTTTTTTTTCACTAGTATTTTTTGTGCTATTAAAATACTTTTTTTTTCCTTTCCTTTTTCTTTTTCACTAGTTTTTTTTACGTTTTCGCCCTTTTTTTTACGTTTTGGTACGTTTTCCACCGTTATTTTACGTTTTTTGTGTTTATTTACGACTTCGTCTGTTTTTTTACGTTTTCTTCCATTTTTTTACGTTTTCGTCTGTTTTTTTTTATGTTTTCGTTTTTTTGTACGTTTTTATCCGTTTTTTTTTTACGTTTTCGTCCATTTATTACGTTTTGGTACAATTTTTTTTTACATTTTCGACCATTTTTTATGTTTGTCTTTTTTAAATTTTCGCCTATTTTTTTTACATTTTCGTCTGTTTTTTTTTTACGTATTCATCCATTTTTTAACGTCTTTTTATGTTTTCGACCTTTTTTACTTTTATGTCAGTTTTTTTAGGTTTTCATCCGCTTTTTTACGTTTTCGGCTGTTCTTTACGTTTTGACCTTTTTTACATTTTCGTTCGATTTTTTTATGTTTTCGTTTGTTTTTTTACTTTCTTGTCTGTTTTTTTACGTTTTCATCCGTTTTCATATGATTTTGTCTGTTTGTACATTTTTTACGTTATTGTACGTTTTCTTACATAAGAAGAAGGTCGAAAACGTAATTAAATACGAAAATGTGAAAAAGATATAAGAAAAAGCAAAAATCGGTTGAAAACGTAAAAAAAAAAAACAGACGAAAACATTAAAAAAAAAGCAAACAAAAACGTAAAAAATTGTCAAAAACGTAAAAAAAAAAAACAGACAAGAACAGATGAAAATATTAAAAAATACAAAAATGTAAAAATAACGGACAAAAACGAATGAAAAAGGGCGAAAACGTAAAGGAATGTGCGAAAATGTAAAAAACGGACGAAAATGTAAAAAAAATGGGCGAAAACATCGAAAAAGGGCGAAAACGTAAAAAAAACGGGCGAAAATGTAAAAAAATGGACGAAAACGGGAGAAAACGTAAAAAAACAGGCAAAAACGTAAAAAAAACGGACGAAAACTTAAAAAAGTGGGAGAAAACGTAAAAAAAAATGGGCGAAAACGTAAAAAGACGGACAAAAACGTAAAAAAACAGACGAAAACGTAAAAAAAACGGGTGAAAACATAAAAAAATGATGAAAACGTAAAAAAATGGACGAAAACGTAAAAAAACGGCGAAAATGTAAAAAAAATGCGAAAACGTAAAAAACTGTCAAAAACGTAAAAAAACGGACGCAGACGTAAAAAAACAAATGAAAACATATAAAACTGGATATTGAGAAAGAGATGTAAGGTTTGTGAAAGAAGAGGCAAGAAGTGAAAGAAGAGGTAAGAAGTGAAAGATAATGTCTGAAATTTAGAAGAGGAAAGAAGTGAAAAGAAGCACTTATGTCTGCAAAAAAAACAAACAAAAACATCTCCCCTCCTGCAGACAAAAGAAGTGAAAAGAGGAAAAAAATGCTTATTGTGAAAAACCAAACGACACCTTAGATTGTCTCAGTCAACAAAGTAAGTATGCAATTTAATTCTCAATTGTCAAAGGGGATTTATTCGCACATCATTTTTTTGGTTAAACACACCATTTTGTACAACACTATAATGCACAGAGTGTGATGCAAGAATAAGAAAAATTGGTGTGCGAATCACCCCCTTGTCAAAAGTCTAAGAAATGAATCATGTAAGTACCTATAGCATTATGCATCATGAACATTTACTTCTAAAATTATGTCAAACACATAATTTATAAATTTTGAAAATTGACTATGAGTACAGAAGTATATGGGCTCTATAGAAGTTTTCAAAGTTTAATATCCGTCTTTTATTTTTGTCATTTTATATTTGAGACGTATTTTTGTCATTATATATATGTAAGTTGTCATGGTAGCATACATTTTGTAAGCATGATACGTATTTAAAATAGTTTATTGACATGTAATCTTTTAAAATGTATTTTTTATGTAATATTTTTTGTCTATTTATTTTGGTATTGACTCTATCGTTTTTTATTTGAACTAACTAATATTAATACATCCGGCTAAGTTATAACTATTTCTTATGATAGTCAACAATGGCCGTGCGATGCACATGGGCTGTATAGAAGTTTCATAGATTTAAAATACGTGCGATACACATGGGTTGTATAGAAGTTTTCATAGGGTAATATTCGGCTTTTATTTTCGTCATTTTATATTTAAGTTGTCATGGTGTCACACGTTTGCTAACCTTTATACGTATTTAAAATACTTTACTGAGTTGCACATGGGCTGTATATAAATTTTTATAGCGTAATCTTCGGCACTTATTTTCTTCATTATATATCTAAGTTGTGATGGTATCACATTTCCAATTATGGCACACATTTAAAATAGTTTATTAACATTAAAAGAGTATGTGTAAAGAGATTTTTTTCAAAATGTTATATTTAAAAGAGTATCTTCATATGTAATATTTTAATATGTATAAGTTACATAAATTATTTTAAATATGAAGCGATGACATTAATGTTGGAGACCTTTTATATTCATCCTCATGCGATGCACACAGGTTTGGACTGCCTCAGGACCCATGCGATGCACACAGGTTGGATCTAATTATTTTTTTCGTAATGTTCGGGACTAATTTTTTGTTCATGTTTGAAACTCTAATTTTTTGTAAAAGACGGACTTCTTTGTTCAAATAAATTACATTATTAAAAGCGAACTATAAAACAAATTTCTTTTTAACAAAACTATAAAAACATAAAACATTAAAATAATTAGTATATTAAGAGTATAAATTATAATTCGTATAATAAATTAAAATTCGTGTAGTAAAATATTGCATATTTAATTTCTAATGTACTATTAATATGAATGCTAAGTATTCATCTATATTGACACTGGTGGTCGTGGCGTTCTTCTTGTTGTTGTCTTTTTCGTTGTTGCTCATTGGCATTTTGTATTTTTTGTTCTTGATACAATTTTTGTGACTTCTCGATCTCTTTCTTTAATGTGAAGAGGTTTTTTTCCAAAATGTTATATTTAAATGAGGTTTTTCATATGTAATCTTTTAATATGAGTAAGTTACATAAATTATTTTTTAATTAATGCGTTATTACAACATTTTCCCATGAACTATAATATCGAATTTAGAGCATTCATTAGTAACTCACTCTAAGTATTTACATTATGACGACATGAATCACATGATCTCAAACTCAAATGAATAACGCTTACCTCGTGATAGGTGTAGGATAACATTTAAAATACAATTTTCTTCTCTTTTATATACTTCTTTGATTTAGAATATTCTTATTGTTAAAATGATAGTGTGAAGATATTTTTATTATATACTCTCATTTTCAATATGTAACATCGACATAATTTACACAGTCATATCAAATATCAAAGTCACGCAATATTCCAAGACGTTTAATTAAGAAAGTGACATTAACACCTTAAGACAAAAAACTACATTGAGAACAAAAATATTAAAATGCACCAACAAAGTGTAGTAATAATTATTGAATAAAAATTGAATGCTCGTCACATTATTTTCAATAAACTTACTTGCTAACGAATCAATAGTATTAGCCCGTTTAGCCGTATTACATGAAGTAAAATATTGCATGTTTAATTTGTAACGTACTATTAATATTAATGCTAAGTATTCATCCCACCGGTGGCCGTGGCGTTGTTGTTGTTGTTGTTGTTGTTGTTCATTTGCCTTTTGCATGTTTGTTCTTGATACAATTTTTGTGACTTCTCGATCTCTTTCTTTAATGCTTCTTGACGCGCTACCAAAATCAATTAGATATAGTTGATCATTAGTAACTTAAATACAGTTAGTCAATATATTGCATTTTCAATCAAAGTAAAAATGTTTGTGCATGTTCCACTTAATCGATAAGACAACGATGTGTAGGATCTCTTAAACCATTAAAGAAGATGATGTTACTATCAAACCTCCTAAGCATCATCTTTATGTCCTACATTGTTACACACACAAAACACAAAATAAGTAAGACGATATGATGCTTACTTTACCACCATAATAAGTTGTAAACCAATGTGCACGCGGTGTGGAGGAAGTTGTGGTTTGTTTTGTGTGATTTTTGACACATTATATAGTTGATAAAATATTTGTAACTCATGGACGGGAAGGTAAAAAGACTAATCACTAATTGGTGTGTTTAATTTATACATTCATGGCATTTTTGGTTTGTATTCTTTGAGGTTTAGAGATTGCTTGAAACATGTTATATCCTACAAACTTTTGTGCACAATGCCTCTTGCGCATTAAATTAAGCACACTATTCTTTAGATAGTATAGAAGATATACTTTTCATGTTGCTTACATTATCTTGTATCGTACTATAATTTATGCACAAATCCTCTTGCACATTAAATTAAGTCACCCAATATTGTGTAATTGATATACTTTTGATGTTGCTTAAACTACTTTGTACCGTACAAATTTTTTCAATTACTCAAATCATTAATCTTATGTATTTACCCTTATGCATGACTATTAAATCAATGTACTAACACATGAAGCCTTCACATTTCACTTTTAATTCATGAAACATTTATTGTGAGCACTTTGCATTTATAAGACAACTTAAACTTTTAGTATACGAGTAATTAAGACTCGTGCGTTGCACACGGGTTCTATCTAATTGGTCATAGTGTAATGTGCAGTAATTTTTTTTCGTTATTAGACTTTTGTAAGTATGACCTTAGTTGATCGGTAAATTTTATATTTAAATTTTTTATGACATATTAGTAGTTATTTATAAAGTTTATATTTTGTATCTATTTTCAAGATTGCAACATTATATTTAAACTTTTTATTACATATTAATAGTTATTTATAAAGTTTAAATTTTGTATTTATTCTCAAAATTGTAATATCCCTATATTTTGATATAAAACTAAAGCTAACTTATAACTTTTTTTATGATCTAACTGGTCATAGTATAATGTGCAGTAATTTTTTTCGTTATTTGACTATTGTAAATATGACATTAGTTGATCAGTAAATTTTATATTTAAACTTTTTATGACATATTAGTAGTTATTTATAAAGTTTAGATTTTGTATTTATTCTCAAAATTGTAACATCCATATATTTTGATATAAAACTAATATGTAATCTTAGGCACTTATTTTCGTCATTATATATCTAAGTTATGATTGTATCATACATTTTCTAAGCATGACACACATTTAAAATAGTTTATTGACATTTAAGCTTCAGCACTTATTTTCATCATTATATATTTAAATTGTGATGGTATCACACATTTTCTAAGCATGACACACATTTAAAATAGTTTATTGACAATAAGTTCCTAAGTTGTGATGTTACCGCAACTTCTGTTGGTCAATAAGTTCCTACGTTGTGATGTTACCACAATTTTTGTTAGCATGGCATGAAAAATGTTGGTGCCTTTATTTCTGTCAGTTTTAATTGTGGTCGAGTCAAAAACTATGTTTGCCACTAATTTTCGTCATAAATAACTTGGGCTGCCTCAGGACCCGTGCGAAAATGATTGTGTAAATTGTCGGGTTGTTAGTTTGATGGTGAGGCCCAAATATACAACAATAGTTTATTGACATTAAAAAAGTTTATGTGAAGAGACTCGACTATTTTCAAGATGTTACATTGAAAAAAGTCTCTTCACATGTAATTTTTTAATATGTATAAGTTACATAAATTATTTTAAATATGAAGCGATGACATTAATCTTGGAGATCTTTTATTCATCCCCGTGCGATGCACACGGGTTTGGACTGCCTTAGGACCCATGCAATGCACGCATGTCGGATCTAATTATTTTTTTCATAATGTTCGGGATTAATTTTCGGTTCATGTTTGAAACTCTCATTTTTTGTGAAAGACGGACTTCGTTGTTCAAATAAATGATATTATTAAAAGCGAACTATAAAACAAATTTCCTTTTTAACAAAACTATAAAAACATAAAACATTAAAGTAATTAGTGTACTCAAGAGTATAAATTATAACTCGTATAATAAAAAATCAGATCCAATGACCCAAGTCCGAATCTTAAACCCGCTCCAATCAATCAATAGACTCGACATTTAACTAAACACAATTTTCTTCTCCTTTATATACTTCTTCGATTTAGAAGATTCTCATTGTTAAGATGATAGTGTAAAGATGTTTTTATTATATACTTCCATTTTCAATATGTAACATCGACATAATTTACACAGTCATATCAAATATCAAAGGCACGCAATATTTCAAGATATTTAATTAAGAAAGTGACATTAACACTGTAACACCCCCAATTCATGGATGCAGCGGAATTCGAGCTGGGTGTTACTTGACGGCACAATAGTCACAATAATAGAAAACGATCTCGAACCGAGTCGTATTAAAAAGATTTATCATTCAAATTATATAAATATCAGAGGTTACAAAATGAGGTCCCAATTGGTTCCATGTTTACAAATCACATTAAGTGAGTTTTTGAATGATAATAAAATTTATAGCCCTCTTGAGTATCCGTGTCATTCCGTGCCATCCTTGATCGTCATGAACCTGAAATACATGCTTGAGAGGTCAACACAAAGGTTGAGTGATATTCATAGAGTTTGTTAAATCGTTTGAACACAATATGTTGGTAGTGTGAGCTTGTAGACTCACACCAATGTTTGGAAAACAAAACAGGTAGGCTACGTTATTATACGCCCATAAAATGTATTATACACTAAGCTTATGACACCAAAACGTTAACGTGTACCAATATCAATCGGCAGATTTATCCCGGTAGGTACTTTGCTAACATACCTAAATCTCAAATATTAGTGCATTTGTTTGAACTTAGTCAATACAAATGGGATTCGTCAATCCCAATAGGCCTATTCACAATATTTGCGCTCACTATTGCTAGTGATTAAATGATTCATAATAAGGGATCTCGGTTTAGCAAGGTTGGTACTTAGTGATAATAAAACAATCAGGCAAGCATACAATTTAAAAACATTGTGCTCGGTTAAAATAGCATGTATTCCCCCCAAGGGTTTGTAAAACAATTAAGTAATGGAAAATGGGGCTATGAACTCACCTTAAGTAAGATAGCAAGTAATGAATCGTGAAGGTTTCTACGAGCAACCTATAATAGAATGTTGCGACTTAGGATCAGAGTAAAGAATATGAAGTAGTGCCTATATATATATCTTGCATTTAGTCCATGATGTGGTATGATGTATAATGTAAGTCTTTGAAAGAAATGATTCATGAAACATGTATGTGATGTATATCGTTTACTACCGTTCGGGCCGACATAATTCAGAAGTCATGTTAGTAAGCGTTCGAGGAGCCAGGACACTTTAATTCGTAAATCCACAACTCAACTCGACGGCTTACATAATGAACTCCTCACATGAGGCTCCCTACTATTGTAGTAGTTGATAAAGTATATATATATATATATATATATATATATATATATATATATATATATATATATATATATATATATATATATATATATATATATATATATATATATATATGTTTTGATCCGAAAAGTTACATGTCCGATATTTGAATAAACTTAGGAAAGTTTATTATTACATGAAGATTGTTATTAGGGTATGTTTCATATAACTTGTATGACCATTTTCTCTTTGTATTATCTCATGGTTCCTTTTAGGTGAAGTAGATCCAAATTGCTTGTTTCAAGTTATCGCCAATTCCTTGTTTCATGTTTACGCCTAAGTAAGGTTGTATGGTCATTTCGTCATGGCCTAGCCATGACCTTTGGTCCTTGTTCCAAGGTCATGAGACACAACCTTGGCTCTAGCCATGGTGGTGGTCTTGATTATAGGTCATAAGACCTCTTGTTCCTTTTAAAGTATAACCAATATATAGTGACTTATATATATGTAAATAGCTGTTAAGAAACTGAGAAATATCTCACTCAGAAAGCGTTTTCAAGGCTCGAGCTTCTTTACTCCTGAACGAAAACGTGATTCCGGACAACTTTCGTGTTTTAACTTTTTCATGAATCGGACCAGAAATGCCTCTTTTTGCGTGTTTAATGTTTCTGTAACAGAAGGTATTTGGCAGGTTTGCCGCAAAGTTTTGGTAACTTCAAATCGTCATAACTTTTGACTCGTATACTCGTTTTAGGTGGTTCAAGTTGCTACGGTTTCCTTGTTAGGTCCTCTACTACAATATGTAATAATCCAATATCATATTTTTACCATTTTGATCAGGTCTTACCAAGAAAGTCACTAGTTTACTTGTTTTAATAACTTATCTTAACAATCAATTACAATAACTTGTTTTGCTCACTTTTATACTTCATGGACATAACTACAAGACATAATATAGTAAGAATAACATGTAAATAGCATGAATATGATATTTAAACAAGGAAGTGTATTAGAGTTTGCTTACAACTTGTGAAGAAACTAACTAGAACCAAGATCAAGATCAAGAACCACTACTTAATCTTCCAAAAACCTTTCCAACCATAGCCATGCTTCCATATCAAAAAACCTATCTTATAATCCCTTGATAAACACTAATCTAACATAAAAACAACCTTTAGTAAAAATCTTCACTAAGAACACTTGGAAATTTGATGAGTTTTTGTGGTGTTTTATGGTGATTTTATGGTTGAAAGGTGTTAAGGATCATGCAAGGAACATAAGGTTATACTTATGATGGATGGAACTTGAAAGAATCATGATCAAAATGGGTTATTTTATGTGTTTGGGTCGTTGGTATGGCCAAGGAGGGGAGGAGAAAGCTTAAATAAGGTCTTGAGGAGGTTACATGTATGACTAGTCAACACTTGGAGACCAAGTTGTAATTAAGTGATGATCTATGGGTAAATTCATGAGATGAAGCCACATGGGTGGTGAATCCCCCCTCCTAGGGCAGTTCACAAAGCTTGGGGAGGAAGGGTTAGCCTTTTGTTGATATTATCCAAGATACTTGGTTAGTTTTGACTCCGGGAAATGCCAATCGTAAATGATTAAGCCTCAAAACGTAAAACCGGGTATCGTAAAAATACGAAACTTGGAAGAATGGTTAAACTTGTCAAAATACTCCATAATAAAATATAAAATGAGTGGTAGGTTCCATTTGGGTGGTAAAACCCTGCTAAAAACTGGAAACACGGGTCTAAAAGGCGTAATACGTAAAATGTACGAATATTGCGTAAAATTGAGAAAAGTAAAATGTTACTTTTCTAATAGGATAATATTGATTTAAAATGACTTATAATGTCTAGACTGGGCTCAGTCTAGTGTCGGTTGGTATTAAATGTCTTTTAGACATCAAACCGTAAGCCTAAAAATCACGAAATGACTTATAAAATCAAGGAATGATTTTTGGTCAATGGAGGAGGGAAAAATATGTTGACTTTTTCTAATAAGTTGAAAACTCAAATCGTCTTAGAAATGCGGTGCAGGTATAGGCTAAGGTTACGGCTGAGTAAAAACGCTTAAAACTGAAAATTCCAGTTTTTCACGGCCGATGTTTATTTTGGTCATGTTTTTCTCAGTCATGATTTATTCTCAAATAAATCATGAGTGTGTCAAACATTTTTCTGATACGGGGAAAATTAACGCGACCGAATTTCGTTGTACGTAGAATTTTTGAATGACGTTTTACCCTAAAACGTGTAATTCCGTGTAATTCCTTAATAACTTTCACGAAAATGAGCTTATGAATGTCAAACTTTTAATTTGCCATGGAAATGATTTATCACTTCAGCCCAAGAAATTAAAATCAAGTTTCGGGAAAAATTTTCGGGAAAATGAATAGTAAAAGTGAATAGTGAAATTTTCCGGGAAAAGTAAATATCCTGAAAATGCGAATTGTTACAAACACACCGCAAGACAAAAAACTACGTTAAGAACAAAAATATTAAAATGCACCAACAAAGTGTAGTAATAATTATTGACTAAAAATTGAATGCTCGTCACATTATTTTCAATAAACTTACTTGCTAACAAATCAATAGTATTAGCCTGTTTATCGGTATTACATGAAGTAAAATATTGCATGTTTAATTTGTAACGTACTATTAATATGAATGCTAAGTATTCATTCCACTGGTTGCCGTGGCGTTGTTCTTGTTGTTGTTGTTTTTCTTGTCTTTGTCGTTGTTGTTCATTGGCCTTTTGCATGTTTTGTTCTTTATATAAATTTTGTGACTTCTCGATCTCTTTCTTTAATGCTTCTTGACGCGCTGCAAAAAACAATTAGATATAGTTGATCGTTAGTAATTTAAATACAGTTAATCAATATATTACATTTTCGATCAAATTGAAAATGTTCGTGCATGTCCCACTTAATTGATAAGACAACGATATGTAGGATATCTTAAATCATTAGAGAAGATAATGTTACTACCAAACCTCCTAAGCACCATCTTTATGTCCTACACTGTTACATACACAAAACACACGTGAAATTTACATAAAACAATATAAATCAATATGCTAAATAAGTAATACGATATGATGCTTACTTTACCACTATAATAAGTTGTAGCCCAATGTGCACGCGGTGTGGAGGAAGTTGTGGTTCGTTGTGTGTAGTTTTTGACACATTATATAGTTGATAAAATATTTGTAACTCATGGACGGGAATGTAAAAAGACTAACCACTATTAATTGAGATATTTGAGTTGCTTGAAATCAATGTACACATACTAATTGAGATGTTTGAGTTGTTTGGAATCAATATTTGAAAGCTTTATATGATAGAATCAATTCTTGAGACATTTATTATAACCCCTTTACATTTATGAGACGAGTACCTGTGCATAGCAACGGGATTTTATAGCGACAGATCGTTTAGTGATAAAAAAAGTTTATAGGTTATAAACGAAAAATAATAAAAGTTTGAAGATTTAGAGATTAAACATAATGTTTTGAAACCCGGTTTGACCCGTTCTGGACGAAAAATGGGTCGATTTAAATCGAGTGAACCCGACGGGTTAAGTCGAAAACGGGTCAAATTAAACCGGGTCAACCCGCCGGGTTTGAAGCGTCCTAGGTCAACCCGGTTTTCGATGTGTATTAATAGTTTCATTTTGAAATATATGTTTTCGTATGGCTTTTATTAGTTAGACGAACCGGTGGCAACACCGGTTCCCGGTTAAACCCGTTAGTCCGGTCCAGTTTTCAAAACTATATGTACTATCAACTTGTTAGCTTGTATAAAACTTTGTGTGTTTTATTAATTTGTATAATGTGTAAAATAACATTAGTTAGTGTGTTAATTATTTTATATTGTTGTAGATTGTTTAAATTGTACATTGTGAAAATTTTATTGTACTTTTTAGTAAAGGGAGTTTTAATTTGTTGTTTTTAATTTGATATATATGTTTTTAATTGGTTGTACAATATGAATAAATTATTGTACTTTAAAGTTATGGAGTGTTTTAATAAGAGCATTAATTATATTATGCATTTCTCTCGCCTTTGACTTTCAGGATTTCACTTTTCAAGATTTGACCATACATTCTTTATAGCGACAAATAGTTTATTCGACAAATAGTTTATTCATCAAAAAAAAGTTTATAAGTTATAAATGAAAAATAATAAAAGTTTGAATATTTATGAATTAAACATAATGTCTTGAAACCCGGTTCGACCCGGGTGGTTCAACCGGGTGAACCGTTCCGGTCGAAAAATTGATTGTTTAAACCGGGTCAACTTGCTAGGTTAGGTCGAAAACAGGTCAAATTAAACCGGTTCAACCCGGTTTGTGATTTGTATTTAATTTGGTAGATATATTTTTAATTGGTTGTACAATGTGAATACATTATTGTACTTTTAAGTAATGAGGTGTTTTAATAAGAGTATTAATTATATTTCATAATTTCCTTTAATAAGATTTTTCAAGATTTTCACTTTTCAAGATTGACCATTTTTTTCAAGATTGACCATTTTTCCTTTATATGTAGTATAGATAAGGCTATTTAAGCTTTATATAATATAAGATAAGATGACTATTTTATATAAAAATTTGATGTTATTGTTGTACATTCTTCAAAAATTAATAATGAACAAAACAAACACGGTTTAGCCAAAATCCTCTTGTGAAATCATGACAACTTGATCCATTATTATGGTGAAGTTGACCACATAACTAGTGCTATTTTTTCTTCTTTTGTTAAGATCCTGATATAGAAAAAACACAAGAAAATAGCCTTTGTACCTTTTCTCATTAGTTTAGTTAATGCCTATGCAAAATGATTACGGAGTATTTATCTAATGGTCTAATAGACCCCAAAAGAAAAGCACATGTGATAAAGTAACAAACAACATAGTTTTACTCAATGTTGTGAAAACGGGGTTCGAAATCGACCCGATCAAGTCATCAGGCATCAGGTCAATTGGTTCGACCGTCGGGTTAACCCGGTTTTCAATTTATTATTATTTTATTATTTTTCGACCTGGTCAACCCGGGTTTTTATTTAAAAATCTTGAAAAACAAAACCCGCCCGGGTTTCGAAAACCGGGTTGGCCCGGGTCACTCAAAACCCGCCGGGTCTAACCGGTTAACCCGGTTTTAAAAACCCGGGTTTTTTTACTTTTTTTTTTAGCCGGAACCGGTCAACCCGAATTTTAAAACACTGGTTTTACTTCATTATTTATCTTTTGAACAACTTATCAATTACAAAAGCCATGTAACAACGCATATTCAAAGTTTAAGTTCGAGCATGTAATTATTTGAACTTGAAAGAGTAGAATAAAATAAATATTGCGAACCGCTATTATATGGACGTTTCATCACCATGTAAAATTGACTTGCGATTTTTTTTTTTTTTTTTTTTTTTTTTAATAATTCTTAATATGCCCCGATTGCTTAAGTGCTGAGACTATTTAGACCAAAATTTGGAGTCCATATTTAGACTAAAGCAACTAGTATTTTTTGAGCAACTAAAATCTGCAAGTGACAAGTGTGACTTTTTGGATTACAAGGTAGAGCAACCTGTGTACTTTTTGGGCGGGTGTACTTTTGAGCAACTGTCGGCCCTCACGTCGAACACTTAGCGTTATATGGTCGGCTAATTTCGAGTTGTCAAGTAGCTTGGGATAGATACGAAAACAAAAAAGTTTGGTCTAAATAATCTCACCACTTGAACAATCGGAGCATTCTTGAAATTATCATTTTTTTTCCTTATATAAACATACTTAAACTAGGGATGGCAATAGGTTGGGTTCGGGGCGGGTTTTAGTGTACCCGTATCCGCACCCGTTTATAATATCCAAACCCGTATCCGTCTAATTATCCGCCGGATACCCGATTAATATTATCCATCGGGTTTTCGGGTTTCCCCACGGGTTTCGGTTATCCCCAATTAGATGGACAAAATGGCGGTATTAATATTAAGTCAAACTAAAATCCACCGAGAAAATAAAGGAAAACACCCTGATATATTCATTTTTTTTTTAAGTTAAAGAAAATGAATATCGTATCAAACGACTTAACATTTTTAAATAATTCATGCAAAAAATAAAATATGTTATGTAATAGAGATACATATATAAAAAAATATAATGGAAGAAATTATATATAAGGTATATATATTCTAGTTAATTATAATATCAATAAAGCGGTTATAGATTCGGGTAAACGGATACGGGTAACCGGGCGGGTATTACCAGAACCCGTACCCAAACCCGTACCCGGCTAAAAAATTATATCAATACCTAAACCCGCATCTAAACCCGCCAACCCGCCTCCAAACCCGACCCAACCGGTTTGGGTTTCGGTTTTCCCTATCGGTTTCGGGTGCTTTTGCCATTCCTAACTTAAACACACTGAGTTTATAGCATTTGTATCAATAAGAGAAGTTGTAAAATTGATACTACCTTTTTTTTTTTTTTTTTTTTTTTTTTTTTTGGAACGGTTCTTTCAGAGAAATCCTTGACCAATTCGAAACCCGATGGGGGGAAAACCTTCAACTTAAGCCGCCCGAAGGCACGACACTTAATTTGAAGTAAACCCTGCCTTCTCCAGATTCGAACCCTAGTGGGTTGAAACCTTCATTGAAGGACTTTGAAAGCCTAGTATCAACAGACCCTGTGATCAAAGAGGACTTCCCGGATGGTCCCCCATCCGGTACTACTCTCTTAGTGGCACACTTAACAAGTTAAGTGTTTACCACTAGACCCTGTGATCAAAAATTGATACTACCTACTCAGAATGTTTTTAAAAAGCTACATTACACCATAATAGAAAATGTTTGTTGAACTAAAAGTTTTCTTTGATATGATGATTATTGTTAATTCGAGTCATTAACGACGGTAACCGGCCAATTTAATTGACTTGATTTTGTTATAACTTTGCAAAGTTTTAGTTGACCTCTTGTTTAAGTATAACAAGTGAATTACTATGTTTCTTACAGTATATATATATATAAGTAGGAAAATATTAAACGAGCCTAATTAAATGGACCTAAAAAGGGACTTACCACATAAATAACTTGTACAGTTGCAAGTTATTTATGCGGTAGGTCCTATTTTAGGTCCATTTAATTATGTCTATATATCAAAGCTCATATAAGTATAACTAGCTTTTGACCAGGCAAATGAATACAAGTCGTAAAAATAACAACTTTTTCAGATATTTTTACTATACTTAGGCTGCTGGAAGTGGAACTGAAAATTTTGGTCGATCGTCCCTCGTGACCGATTTGAACATTGGTTGACACCATTGTGTCAATATCGGTTGCCGGGGAAAAAAACACCCAATCGGTTGGAAATACAACCGACGTTCATTACACACTTTTTCCAACTTTTGCACTGTGGCACCACTGTGGCACTTAGGTGAATATGAGTTGATGGAGAGAAAGCTTACATGACATTCGAAAAGATGATGCAATATAGGTCATCACTGTGTCCAGCTTTAGAAGCAAAAGACAATGAATAGTTACTATTAGTCGTTGGATTATAACCAATGCTTATGCAAGGTTTTTGATATTATGGTCATTTTTTAACCTGGTTAAACCAGGAAAAAAAAGTATGGAGATAAATGGTTATATTATTTGGTACGTTTCTCTTCCGTTTTTAGATATCCAAGCCACCGCACATTCCCAATAGTTTCTTGTTATTATTACTTGTAAACAACCAAAGGGTTTGTGTTTAAATGATAGATGTTGTGTGAGAAGTAAGTTTAAGTCATTTTTAAGTCATGCAAGATAATTTTGTTATTGGGATATTATGAGATAGTTAATTGTCGTTCAATAACAATAATAATAATAATAATAATAATAATAATAATAATAATAATAATAATAATAATAATAATAAAGAATTATTATTATTTCACATGTGAGATCGCTGCCCCCAAACTAATGAAGAAATTGACAGATATATATATATTTCACATGTGTTACCTGAATGGCAGAATCTACTTTTTCGCTATCTACTCGACATATGGCGTTATGGAAATCGCAAATGGAGGATCACACTTCATAGGGTCGTTCCGATATCTGGGTTGGGACAGACTATGAATGCTAGGACCTACCGGTGTGTGTTATGCTATCGGCTAGGTGTGCCACTTTTCTCTGTATAAATCCCATGCTCAGCTTGTTCCAGAGTCTTTACATGTGATATTTATATATATATGTTGATCATGCTGTATCGTGCGTTGGTATTATTGGTATTAAACATCGGCATAACGTGGTGCGCAATACCCTTGTTGATATATGTTCTAGGTCGGGGGTCTCGGCTCGTAAAGAAGTTGATATTGGCCTTAGTGGAGAAAGGGACAGACCTTACGACCAGCTGATATGTAGCTATACTCGTGGGATAGAGGACTTGATGTTTGGGTCGATCTGACAGGGTCATCACCCTTGACGCAAACTGGTATGATTGATTTTGTGCCGGGTAGTTCGGTGATTGAGGCTGCACAGGGCAAACGTGCCAAATATGAGGCTAAGTGCGTGAATTTTGGATATGGGTTTCTCCCCTTCTCATTCTTTTCTTTTTGGGAACTTGAGAAGGATGCGGTGACATTGTTGAAGCGAATTTTGAAAGTTCTCCATGGCTTAAGACATTGGGGCACGTGCTGCTATTCATATATTTAGTAGGATTAGTTTTGCTATAGCTAGAGGAGTGGGGGCTCAGCTAGTATCGCGGTTCCCCACTATTTTTTTGTAAATCATATAAGTTTTTAATAAAGTGATGTTATAATAATAATAATAATAATAATAATAATAATAATAATAAATTACTTGTAAACAAATAACAAGTGAAACACACACCATAATAAATAATGTGCACATTACAAAATTACATTGGTAATACACATGTTACAACATCACATATATATTTATCACTTATTATGATGTGCATATCACCGCTTTTTTTCATAACATGCGTCTCAAGCACATATTAAGCTCTAATAATTAAACTCGAACTTATTTTTAATAAAAAAAAAATATACATTTAGTATACATTAACTAAACATACAATTTATTTTAATTGTACGACTTCTCTAGTGAAGGGATTTGTTAACGGGTGCCCACTGAGCATCTTATAAGGTGTAAATATATGAAAAGTTTAAATGTATTTAATTGAAAATCGCATTTAATTATAGTAAATATAAGTTTAATTAATATTTATTAAATGCATTTTTTACGGATGCCATAGCAAATTCCATCAAAAAAAATAATAAAAATAAAAAAAATAAAAAATAAAAGATTTGCAAATCAATCCCATAAATAGTTTATTTAATGTTCATTTATTGTGTAAGTACGTCGCCTACTATCGAGTTCAACATGACATGTCTAAAGGGACTCAAAACCAACCTTAATTCAATAGAAGGATATTTAATTGTGATAGATCTCGGATATATATATATTTTTTTTTTGAAAGGTGAATTTCAACTTAGAATCGACTATCTTCGCGGACAGCGAAGGCCCCAAACGCCACCCCCGTCAGACTATGTTGTCTGAACCGGGTCCACGCTGATCTCAGGTGGCAACGGGTTTCCCCCGGAAACCGTACTGCCTCCACACAAGTTTTACCTTGCTGGAGAAACAGCCGGATGAAAACCGGGCCATGCTCAGGATTCTAACCCCAGCGGCTTGGTCTAAGGGCTTCGAATCCATCATTGCAATATATCTCCAGAACAAATGGTCTGCAAGTGGACCACAAGTGAGGACTTCCCGGGTGGTCACCCACCCGGTACTACTCCCACTTGTGGGTGCTTAACCAAATAAGCCCCACCCACTAGACCACAAGTCCTTTGATATAGATCTCGGATATGATGTGTTACCTTCCAACATGCTATTTAATTTTCACAAAAAAACCAAATTGAATTTCCTAAACTGTCATAAAAAATATATATATATACATGTTGCGCTATATAAACTCATCAACTATTTACCATGTACATTCATTTAGTATTTTGAAATGTTACATTTTAACAAAAGATGAAAAACAAACTAGCAAAAACAGATAAACCAAAAATCACAGACAAAGTGTCTAATGTACCTTCTACTCTTAACTTCCTTTCTTTTCTCTCTATTTTCATTTCCTCAAATTTTTTACATCTTTTTCTTGCCTCTTTTTCTCTTTTTACCCCATTTCCTCTTTTACCCTCCATTACCCTTTGTAAAATCTCCAAACTAACCTTCCCATTTAAATGTTTTCCATCCATATCCTCAATTTCCAAACTCAATTCCCTCACTTGCATTTCCCCTCCCTCGGATTTCCCACAACTTACCACTATAACACACCTCACCAACTCGTGGGCCCTGCCCATGAGTACAGATGCAAACCGGACTTGTACTTCGCCACTTAACCAGTGCCGCTGTACATAAACCGGTTTGTGGGATGAGAGATTTACGGCATGTTTGGATATTGGGTCGATTAGTATCCAACTAAGTGTCATGTTGTTAGATAGTGTTGTACATGTGTGTTCGGCGTCAGGGTGTGGTATTTCGGTTGGGACCACGTCTTTTGGGTCTAAGAGGTCGATTCTGAATGGCGAACATTGGAACCAACTTGAGATGGTTTCAGTTTCTTCTGTTTTTGTGAAAATCAGTTTGTTTTGATAGCGAACGTCTACAGCTGAGATTAATTTTGACGGCATCGCTGCAACAAACATAAAAATTGCTCACAGTTATTTTCTCCATTTTTATCAAGAGTGCACAACTTTTTGTAACATATGAGCAGTATTTGCAAACATGTAAAAGGGTAATAGTTATTGCTACGTATATAAGCACCAAGAAAATTGTAACTTATTTTTCATGTAGATATGGATGTTATAAATATCGAAATTTGTGAGTAGCTAAGTCGTAGCGAAAGTGACTCAGGTAAATTATATCAGATCATACTAATGTGAAAAAATCTTACTAAAATATTTTTTTTAAGGCTTCATACGTAATTCTATAAAAAAATATCTCACTGAAAAAATCACGTAAACAATAGTAAAAGAATTATTAGATAAAATTTATATAAAAAAAATCTCATAGCGGTTTTTGATAGCTAGCCTTAGGCAATAACGGCAAGGAGGCCTTTTTTGAGAAAGAGTGGTGATATATAAGCCTAACAATAAGACCTAACAATAGACCTACTCCATTTATCTTTTGACAAGTATTATACACTTTTTCTCTTTCATCATTTCCCACCAATTAATTTTTGAAATGCACCAATCACATCTTTAGGTCTAATTTTAGGTGTAGGTTTTAGGTTACCAAATCATTTTCTTTGAGGAATAGATATTCACACAATCGTATTAAAATCATGCGCAATTTCGTTAAAACTTAAACATATAATCTTTAACTAATCCACTTGGTTGAACTACACAAACTCAAATTAGATATAGCTTTTTTTCTTACAGAAGGTTGGCATGGTCGCTTCCGGTTTGCAAGCACCTAGTAAAAATTAAACTTGAAACCTCACACATTTTAGTGATGTTAGTCACAAAATCATTACAACTAGGGCATCCCGGCCCTAATTGGTAAGTTTTGGTACATGTCGATATACAAGTAAAATAAGTATATATTCATAAAGTTTATCTGGTATGTAGAAAAGCATTTATGAAGCAATCTCAAACACCGTCTAATAAATTCTACATTTATGTGACATGAATATATGAAAGAAAAGTACATACATGTTGCTAGTACTTTGTTGTGGCGTGACGATGACATTGAAGACGATGTCGTGGTGGTAGGATCAGGTGAAGCTAGAGGAAATGACTGCGAAAAAAACACTCGAGGTCCATTACAATCATCAGAAAACGTAGAAATGATCTCATTCACTAGCTCGTTTGCGGTTGACGGCCACGTAGAGTGGCAAACATCCAACCACAAACGTTGGTTTGTTTCCAGCATGGAATTTAAAGTTGTGTTTGCACAACTAATGGAGGCTAATGTTTGTCCATCAAGCATAGTCATGATATGTGACTCGATTATATCGTTGTGCAAAGAAGAAATTGAAGCTGCTTGTGGCGCTGATGTGGTGGTGGCATACATGTTTTGTGGTGTTTTCCGGTGGTTGAAGCGTTGAAAGATGAAAGATTACGTATGGAATGTGTTTATGAGTTATGGTTTGTAGAATAAATACTGTTGGTTAGGGGTGATAAATGACGAAAATGCCCTTAGAGTTTAAGAAGAGTGAAAGTTGACTCATGACCAAAGCAATTGACAACAATGTTAAAAAAATCGATGGGACATAATAGAAGTCATTTAGATGTGTTAAGGTATGATTAGTCAAAGTCAAAAAGGTTAATGTTTTGGCTTTTGGAGAATTGAAATGTTTAATGAGATAGATATCAAATATGTCATGTTTTGTACTTTTTTTGTTTGTGATAGTGTCAAATTCATGTTTTACATGTGAAAAAGATAGAAACTTGTCACCCAAAGTACATAGAATAAACTTTAGCAGTTGTAGTATATATTTGTAAAACTATCCTTATAAGTTTTATTACATACCCACCTACAAGTATATATGTTAACCACAAAAAAGACCATATTCCTTTTTAGTTTTTTTCCCTTAAAAGTACTATAACAACATAGTTATGCTTTAGTAAGCACCAATTATGTCATTTTATTTTAAGATTAATAGATTTTTTTAGTAGCTTAGTATCAATAATATCACGCGTTTATCAGTAATAAGGTGCATATCTTACAAGAGGTCAGGTTCATAGCTCACTAGGTAAACATTTTATGGGGGCTTGAGAAAAGGCTCGAAAACTGTCAACCATATATCTTTTTTAGACCGTGTGTATTTATGTAAAAAAAAATAAAAAATAAAAAAATAAATAAAAATAAAAAACTTGATATTTAAAAATAACCTAAACTAGTAAGCCTTCTACCAATATCTTACACCTTTAGGAAAATCGGGGTTTAAGGTAATGAAGTTAAAGTGTATAAAAAATTAAGAGTAAATTGCAAAAATTGTCCTTGTGGTTTGGCGAAGCTACATGTTTCGTCCGTATGGTTTAGAAAGTGCAAGCGGCATCCTTGTGGAGAAACCTTGGAATTCGATTTCGTCATTTCCTAAAGTGAAATTACTAAAATACCCCTTTGTTCTTTCTATTTAAGAAAGAAGATGATGCATGAGAGTATTTTAGTAATTTTAGTTTAAGGAATGATGAAATCGGACCAAAAGTTTTCCAACAAGGATGCCTTTTTCACTTTCCAAACCATACAAACGAAGCATGCAATTTGACCAAACTGCACGAACGACTTTTGCAATTTACTCTAAAAATTAATGAAGGAGTGACAATGCAAGTATTTATATGTAGATGTTGACATATTGAATAATTTGTGACACATGATGTACTTTTTTAATCAGTCACTTATGATTAGTCGGCTAGAAGCTAGTCGCGATTAAAATGTACGGAGTATTAAATATCATAAACAATTTATTCATGATATTATAAATTAAGTTTAAATTGATTTAGTAATACTATTATACTAGTAATAAAAAATGATAGGAAAAACGTGAATGGAATTAAAGTTTGCGGTGATTGGAAGTTTAGTACAAAAAGAACACGACAACTTGGTGGAACATTTTGACCCCATAAAATTCAGACAAATATACGGTAATTGCACATCAAAAAGTTAGAATATTTAACCTTGGTCAATTGATAATGCTTAACCAATGATTAAAACTTATAAATAAAGGATTGAATGTTGGAAACTTATTGAATTTGGATCGGACTTCCAAAAGTCTTTAAGAACCAATAATGTGTTAACAAATATGAAGACTAAAGTTACTAATTTTAGTGAAAAGCCGCTAACTCACTAATAATAACTGCTAACGCGTGTCATGTGTATTTAATGTAGTGATAACATACTCCAGTTGGTGCCCCACTACACCAGAAGAGTTGTTCGAAACTATTACTTGTGAGGTGGACAATAGCTGATGCCAAAAAACAACCCGGAATCTACACATTTTTTTGTGGACTGCAGTCAGTGGCGGAATCAGGAACTAATTTCAGGGGTAGTGAAAAAAAAAAAAAAAAAAAAAGTTAACCATAAATTTTTTTAACTGTACATTTAAATAATTAGAAAAACGCAATAATAGAATAAGTTAAACAAAGGAATGGAACCCGACGGAATTGAACCCGAAGGAGTTGAAACCGAAGGAATTGAACCCGAAGGAATTGAACCCGAAGGAGTTGAACCAATATCATCAACATTATTAGAACCAACATCGTCCTCTTGAATTTTTCTTTTAAAAAAATTGCCAATATGCACTTGTTTTTTCATGTTTCAACTATCAAAAATCAAGTCTGAAGTCCCTAATACAAAAAGAGTACAGATTGCACATAGAATTAACAATTTAACATATGAAATTGAACAAAAACATATGATAAAAATCTAGTAAAAGATTGACTATTGGATCAAAAAGTGTAGATTGGCAGGGACACCTCAACCCTGTGTACCATAATGGTACCCATCAACCCTACCCAGCAAAGGTTTGATGCCTGTGAAATACCTCCACCCAATACCCAACCATGCTTGCGGAACGGAATCGAACTCGCGTCCTTTAGTTGGATCAAGACATCACATGGTTGGGTCCAGGCTTCTAAAGTAGCTGGTTGGTATCATTAGAGCTTGTGGTCCCCATGTGAGGACTTCCCGGTTGGTCACCCAACCCGGTACTACTCTCATCTAGGCTCGCTTAACTTAATAAGCTTCACCCAGTGGACCACAAAGCCCCATGATTAAAAGATTGACTGTTTTTTCAAGAGTATAATAAACCTAACTACCTAAACAGTCTAACAAAGTAACAATCTGAACCTAACTATCTCGAAACTCAATCTTTTCAATTTAATCAGAAATCACAAATTCACAATAACATATAAAATTGAACCAAAATGGCAAAACCCTAATACAGAATTCATAAATTATTGAAATAAACTTGAAAAATAAAATTACCTAAGGCAAGAGCAAGAAGCCAGGAAGGAGAATAATCGAATGGCAGAAGCAGTTAAGCAGATAACAATTAGTCAATTACTATATATATATATTTTTTTAAGGCAAAAGGGGTGCATGTTTTTTTTCTTTTCTTCTTCTGGTCTTTAACTTGACGTTTTCAATAGATAACAATAAGTCAATTTTTATTTTTTTATTTTTTTTAAGTTGGTCCAAGTCCACTAGTCCACTACATGAGTTTTAATAATAAGGCCCAAGCTAGTAGCCTACTATCAATTTGAGTCTAATTTTTTCTGTAACCATTTTTTCATTTGTATGTTTTTTTTATGTATGTTTTTTTTTTTTTTTTTTTTTTTTTTTTTTTTTTTTTTAATTATTTTTTTAACATTTAGTGGGCTAGCGAAATACGAAAGATAGTAAGAAAATTTGTTTAGGGGTAGCGAAAATTTGTTTCAGGGGTCGCGAAATACAAAAGATAGTACGAAAAACATAAAACTAAAAAAAAATTCCACTGCCGGGTAAAAGTTCAGAGGTAGCGACCGCTACCCCTGACCAATGAATAGTTCCGCCCCTGATTGCAGTGATAACAAATCTAGAATAACAATAAAATAACTAGTTGCATAAGATGGATGGTGAAAGCTTTTGCATGTTGAGGGCGTAACTTAAAACAGCTTGAACCTTTAAAAGATTAGCTAAACTATAAAATAAGCTTTGTTTGAACCTTTAAAAGATTAGCTAAACTATAAAATAAGCTTTGTTTTGTACAAAATTTTATGAAAAAAATTTGGTAACATGTAAGCTAATATAAGCTCAAGCTAATGGAAATGATATTTTAGTAATGAGTGAAGCTTGTAATTAATCAACTTATTTAATACTTTTTAATATATTATTGATGAAAATGCAAAATTTGGAAGATATGTTAATTTAATTTGATGTTTTTTTATGTCATTTAATAATAATAAGCTTCAGCTAAAACTAACTTCACAAACACTTATATAAAAATAAGAACTCTAACTTGCCGTTTATAATATAAGCTTCAACACCAAATCATTTTTTCAAAGTCACACATAATATGCAATTGTTTAATAATTTTTAATTTTGTAATTAGATTAGCTAATTAGCACTTTTTATTTTGGTAGCCGTTTTTTAAAAAAAATAATAATTTTTTTGCCGTTTAATTTACGAGGTTTGGACTACCCATTACATAGATTTAATCCAAGTGAAATCATCCCATTTTTGGATAGGTGGTTGATGTCACTTTAAGTTGTTTACACATAACAAAAATTGAACTTGAGATGTTTCACATTTCTGCAATGATAGTCACAATTTTTTACCGCTAAACCACCCATGTGTGGTCATAGTTAACCTGATATATCAACCCAACATACATTTGTAATTAAGACAAAATGCCTAAAAATGTTGAAAACTGGTAATTAAAGTTCACTGCTCGATGATAAGTTGTGTTAGCTTATAAAAAAGATTATATAAATAGAATAATTTGTTCTATATAAATACTATGAATTTAAACAAAATGTGTTAATTAGAAGACAAAGAAAGATTTTTGCTAACACAAGTTCAATGATCGATTTCATAACACAAATTTAACTACCGCTAAAAAAACTAACAAAAAAATGAAATTGGATGCTTAATGTGATACTTTAACTAAAAATGGTTTTATTTTATTTATAGCAAACTGGTTGTGTAATACACACGTTTAGAATAAGCAACTTGTAAGTTGACACGTAATGTATTTGTGTTATAATTTAGATCATTAAAGTGTTTTCAAATAACGCCAATCTATTAGTCTACATCAATGTGACATGTATTTTGTACCGTTCAATATTGGACGAACACACAATTTTCATATCAACTAGAGAAAGAGATGCTCCTTTTATGGCGAGCTAAGTGACAATGCATAACATTGTCATGATATAAGTTGTCAACAACATAAAAGCCAGGAAACTAATGATAACCAATAAGTCAAACTTGAGTACTAGTGTTAAAGCATCGGGTATGTTAACTTTGTTCAAACCAAAAAGTGTTTCAACATCAAGACCGCATTGTAAACCATATTGAGCTAGTTTTTACGCATAGTGTTAACACATTAACACACCTAAACTTTTTCATTGTTTCCTATTGTTTGGATGAAAAATTTCCCGAAAGAGTTACGTATAATGTTCTCACCACCTCACTTAGTCAACTATGTCGAGATTGTAGTGCCACTCCTAATACTCTTAGAATGCTAGGTGAAATACATGTATTAAAATACATAGTATGTGTTGATAGTATGTAATGTAAAGTATCAAATGACTTGTAGTTTAATGATATCTTATGCCATGGTACTCAGCTAAAACGGTTTTGTGTTTGATTCTTGTTTAGGATATGTAAAATAGATTGTGGTATATACTCTTTGAAATAGTTAATTGTTTTCTTTAAAAAAAATAATAAAATAATAAAAAAAACCGCCTAATGTGCGGTGTTTAAATTAAATGACTAAATGTAAAAAAAAATGTTTAAATAATAATTGTTTTTAGGGTTAAACCTATACAATATTAGTTTGTTTAACACTAACACATTGAATTAAAAAAGCATATTTAACTAACCTTAAAAGGTGATTGTTAATAAATTAAAGGCATAAAAACATTGTTTCTACTTAACGATGTATCTATGTTTTGCTAATGACAAATATAAAGCGTATTACGTAAAAGTTTAAGTTAAATGTTTTAGACATGGTTATCCTTTGGTGAAAATCACTTAACGTATGAATGTGAATATCTAATCTTGCTTAATGATCAAAGATGGTTTTATCATACATAATACATCAAACTATTGCATAATTTATAAAACCTTGCATAAATTTATAAACATTCATATCATTTTCTTTAACTTCATTTTAAATAAATATTTTATAAAAATCATTTTGCCAACTAGAAATCTTTCACTGTGGGGATAAATTCAAATCTCATCTTTCATTGAAAGATGGATTAACTATTTTTGTAAAAATCGATGATGATGAATTGAAAGAGTACAAATATAGAATTTAGTCCACACCTCAACTTCTTCCTGCTATAGATTTTCTCCCATGTGGCCATGCCTTCCATATTAAATGCTTGACGGATGATGATATACCTGAATCACAATCTGCTGACCCAGTGTGTGTTTTGTGTTTTGAGCATGTTTTGATTCTTTGTCCTCGCGTACTTGAACAACATTCTAGTGAACTATGAAACCATGATGAAAGTACTATTTATCTACATAGACTTACATGTTAGATATGGACTTTCTTTTACATTTGGTTATCAATATGATCGTGACTCATCGGTATGATTATGACTAAGCTATTCGCTACTATAAAGTTTTGTTGTATTAACGATGACATAATGACTAGTGGTTTAACATTACACCCAGTGAGAAATGTTTTTTCCTTATTATTTTAAGATTTAGTTATCCATTACCAAGTTATAGTTTTTGTCTGCAAAACGTGTTATATCAAAATTTTGTTACATTTTTCATTTAACATAACAATGGTGAAGGGGGTGTAACATTAAAGTCATGACAGAAATCATAAGGTCACAGTAATTGTACAGTTACTTAGCCTATGCGTTTTCAGTATCAATCGAAAGGATGCCGTTAGGCGTTAACTACAGTTCACAAACAATTACATGAGTTCATACCTTAAGACCTTGAGTCAAGATCTATCATTTAATTAGCTGGACTTGTTTAATAATATTATTGATAATTGTTGTTTTCCATATCTTCTTAAGACTTGTTGATTTAGTTAATTTGATCGCTTTAGCTTGTTTCTTAAAGTGTATCTTGGAGATAACTTCATTGACTTGTGGTACTATTGGTAGCAATCAGTTAATTTGATCGCTTTAGCTCGTTTCTTAAAGTGTATCTTGGAGATAACTTCATTGAAAATCGGAATATGAGGTTGAGAGACATTTACTGTTATGTTATTTGACGCTATTGAGTGGGGAAACCAAGGTTGCAACCTAGCTCTTGTACCGGAAATGTTGGTAATTTGAGAGATTAACAGCAAAGGATAGTGGAAGTATATATGTAAATTGATACTGAAAATCAATGTTTTATTGATGCTTCCTTGATATGTGACTAGCATAGAACGTGAGCCTTTCTATGTTTTATTCATGCTCCAACAATTACACTATCTCTTAGTTATTACTGAATTACATCAAAAGAAAAGCATTAAACTCGAATAAACACTTAATTTCAACAACATCAATAGACAAGTCAAGCTTTCTCAAAAAAATTGGTAAACAATCCAAAATGCATAAATTTATTTACAAAATCAACATCAATAAATGATGAAGAAATAACCAAGTGAACCCCATAATAAAAGTTAAAATGAAATCTAGAGAGGTTTCATTATTTACTTTATATCTAAAACTTTAAGTAGCTTATTCTAAATCTCAAAATGGATCATGGGGAGCGATGCAATTCTAGGAAGATGATGCAGCAAATCATTAAAAGAGTCATTCCTTGACATACCAAAATCCCCTTCCTAACCATGATCCATCTCGATCTCTGGTACTGGATTGCAATCATCATTAGGATAGTCATTTCCATAATGCACACCATTTTGATTTTTCCCGTCGTCATCAATGTTCATATAGTCATTACCTTCCTGAAGAAAGGCGTACAGTGAGTTTACTCTTGACATAAGATTTTTCTCATTAGAAGCTGTTATCAAGTAGGTGTCATTCAATAGAATTTGTGACATATTCTGGAGCATATCATTTTATTCAACTCCACTTGACACATTCTCAAAGAAAGGTAATACTTGATCAGATTTTTTCTCCGAAATACAATGTCCAATATGGTTTACAAGATCGGATATTGACATAGTTTTTGGCCTCACATGACATGAACTTTCAATATACCCATATTCTTCTATATAATCTTCATGAAACAAACCATTAGCACCCATTTCTTGTGCCTTCAGCAACGAACTTTGTGAAACAGATGCATAGGATCTTTGTGATGTTCCTGATGGATTTTGATCTTTACCACAAGCTTTTGATGCAAAGGGTAAGTCTAAAACCGGGTCTAACTATTTTCTAAGGAATTTAAGGCATGCATCACATTAGATCAATTTTTCGTAATGTTTGTTTAGCACACCTTGGGCACATTGTAGATAATGTTGCCTGCGAAAATCACCACATGAAAGGATTGTAGTCAAGTTCTCAGTATTTGACTTCCCATGAGTAACAAGGGCATATTAACCTAATCAAAATAATGTTTTTGATCATTGGACGAATATATTTTGCTGTGGTGAGGTCATATAATCTGTTTTGGATTATTAGTTTCTATTAGTTGCACTTTAATTTGTTTATCTAAGGACTAAGGCTAAACAAAACTTTTGTTTTAGCCATTTCTTAAATCTAATTTGCAGAACTTTTACTCAGATTTCAATTATTATCTATCATATATATTGTCCTTGTTTATCATTTTATCTATAGGCTTAGATAAATCATTGCAATATACTTGCACCATGTGATTATCACGTTATAAACTATCTTTTACCGCTCATTTTATTGCAACTAATATTAGCTGAACACATCTAAATAACCCTTGAACATTCAAGTAGCAAGTGATATTATCCATCCCAGGCTAGTATTAATGACGTTTAGGAATGATTTGTAAGAGTGTAATAAAATATGCCTGTATGTGCTTGCTTCTCCATTAGTAAAATCAGTAGTTGCTTGCCAAAGAGTATGTTTTCGAGGTTGTAGATCGGTCTCTTTAAAAAAGAGTGACTGTCTACCAAGCTGACAACAAAATAAAACGTTCCATGTGAAATTAGATATCATACACACTAAACAACTATTGACTTTCCCAGTGTATTGTATTTCTGTAGCGTGAATTCAACATTTCAAAACCACTTTCAGAAAAAAGTATATGAAAAGAAACAAAAAGAACTTAGCCAAATTAAACCAATACAAGATTAATGAAAGAAAGTAAATACCACAATAGCCAAAGAGCCGGGACCATCATCTGGACAGTTTGCCTTCAGACCCACAATATCTTCCCATTGGATTTCTATTTTACTCTTTAGTCCACCATCAAGAACTTCTCATACAAGCTTATGCTTTGCAAAGTAACATTTAGCCACTAGATCGCCTTCATGTTTAGACACATACTACCACAAAGAATAACTATCAGTTACATTTCAAAATGTTATAAAACATATTAAAAAGGTGGCATATTTGAGCACATGGATGAAAAATACAAATGTTAGCTAGCCTGAATAAATCACTTCGTAAATAAATTATTGGTTGGAATTGAGTCATTGAAACCCATGCAGAAACCATTTAGAAAAGGTAAATTAACCATGTCCCAGTATAATACCTCCCATTGCCCAATTTTCAAAAGCAGAGCAGGAAAGTTTGACGCCTTCAACTTCTAAACAGAACCTGATGTCCCAGTTTTTGCCTTAACTTTTTCTTATTTTCCACTTCAAGATTTTCCATTGTCAAGCAACCTTATTTCTTATTGCTTTGTGAAAGTCTAGCTTGAATTAGCTCTAACAATGATGGACTTTTTTTTAGCTGGAAACCTAAGGGACTTGGCTCATTGAGTAGGTCATACTTAGAGGTATAACAGGTCGTAACTCATGGTTATCAAGGCTCAACTGCAAATTCGTAAATGGTCACAGACTCACAGTACAAGAAAAGAAAAATTAGTTGAACTTTAAGAAGTTTCATTTATGAAATACACTAACTTGCAAACTTAACATCAAAATCATAATTTTTATCTTATACCACGTGAATTAAAATTTTAAAGTCAATTCCAGATACCCAGACACTCTCTTTACTGCTTAATGATATACAATCATTTCGTTCTCTTTATTATATGTCTTTGATTACTTTTTATGAAGTGCACCGGGAGCTAGTGCTTGCTATCTAAGAATAGCTCCATGCAGCTTATCACATTTTCTAGAAGTGCAAAAATACAACCAATTCATGGTTGTTTTGTTTCTATATTAAAAATAAAAAATTTATAGAGCAGCAAAAAAATGCAGCCAATCCACAAACTTTTTTTCTTTTCCATTATATCAGCAATGAAACAACCAATACCAAATTGTTAGGTTAGAATATACAATACACAGATTTTTGAATACATAATAAAAAAGTAGTTAAAAAGGTCAAAATAAGAACAACTTAGTTTAACAAACTGACAACTTTCATAACTAATTAAGTAGTCCTTAACATAAAACATATGATTCAAAGAACTAAAATTTTAAAATACAATCAAGTTTACGATAACATATTTAATGACTTTCATATCTTAGTGTTTAACTTTGGAATGAATGCGTATGGAATGCAGCAAAATGGCAATTTGTGTAGTTTTTAATTCTAGCTC
Source organism: Artemisia argyi (assembly GCA_030686995.1). Lineage (NCBI taxonomy): Eukaryota > Viridiplantae > Streptophyta > Magnoliopsida > Asterales > Asteraceae > Artemisia > Artemisia argyi. Next base: position 38,619,257 of record CM060694.1, read on the forward strand.
CATTTGGAACTCCATATCCTAAACATCAAATTATCAAAGAACCACGAATTCAAATAGTACAAAACATATTCGAGTACAAAATTACAACCCATAGTGTAACATACTAGTCATTTACGAGTTGACTACAAGAGTAAAATAAGTTGTTTTCATATTTGTTTCTGTCTCTAAAACAATAAGCATGCACAATATGCGATACAAAACAAAAATAATCCTTTATGCCCAAATGAATAAACATCAATAACCAAATAGGAAAGCATCAAATGTGTTTTTGCATAAAAACACTCATTAACTATTTTTGGGCTTTGAGTGTTTAACACTTTAGGAAAGCATCAAACATGTTTTGCCTCAACTCTTCCCTAAGCATTTTAGATAAGAGATGATGCAAACAAAGAGCGATTGACATTTCAAAACGGGCAAATTTCGTGACCTACAGGATCCACAAATCCTTGCAGACTCATGAATCTTGTGCAAGATCTGTTGGTTTAACAAGATCCGTAGGTCTACTAAATGGTTTCCTCTTGCCTATTTACAAGTCATTTGCTACCATTTTTCCTCACCCATTGCAAACATATCTCTAACATTTTCAAACACTTGCATTCATAATTTTCTTTGCTCATTATCTTATTTTGTATTCATCCAAAGTGATCCACTTTTAGCAATGAAAGAACTCAAGAAGAGTTCAAGTCTTTTGTGTTGTAGTTGTAGTTTGTATATGCAACTTTGTTGTGTTACGATATTCCACTATTATCCTCCAACCATTATACACCAAACTAGTGTGAGATAGCTTAGTGTTGGTTGGTTCTACCTAGTTGTAACAATTCGCATTTTCAGGTTACTATCCAATCCCGAATTTTTACTATTCATTTTTCACTATTCATTCCCAAAATTTTTATTTTTATTTCATATTCTAGTGTGGTAAATCATTTCCATGATAAAATAAAAGTTTGACACTCATCAGATCATTTTCGCGAAAGTTTTTAAGAAACTATACGTTTGGTTTAAACGTCGTTTAAAAACTCTACGCACAACGAAAACCAACCGCGTCAATTTTCCCCGCATCAGATAAATGTTTAGTACACTCATAATTAATTAGAGAATTTTTGATGATTTAGAAAAATGTTACCAAATAGACCATGTGCCGTAAGAAACAGAAATTTACTTTTTAAGCACTTTTACTTATCCGTAACCTTTGCCTATACCTGCACCGCGTTTTCTAATATGATTAGAAACTTTCATTTTTTTTGAAAAAGTCAACATATTTTCCCTCCTCCTTTGACCAAAAATCACTCCTTGGTTTTATAAATCATTCCTTGATTTTTAGGCTTATGGTTTTATGTCTAAAAGACATTAAATACCAACCGACACTAGACTGAGCCTAGTCTAGACATTATAAGTCATTTTAATTCATTATTATCCTATTAGAAAAGTTACATTTTACTTTTCTCAATTTTACGCAACTTTCGTACGTTTTACGTATTACGCGTTTTAGACCCGCGTTTTCAGTTTTAGCAGGGTTTGAGCACCCCAATGGAACTTACCACTCATTTTATATTTTATTATGGAGTATATTGACAAGTTTAGTCATTCTTTCAAGTTTCACATTTTTACGATACCCAGTTTTACGTTTTGTGGCTTAACAATTTACGGTTAGCAATTTACGGAGTCAAAACTAACTCCATAAGTAGGATAATATCACCAAAGACCAACTCATCCATCCTACCCCTTGTGAAACCGCCTATAGGGGGGGGGGGAGTCACCCCTTGTGTGACTTGATCTCATGCATTTAGCCCTAAGATGTAAACATGTGTACAAGCTTTCTTAGCAAGCTTTGACTAGTCATTGAAACTAACCTCCTCAAGCTCATATATAACCCCCTCTCCCCTCTCCTTGCCGTCCCATATCACACACACAAACACCATCCACTTTTCTAGTTTACTTCAAAAATTATTCAAGAAATCAAGTGCAATATCAACACATAATCTCTTGTTAGGTTTTGATTAATCCAAACTACTTCAAATCCTTGGAAACTTTTGGTGATTCTCTTGAGTTTAGATCCACTCAAGTCACCTAAACCTTCATCACAAATCCTTCAAGAATACAAAGGTGTAGAAGGATTGCCATAGTGAAGAGAAGCTTGTTCAATCAAAGTCTTTTCCTTACTTGTTACTTTCCTTTCTTTTGAAAGCCTAAAGTTGTAAGAAACCCTAATACACTTTCTTTCTCAATATCATTTTCATGCTCATTATATTTCATTCATTCTATATATATAGTCTTTGTATTAAGTCCATGATGTATAAAAATTAGTAAAACAAGTTATGGAAACTATATGCTAACTTATGTGAAGTAAACAAGAAAACTAGTGAATTATATGAAGAAATTTGACTAAAATGGTATAATCATGATATTGGAAAATTACATATTGTAGTAGAGGACTTAACAAGGAAAACATAGCAATTTGAACCACCTAAAATGAGTATATGAGTCAAAAGTTATGGCTAATAGAAGTTACTAAAACCTTGCGGCAAAACTGTCTCAACACTTTCTGTGACAGAAGCTAAAACACTCAAAAAGAGGCCCTTCTGGTCCGTTTCATCAAAAAGTTAAAACACGAAAGTTGTCCGGACAATGTATACTTCAAAAACTCAGGTGCACGTATCCAGAACACCCATAACGAATGATATTTTCTTCAAAATCTTAACAGCCCTTTTAAATACTCAAATGACTATATAATAGTTATGGTTAAGTAAAACCAAGAGGTCTAAATGACCCTAAAGCCAAGACCACAACCATGGCTAAGGCCAATGATGAGTCTCAATACCATGGTAACAATGACCAAAGTCACGGCAAAGCTATGGCTAAAGACCATATAACTTTCTAAGACGAAAACATGAACTAAAGAGTTAGTTGTAACATAATCATCCAATTTGGATCTACTCCATCAAAATGACCATGAGACTTTGCAAGTAAGATTTATTCTAGACTTAAGAAACTCATTGAAATAACAATCTTCATTTAAAATAAACATTCCTAAGTTTATTCAATTTTTCGGACATGTAACTTTTCGGATCAAAAACTTATATTTTTATCAATTACTACAATACTAGGGGCTTCATGTGAGGGGTTTCATTTGGGTAAACGGATCGACGAGTTGTTGGATTTACGAATTAAAGTGTCCTAGCTCCTCGAACGTTTACTGCGTGACCTCTGAATTATGTCGGCCCGAACGGTAGTAAGAGATATACAAACTATACATGTTTCATAAACCACTTTTATTCAAAGACTTACATTATATACTAAGTACTACATCATGAACAATATGCAAGACATATACAGGCTCGTTTATGTTTTCTTAGACGTTATTCCAAACCTAAGTTGCAACAATTATTCTAGGTTGCTCGTAGAAGTTCTCACGGCATATCCATCATTCTCATTAAACATCATCCAACTCACGGTGAGTTCATAGCCCCACTTTCCATTACTTAATTGTTTTACAAACCCTTGGGGGAAATACATGCTATTATTTTTCAACCGAACACAATGCTTTTCAATTGTATGCTTGCCTGATTGTTTTATTATCACTAAATACCATCCTTGCCAATCCAATATCCCTTATTATGAACCATTTAATCACTAGTAATAGTGAGCGCGAGTATTGTGAATAGGCCTATTGGGATTGACGAATCCCATTTGTATTGACTAAGTTCAAACAAATGCACTATATTTGAGATTTAGGTATGACGGCAAAGTACCTACCGGGATAACTCCACCAATTGATATTGGTACCCGTTAACGTTTTGGTGTCATAAGCTTAGTGTAATAATATCCGTTTTGTTTTCAACACCATTGGTGTGAGTCTATAGCTCACACTACCAACATATTGTGTTCAACCATTTAATAAACTCTATGAATTTTACTCAACCTTTGTGTTGACAGTTTAAGCATGTACTTCAGGTCCATGATGTTAGAGGCTGACACGGAGGAACACGGATATTCAAGAGGGCTATAAATTTTATTATCATTCGGAAACTCGTCTAATATAATTTGTAAACATGGAACCATCTGGGACCTCATTTTGTAATCTCTGATATTTATATAATTTGAATGATAAATCTTTTAAAATGACTCAATTAGAGATCATTTTCTATTATTATGACTGTTGTGCCGTCGAGTAACACCTAGTTTGAATTCCGCTGCGTATCATGAAATTGGGGGTGTTACACTAGTTAGGACTCAATATCTAGCTTAGGATCGGTAAAAATGTAATCGACGTTGTACAGTCTTATACACACAATAACCATTTTTTTTATAGATTCCTTTTTTTTTTTTTTTTTTTTTTTTTTTTTTTTTTTTTTTTTTTTCCAATGAACATTAATGAATCCTTTTTTGGATCTTCAAGAAGGGAGTTTGTTGATTTAGTGAAGTAACTCTCGAGTAAAAAACTAGGAAAGTAAAGTAGGGCGAAGAAAAGTTTCGTGACCGAACCACTATAAATCTTCGTGTTTGGTTTGATCTTTATTTTATTTATTCATTCATATAATTATTACTTGTTCATAACAAGTTTCAAAACTAAGTTTTCAAAAAGCAAAACTATTCATGCCTCCTTCACAATGAATAACTTAAGGACCACAACACCCAAGATCAATGTAGAGAAACGTGAACAAGTAAGATACAACACTTACAAAATCGAACATGTAGCTATCAAACGCGATGCCATACGAGTGTCATTCGGCAAGGGGCTATTTTTTTCCTGTTTGGTAATAGCTTTCATCTAGATTAATCCTTCTGTTTGGAGTAAGAATAGTTTGAATATATACTTGTTTCCTTTTCAAACTAAATGACCATCTTAAATAACCAAAAGTCAAATGTGACAACTGGCAAATTAGGGAGCCGTTTTTAAAAGCCCGCATTACTTTAAAAATTATAATTTTGGAATATTCGAAAAGTTTATTCGTGACGAGATATTTTATAAATGTTGGAATGTGATTTTAATAGTACGTTACTTATGGGATTTGATTATTTATTTATGGTTTGGTTTGGTTCGTTCGTGATGATTTATTTTGAGATCATTATTTTGGCACTACATTGACTCCGGCACTAGGATAACCTAACAATTTTAATTATTTTAAAATTCGGTTCGGATAATTATATTTTTGGAACGTATCGCGAGGTTTTGATTTTTTTGGAACGAGTTCGGTTTGAGAAAGTTGATTGGTTATTTAAAGTTTCGGGTTTGGTCCGTGTATTTTACACCGAGTTACCTCACCCACCTTAATAATAATACTATTATTATTAATACAAAAAAAAAATTGTTTTATTTTTTTTGAGAGTTAATACAAAAATCGTCCATGTGGTTTTGGCCTCACACAACCACACAACAACCCTCACCAACTTCACCCTCTCTCTCTCTCAAAATACTTCACCCCATCCCCTAACCCTAGCCGCCCCTCCATCCGGCTGCCACCACCACACCGCCGCTCCACCACCATCAATACCACCACCAATCAACTCCCCATTACATTTCCTTCTTGATCTACTATCACACGCGCCCTAAATCTCACCATTTCACCTCGTTTTATCACAAAAATCATCATCATCTTTCTTGTTTTTAAGGTTTCTTCACGTTTTGGTCTTGGAATCGAAGGTGAGACGAGTTTTCAACTCGTATTTTGGTGAAAATGTGACCAAGGGTCACGGATTTTTTTTTTCGGATCTATGGTTAAACTCATGTAACTCAAGTGGGTTTTTGATAAAACGTGATCTAAATCGAGTTTGGTATCCGGGTTGTTGTTTTTCTTGATGGGTCGAAGTGTACCCGAGAGCATGCACTCTCGGTTTGTACCATTTTCGGATTTGGTTGATTGATATGTGATGATTCTTGATCTTGGTGCTCGATTTGGGATGTTTGGATATTATTTTTGATATTTGGTTTATACTTGGTTGCGTTTGGTCGACCCTTGTGGTCGTTTGGATCTTTGGCTGACACCCCAAAGGGGTCGTTTGGGTCGGTTTGGCTCGAACTAAAGCAAGCCGAGACCTAGTGGTCTCGGGTGGGACCCACGTTCCTTGTTTCGGGTGTAATATTGACCCGGGTTGACTTGGTAAATCAACCCGTAAGTGATTATGTATTCTGATGCGTGGGAATTGCACCAGGCTTTACCTCTCAAGGGATCTTGAGAAGCTTACAACCCCCACCAGGCAGTGTACCTGATCGTTGTAGTATAGTATAGTGACAAGTACCGGGGGATTGATCGTTCAGCTAGGAATAGTGTCGCTAGGATTAGAAAGCCTAAATACTAGTTCTAAAGGTGAGGGATGATTATTTTTGTATTTTTTATATTTTTTAGAAAGCAATTAAAAATCTCGGGTTTGAAGGATTTGGGCGGAATTAGTTGCTAATCAACTAACCCAATACTAAAGATGCAATCAAAATAAAATACTAGAAATGAAAATAAACTAAATTATACTAAAGTTGTGAGCAATAAGTGGAGTAAATGTGTTTACTTAGATTTCACTACTCCCTAGACATCTTTTACACGTTAATTACTTGTTATAATTGCATGAATGACGGATCGTATTCCTTAATACCATTCATGGGGTGGCACACTTAACTCCCCAATTCTATGAGCTCTTATCTCCTCCTACACCATGCCCAGCACAACTATAGGGATTGTAAACAGTGGCTCATGCATTAAATACAACCAATAAAGACCTAGTGCGCGTCGGTTTATGTTTCTTAAGACGTTCAAGCATGTTACCAAGTGGAGATCTACCAGTTTTCTTAAGCCTAACATATAAATCATTCGTCCAAGACAAGTATAAACAAGTAATCAACACATAATTAACATCTAGGTTTCATTAGATCTAAGCAAACACAAGATAGATCTAGCCTAGCATGATGGAATTAAGACAAGAACAAGATATAGACAACTAACACATAGACATATTGATTGAATTAAAAGAACACTTATCTCAATTACAATGAAAGGTATCAAGGGTTTGGAACCCTTGAAAAACCTGTAAAAGTTGCACCAAAATCGTACTTAGGGTTTCTCCAAAACTTCTCTCCAAACTTCTCTCATTTTAATGTGAAAATTAGAAAACTATATATCGGAAAAGGGGTCTGACGGCGTCAAGACCAACATTGTGACGCCGTCACCTCGCCGCCAAAACTATTCTCGGACTGCCTTGATCTACATTTGACGCCGTCAAGACTTAATCATTTCCAGGCCGTCATGACTTTTTACTCTTGACGCCCTACCTTCGTGACGCCGTCAAATCTGTACTGGGTCGTCATGGAATTCTGCTCTTGACGCCGTCAGGGAATTACTCTTGACGCCGTCACCTACTGTTCCCAGAATGGAAAATTAAGACTTTGGCGTTTTCTTCACTTTTATGCTCCAAAAACGTCCGAATTGCTTCCTTTTCCAGATTTCTCTCCCAAAGTACCTAAAATCACAAAAGGAACGATTTAGGGCAATATTTGATCAAATAAATTCGAATACGGGCTTAAATGACCCCCTAAAAACGGATCATTTTTCGCCTCATCATATACCCTTACACTTGAGATTTGCTTGTCCTCAAGCAAATGCGCTTTTATTCTACTCAAAAGACAAGTTAGGGGTCATTTAACACTAATATAAAAGTAATGACAACAAATAATCGTTCCACTAAAGACCAATAGATAAGCACGGAGGTCATATACTAGCACCCTACAAATAGTGTTTAGATACTCACATCTGTCGGGTGTAATAAAGTATAAATTACAATATGGAAACGGAAGATATCTCTCACTACCTGTCATAGCAAAATAGATTACCATAGGCTTGGGAAAGGATCAAACCTCCACCACATGGCGTAAACACCTTGGATAAACTATCAAAGAGGTCTTTTAAAGGGTTGTGATGAGTGTCTAAATACTCATCATTTTATACCAATTTGAGCTGCCAAAACATCCAAAAACACTCAAATATGCATCAAAATACTTAAAATATCTTAGAAGTGTGTTTTATATGTTTCAAATGCAAAATATGCAAAAACAGATGAAAAACGTACAAAATTTGCATAATTGGCAGTTTCAGTCCCTCAAGTTTTATAAATTGGCAAAACTAGTCCCTGGTTATTCTAAAAACTTGAAAAAGTCATCAAAGGTCCTTTTTAATCATAAAATTACATATTTAGTCCTTTGGTGCAAAGTTTCATAAAATTACAAGTTTAGTCCCTGTACTTTGCAAATTGACAGAAATGGTCCCTGGGATGTTAAAACTTTGAGAAAAATTAATTTTGGTCCTTGTTCTAATAAACTTTTGCAGGAATGGTCCTTGGTGTGAAGTTTAGTGAAATTACATAATTGGTCCCTCAAGTTTGGCAGTTTGTCAGTTTTGGTCCCTGGACTTTCAAATAATGGCAGAATAAGTCCCTGGTGGAATATTTTGGATAAAAAGTCAATTTTGGTACTTGGTTATTCACAAGTTGTCAAATTTGATCCCTGGTTGAAAGTTTTGAAGGAATTACAAATTGGTCCCTGAAGTTTCAATTTTGGCGAATTTAGTCCCCGGATATAAAAAATAGAAAAATATCAAAACAGGACCTTGTACTATCCAAGCTTGGCAGGTTTAGTCCTTTTGAGAACTTTGGGAGAATTGCAATGACAGCCCCTCAACTTTGCACAAACTTCAAAATTGGTCCTTGTTGGTTACTAATACAAACGGACCCTTAGTTTTAATATAAACCAAAGAACTAAACCCAATCCTACACTAATACCAAGCCCACCCTTTTTTGTTATATGATCCAGCAGCCCAAACACCACACCCGGCCCAAAAATATAAATAATATACTCCCTCCGGTCAAATGGTCAAACAAACACCCCAAACCGCCCTACTATTCACCATCTTCCACCTCAACCCCCCACATGGCTCTGCAACTCTTCCACCTACACCCCAGTCACTACCCACTCCCCTCCACCTCACACATACTCCCAAGGCGCATTTAATGCCCTTGAAAACCTCTCCACGCAACAAACAGTTCCCCAAGACTTTTTCGCGCCAAAATGCAATTTGAACGGTGGTGATTAACTAGGCCATTTCAAGGGCTGTGATGTGGTGGGAAATGCTTCTGTGGGTCCCACAAACCTCTAAAGTCTCTACAAAAGGAAGAAGAGGCAGTGATGAAGGATTATTAGTGTAGCTTTAATTTTATGTAATCGTAGGTAGTGTAATTTATAATTTAAGTTGTAATTTTCATTGTAATCAGTTAAACTCAGTTCAATTCGTGTATTTAAAACTTTCTTTGATCTTTAATTCCAGTCCTGTTAACTAAATTCAGATTTGGCAATTTTGAGCAAATGTGACAAATTTGCTTAACTTTGTTAAAAGTTGTTATAACTTGTTCTATTCAGTTCATTTAAGTTTGATTATGAGTTTCTAAGAGTTTTTCAAAACCTTGTAATCAGTTCTTGTTTATTAATCAACAACTTAAGAAAAATTTCAAAAATAAAAAGAAAATAAGAAATTTCATGGTAAAGAACAAGAAGAAGGATTGAGCAGGTGTGATTTGGAGTATTTTGGTATTAGTAGTCTTGTGGAAGACTGTTAGGATAGATATTGGTCCTGGTTCCATCATCTCAGTCATATACTCTTTGTAAGTCTCAAAGCTTAATTTTCCATATTATTGTTTTTGTTGTTATTAGTAGTTTATTTGGTTTAAATAACTTTAATATTGATTAAATAAACTGTTGCAAGTATAAAATCAGTAGAGTTGGTTTAATAATCTAATAGTTATAGTATAATTAGTTTGTTAGGGAGTGTTTGGATAAACCTGTTACCATATGTTCCAGGGTTTGTTTGTTAGAATTTTCTGTTTAAACAAGTCATATTAGGTATAAGTGAGTTAGGCATGTCATAAAATTGGGTAAGTTTAGGTCTAATAGTCAAAATCCAATACCAAATTCCTTGACAGTTAACTGTCAAGGATATTAGACTCATAAACCTACCCATTAGCTCATATCTTTAAGCTTTAGATTATTTTAGGTCTATCATAGCTTATTACAACTTAATTAGTCAGTTAGAAGTGTTAGAATCTCAGATAAGTCAACCTAGCTCATTTTCATAAAAAGTCAAATTATCCATTCTCAGAAAATACCAAAACTTCTAGGATTTTTATAGAATTTAGTAGAAGGCTTTAGGCTTTGAGATTTGGTGGACTTGTAGTCTACCAGCTCATATTCAAGTTCCCATCTAGCTTATATTTTTAGCATTTTTATACTGGGCCCCACTCACCCTCAAAGTCACTTGCAGGGCAAGGGTGTGCCCTGCTCATTCAGACCCAGTCCATCACTACCACTTTGGTGGTGATTTATGACCACCTCAGTGGGCCCCAGACCTCAAACTTAGTTCCATAGAACCCCCCTCCTACCAGGGATTGCCCATTGACCTTTAGTTTGACCTGTGGACTAGTGGACCCCACTTAGTTTTGTGCCAAAAGGCTGTCCCTATTCTGTCTCAGAAGTGAAATAAGCAAAGTACTTATTTATGATTTGTGGCTTATTCAAGCTACTTATTTGTGATAATCTTGCTTATTATTGATCAAACAACTCAGGGGAACAAACTTTTATCATAGTGGGTCCCACACAAGCTCAATAGAGCTTATTTGCTTAGTTGGTCAACTATTTTGGCTAGTAGCTTATATCTAGCTTATTTTTAAGTTATAGAAATATTGTTTTCACAAAAGTTAGTTATATTTAGGTATAATATAGGTTGGAAAAAGAAAAATCAAGAAAAGACAACATAAAAATAAGTGATAGTTTCTATTTAATATAATTTAATTTTAATTTTCATTTTTAGATTTTAATTAAGTAATTTGTGTTTTTATATTTTTATTAATTTCCTTTTAAGTTAAAGTAATTTTCATAATTTTCTCAGATTTTTTTTTATAATTTAGTATTTATTATAATTAATAATAGTTTTATTAGTAATTAATCAATAATTAAGTTATAAATAGTATAATTATTTTTTATAAGGTAATACCTAGTTTTTATATTTTTTTTAGCTTTTATAAGTCATAAAATAGTTTTATAAATTTTTTCATAATTTTCTAAGTTGATTTAGTATTGTTTGTAATTTAAAATAGTTTAATTAGTTTAAATAATATAATTAGTTATTAATTAATAGAAAATCTATAAAAAGACAAAAACATTTATTTTTATTTTTTATACTTTCTTCAAGTTCATTTTAAGTTTTAGAAATTATTTTTATAAATTTTTAGTTTAATTTGTAGTGTTTATCATTTTTAGTTTTTATTTAAATTAGTTTTAATTAATTAGTTAAATAGTTTTTAATTAAATAATTAATAATAAATAATATAATAAATCTAAAAAATAGTTTTATTTTTAGTTTAATTTTATTTTAAGTTTAAGTTTGTAGAATTTTCATTTTTAACCCTTGTGGTTTATTTTTCTTAAAACTCACCTTTTTCTCAGTACGCTGTCGCGGCTGATTTTAATTTAGTTTACGTTTATACGTTTTAGATACCTAGCTTTCACGTAATCATTCCATTAGCTTATTTAAGTCATTTTATTTTATAAAATCTTAGTTTAAACACACACACACTTTTATACCCTTACCTGTTCACATTCACTAATCACATATTCATTTTTAATACCATCACAACCTCGTTGGGACATTACGACCCGGGGAAACACTGTATTCCACGGAAGCATTTGGCTTGATTAGTTTGACTTTACTATTGACCATTCACAAGTGGTTGAGAAATAAAAGATAACTAGTTTAAGGCGAATCAAAATTTGGCAGGGAAAGAGATCATGAAACCGAGGTGACAAAGGACCTTGTACTTTCCTCTGACGATGGAGGTGCTAAATACGTCCAAACCACGGTTGTCCAAAAACCTTAGCTCACAAATGCTCCTAAACCTTCAAGAATCAATCCTGATCTTTCACGGTTTACGGTTAAAAGTTTGTCAAGCAAACGTACAGAGCTTAGGGTAGTGACTGAAAAGAACGACTTACCTAAACTTCACGTTTATCAAGAACCAAAACCCGAGACCATAACGGAAGTGGTGGAAATTGCTAGCTCTCAGAGCACACCACTTGTCCCACCTCCAGATTTTGTCCCTTGTGACGGTTGTGGTGAGCCTCTTTTCGGTTTTCCATGTCGTTGGTGTACATGTGTACAATGTGGTAATGATATTCAAAACGGGAGTTGTTTGTTTTGTGGATCGAGTAATTCATTTGCTTATGATCCTAATCAAAACTCATTCAACGACTCCTCAAATTTTTCCAACTACCCATCACATTCATACGAGCAATAATCATATTATCCAAATCTCAATGATGCTTCGTATCAAAATACACCAAGCCAGACTCAACAGTTTAACTGTTGTGAGTACTGTGGAGGTCCACACTTTAGCTCTGATTGTCAAACAAGGAATCCATTTCCTTGTAACAATTACGACTATTCATTTCAAGACCCACCTCCACAGTGTCAAATAAGTCAAGCAACTCCTCATATCCAACAAGACCCTTATATAGAGGTTCTTGAGAAAATTAAAGATTTTAAGGAGGAGTTGGCTAAAATTTCGTCTCACAATGCACCAAGTTTTTCTTGTATATATTGTGGGGGTCCTCATAATGATGATCAATGTCAACCTTCCGGTTTTGACACATTCACACCCCCACAATTTCCACTCATTCAAAATTCTCGTGATAAATCTATCGCAGAATTACTTGCTGAAGAACGAGATTCTGGGAAAAGCATGGAAGATTTAATTGCTGAGCAAAGAGTAGCCAAAATACGTGCCAATATTCGCTATGCTACTTTTTATGAGTACGATGATGACAGTGATGATGATGATAACATTGTTATCATTCAAAAAGATTCATCGAGTTCATCAGTTGAGACTTCTTCCATGGAAATACAGGGAGAAAAGAATATAACTGAATCACCAGCAGCAGAAATAATGGAACTTGTAGACTCCATTACTGCTAGTCCTTCTCAGCTCCCTCTGTATGATGTTATCACACCCGAGGTTCCCACTCACTCTCTGAACATGGGGGACGAGCATCTTGACACAATTCCTGCAAAGGAATCTGACGAATTCATAAAGTCTAGTGTTGAGATCCTTGTTCCAATCCCAAGTGAGTCACAGGGAATTCTTGATCACATGTGTGATATTCCTCCCCCTCTTGTCTTCCCAAATGATCATATTGAGATGTTCTCTGATTCTGATGAGGACAATTCTTTATCTTGTGGAAACATTAGTTATGTGGGGGAATTACCTTCTGAGCTTGTCAACTCAGAAGAAGAAAATGATGAAGAAATACACCAAGACGAAGCTCTTCGTCTTACATTATTAAATGCTAATCTTCTCATTTCTAGAATCGAGGCTTTTAATGAAAAGCCTATTTCATCTCCTATCCCCGTCAAGGATAGTGAGATTTTGATCAATGATTCTATTTCGGAATTGCAAACGTTCCATTTTGATCAAACGGAAGAGAAGATAAGTGGTATCACCACTTCTCATTCTTATAATTCTCTTTCCGTTTATGAATCATTTACTATTGAGGAGTTCCCAAGTGAACTCACTCAACTCAATCCCGAATACGAATCATTCACCTTTGAGGAATTCTCCTGTGAACTCACTCATATCATATCTCTACCGGAGTATGATAGTTTCTATTTTGATCTAGACATACCCATAATATGTCTTGATCAAACGAGCTTAAAAGAGGAGATTCATGAAACAATGAATTCTCCTATTGAAGACGAGGAGTTAATCATGATTTTCATCATGACTTTCTTTCTTTTCTTCATATATTCTGTCCCTTATCCTGTTCTTCACTCCTTCGGGAGTGAAGACATTATCTTTGATCCCGGCATTCTCATTTATAAATTATGAGCCGGGTGTCATTATATCTCATCGGTGTGGAACTTTCACGTGCTTCAAATGTTTATCCAAATATCTTGAATGAAAGTCCGATTGAGATTGTCTCTTCCACATCATGCTTCCCCATGGACAAATTAATTCGGGGTCGAGTCAAGTTAGCGACTCGGTAATCAAAAACAGTAGCATGTACATAGGTTTTCACCCATGTTTCACCCTAGTGTGGGGGAGATGCCCCACATGTTGTGTATATATATATATATATATATATATATATATATATATATATATATATATCCTTTAAAAAAAATGTAAATATAGTGATAGCTTCTATTTAAGAAGTTTTATCTAAAAAAATAATAATTGTATGTATATACATTTTAAATAAAGGCTAAGGAATATTTTCTTCTTACGTTCTAAGTGTTGGTTTAACACCCGGTACTTTGAATATTGAGGACAATATTCAGTTCTAAGTGTGGGGGGAGATTCGTTATTCTAACGAATTTAAAAACATGTTCCATCAAGAACCCCCATTTTAGCCAAAATTTTAAAATTTTTTCTCACTTAGAACGCAATAAATGGTTATCAGTCCGCCATGTCTAACCCACATAAGGATTGGCTAATCCAGGAGCAAACGGTTCTTGGTAAAGATAACTCAAACCCGTTTATTGCTTGCAATTTGCCCAAAATTGTATGGTTCCTCAACTCCCCATATCCTAAAAAGCGAATGAGTTGGATAGCCCGCAAGATTATGGCTTGTGGTAAAGGCAGTGGAAAAACCATAATTGGTAATCAGCTCACCAAGATGTTGACTATTCCATCAAGAGTTGACTAGTCCAGAAGCAAACGGCTTTTGGTAAAGACTAATCAAATCCGTTGACAGCTGGTGGTTTGCTCAAAATCACACGGTTATCAGGTGTGCCACTGTTCTTACACCTGGCTACTCCAGAAGTGATGGCTTTTGGTAAAGAGTTTTTCAAATCCATTAAGTTTTTCTCAAAAGATTGCTAGGGACTAGCAATAGTTTAGTGTGGGGGATTGATGAGTGTCTAAATACTCATCATTTTATATCAATCTGAGCTGCCAAAACATCCAAAAACACTCAAATATGCATCAAAATACTTAAAATATCTTAGAAGTGTGTTTTATATGTTTCAAATGCAAAATATGCAAAAACAGATGAAAAACGTACAAAGTTTGCATAATTGGCAGTTTCAGTCCCTCAAGTTTCATAAATTGGCAAAACTAGTCCCTGGTTATTCTAAAAACTTGAAAAAGTCATCAAAGGTCCTTTTTAATCATAAAATTACATATTTAGTCCTTTGGTGCAAAGTTTCATAAAATTACAAGTTTAGTCCCTGTACTTTGCAAATTGACAGAAATGGTCCCTGTGATGTTAAAACTTTGAGAAAAATTAATTTTGGTCCTTGTTCTAATAATCTTTTGCAGGAATGGTCCTTGGTGTGAAGTTTAGTGAAATTACATAATTGGTCCCTCAAGTTTGGCAGTTTGTCAGTTTTGGTCCCTGGACTTTCAAATAATGGCAGAATAAGTCCCTGGTGGAATATTTTGGATAAAAAGTCAATTTTGGTACTTGGTTATTCACAAGTTGTCAAATTTGATCCCTGGTTGAAAGTTTTGAAGGAATTACAAATTGGTCCCTGAAGTTTCAATTTTGGCAAATTTAGTCCCCGGATATAAAAAATAGAAAAATATCAAAACAGGACCTTGTACTATCCAAGCTTGGCAGGTTTAGTCCTTTTGAGAACTTTGGGAGAATTGCAATGACAGCCCCTCAACTTTGCACAAACTTCAAAATTGGTCCTTGTTGGTTACTAATACAAACGGACCCTTAGTTTTAATATAAACCAAAAAACTAAACCCAATCCTACACTAATACCAAGCCCACCCTTTTTTTTATATGATCTAGCAGCCCAAACACCACACCCGGCCCAAAAATATAAATAATATACTCCCTCCGGTCAAATGGTCAAACAAACACCCCAAACCGCCCTACTATTCACCATCTTCCACCTCAACCCCCCACATGGCTCTGCAACTCTTCCACCTACACCCCAGTCACTACCCACTCCCCTCCACCTCACACATACTCCCAAGGCGCATTTAATGCCCTTGAAAACCTCTCCACGCAACAAACAGTTCCCCAAGACTTTTTCGCGTCAAAATGCAATTTGAACGGTGGTGATTAACTAGGCCATTTCAAGGGCTGTGATGTGGTGGGAAATGCTTCTGTGGGTCCCACAAACCTCTAAAGTCTCTACAAAAGGAAGAAGAGGCAGTGATGAAGGATTATTAGTGTAGCTTTAATTTTATGTAATCGTAGGTAGTGTAATTTATAATTTCAGTTGTAATTTTCATTGTAATCAGTTAAACTCAGTTCAATTCGTGTATTAAAAACTTTCTTTGATCTTTAATTCCAGTCCTGTTAACTAAATTCAGATTTGGCAATTTTGAGCAAATGTGACAAATTTGCTTAACTTGTTAAAAGTTGTTATAACTTGTTATATTCAGTTCATTTAAGTTTGATTGTGAGTTTCTAAGAGTTTTTCAAAACCTTGTAATCAGTTCTTGTTTATTAATCAACAACTTAAGAAAAATTTCAAAAATAAAAAGAAAATAAGAAATTTCATGGTAAAGAACAAGAAGAAGGATTGAGCAGGTGTGATTTGGAGTATTTTGGTATTAGTAGTCTTGTGGAAGACTGTTAGGATAGATATTGGTCCTGGTTCCATCATCTCAGTCATATACTCTTTGTAAGTCTCAAAGCTTAATTTTCCATATTATTGTTTTTGTTGTTATTAGTAGTTTATTTGGTTTAAATAACTTTAATATTGATTAAATAAACTGTTGCAAGTATAAAATCAGTAGAGTTGGTTTAATAATCTAATAGTTATAGTATAATTAGTTTGTTAGGGAGTGTTTGGATAAACCTGTTACCATATGTTTCAGGGTTTGTTTGTTAGAATTTTATGTTTAAACAAGTCATATTAGGTATAAGTGAGTTAGGCATGTCATAAAATTGGGTAAGTTTAGGTCTAATAGTCAAAATCCAATACCAAATTCCTTGACAGTTAACTGTCAAGGATATTAGACTCATAAACCTACCCATTAGCTCATATCTTTAAGCTTTAGATTATTTTAGGTCTATCATAGCTTATTACAACTTAATTAGTCAGTTAGAAGTGTTAGAATCTCAGATAAGTCAACCTAGCTCATTTTCATAAAAAGTCAAATTATCCATTCTCATAAAATACCAAAACTTCTAGGATTTTTATAGAATTTAGTAGAAGGCTTTAGGCTTTGAGCTTTGGTGGACTTGTAGTCTACCAGCTCATATTTAAGTTCCCATCTAGCTTATATTTTTAGCATTTTTATACTAGGCCCCACTCACCCTCAAAGTCACTTGCAGGGCAAGGGTGTGCCGTGCTCATTCAGACCCAGTCCATCACTACCACTTTGGTGGTGATTTATGACCACCTCAGTGGGCCTCAGACCTCAAACTTAGTTCCATAGAACCCCCTCCTACCAGGGATTGCCCATTGACCTTTAGTTTGACCTGTGGACTAGTGGACCCCACTTAGTTTTGTGCCAAAAGGTTGTCCCTATTCTGTCTCAGAAGTGAAATAAGCAAAGTACTTATTTATGATTTGTGGCTTATTCAAGCTACTTATTTGTGATAATCTTGCTTGTTATTGATCAAACAACTCAGGGGAACAAACTTTTATCATAGTGGGTCCCACACAAGCTCAATAGAGCTTATTTGCTTAGTTGGTCAACTTTGGTCAACTGTTTTGGTTAGTAGCTTATATCTAGCTTATTTTTAAGTTATAGAAATATTGTTTTCACAAAAGTTAGTTATATTTAGGTACAATATAGGTTGGAAAAAAAAATCAAGAAAAGACAACATAAAAATAAGTGATAGTTTCTATTTAATATAATTTAATTTTAATTTTCATTTTTAGATTTTAATTAAGTAATTTGTGTTTTTATATTTTTATTAATTTCCTTTTAAGTTAAAGTAATTTTCATAATTTTCTCAGATTTTTTTTTTATAATTTAGTATTTATTATAATTAATAATAGTTTTATTAGTAATTAATCAATAATTAAGTTATAAATAGTATAATTAATTTTTATAAGGTAATACCTAGTTTTTATAGTTTTTTTAGCTTTTATAAGTCATAAAATAGTTTTATAAATTTTTTCATAATTTTCTAAGTTGATTTAGTATTATTTGTAATTTAAAATAGTTTAATTAGTTTAAATAATATAATTAGTTATTAATTAATAGAAAATCTATAAAAAGACAAAAACATTTATTTTTATTTTTTATACTTTCTTCAAGTTCATTTTAAGTTTTAGAAATTATTTTTATAAATTTTTAGTTTAATTTGTAGTGTTTATCATTTTTAGTTTTTATTTAAATTAGTTTTAATTAATTAGTTAAATAGTTTTTAATTAAATAATTAATAATAAATAATATAATAAATCTAAAAAATAGTTTTATTTTTAGTTTAATTTTATTTTAAGTTTAAGTTTATAGAATTTTCATTTTTAACCCTTGTGGTTTATTTTTCTTAAAACTCACCTTTTTCTCAGTACGCTGTCGCGTCTGATTTTAATTTAGTTTACGTTTATACGTTTTAGATACCTAGCTTTCACGTAATCATTCCATTAGCTTATTTAAGTCATTTTATTTTATAAAATCTTAGTTTAAACACACACACACTTTTATACCCTTACCTGTTCACATTCACTAATCACATATTCGTTTTTAATACCATCACAACCTCGTTGGGACATTACGACAATAATGCACTAAAAATGAGCGCATACACGGAAGGCTAAGGCGATTTGGTTGTACATTTAAGTGGGGTGTAACAAATTCTTCCTTTAAGTAAAATGCTTAAAGTTAGAAACGAAAAGATAGGCTCGGAGGGGTGTACTAGGGGTTTCGTGTACTAAAAAATGAGTACAACGCTAAGGTGTGGGAAAAATTAGTTGACTTAACTAGCCAAGTAATATGACATAAATGGTCAAGTAATTATAATACGGGTTTAACACAAGGGTGATCCTAATGCCTCTTATCATGTAGTAAATCCTACTACACGAATGTAGTCTCACTAGCGGTCTCGGGATGCATCACTAACGCAAGTTCTAGAATCTAAATGCTACCGGTACACTCATAAGCACTAATAGTAAATGCTTTTCCTATTAAATCTAAAGGCGAACCTCACATATTTGGGTGGAAAATTTTTCTGAATATACGGTTTTGTGCTAGTCATACAATCTCCTATCCATGAGACGCTTGCTATGGCTAAAGTTTCACTCCTAAATGTTGTAAAAAATTTTAAATTTGGCGCTAAAATTGCACTAACAACTATTTCTCATAGTTTTATTACACATCTACCATTAAACAAAACAAACTCAAGCGAAAGTGCATATGTAAGGTATCATCTTTTTACCCTCCCCTTACACTTAAGATGAACATTGTCCCCAATGTTCAAGTAAAGAATGTAAAAGCGAAAAAGTAAAGAGAATGAAATCAAATACTCCCCTGATTCGCTCGGTATGGATAATAAGGTGGCCAGGTTAAATCTTCCTCCAAGAAAATGAACAATCAAAGCTTCCCTTCCAGAATGTAAATCATCTTCTTGTCATACATAACCTGTAAATGCTGATAAAATAGACAAGACAACCTTGCGTAAAATCGGCGGCATCCTATATAAGTTACTAAATCCTAGAAAACAAGATAAGATATAATGCTTGTGGAATGAAGTTTGCAGATCTCCTGGAGATTATAAAACTTAATAGTTCACAAAAACTGTAAGACTCCGTTAGAAAAACAAAACCGGTAAAATTTCCAGATTTTTACACTTGACGCCGTCAAGAGTAAACTCATGATGCCGTTAGAAGTGACCTGCAGAAATTCTTATGTTAAGTTTCCGGAAAATTTCTGGAAAAACTTGGTCCTACTTCCTGGAAAATCCTGCAAAACTTCATTATGACTCAATACAAGCATTTGACTCTAACAAATACGAATACACATGTTCATTTACTATTGTGGAGAATCATGATCGGTTTGTTTCTTAAAAACATATTTGGGGTTTCCCCTTACACTTATCTTTTGCAAAAATACCTTTAGGTGGAGTTAAGACTAAGCCAAAACAACAAAGTAAAGTATTTCCACTATTTAGTTTAGAAACATGATCTACCAACAATAAAAATTAAGCATGCATACGGAAGCAAATAACAAATAAACAAATAAACAAACAAAGCATGGGTTGCCTCCCAAGAAGCGCTTTTCTTTATTTACGATTCTTGTAGCTAGACTCAAGGTCATGGGTTACTACGTGATACGGGTGAGTTCCTCATTGAGGACATCTTTGGGATCAAACTTAGGTTTCAACTTCCTATCGGTTTCCTTAGTATGGTATGACCTTTCAAACTTTTCTCCATCCGGATCATACAAAGTCATCCTCATATGCCATGATCCGTCACCTTCTTTAGGTGGCTTGTCCCACCTCCATTTACACTTGTCTCCCTCTCTTTTCCACTTATTCATCCCTATATTAATAGGCATTACGCTCAAGAACTCAATCATCTTCCTAAAGACTAAGGGGTCCTCAAAGGGATCTAGCTCTTCATCTCTAGCTATGAGTTGTTCTACCGAATGTGTATTTTCAACGAAATCTTTTTCTAGATAAAATGGGCATTGAGGTCCTATAAAGTTCCTTTATATCCAAGGTCCATATCTAGACGGTCTCCTATTCATCTCTACCCAATGCGGTGTCGATTCATCATCACAATCATAACTATGCTTCTTTACATCGTACACCGACCAAGTATCGCCTTCACCTACCGCTATCTTAGACTCCTTACAATCTATCATGGCGCTAGCGGTTGCTAAAAATCCTCTTCCTGCCAATAATGGGCATGTAGTGTCACTAAACATGTCTAGGACGTGAAAATCCGCTAATATAGTTAACTTTCCTACGTGAACAACTACATCCTTAATCATCCCAACCGGGTGGGCAATACTCCCATCCGCTAGCCCTATCAGTACCTCCGTTTCCTCTAACTTTCCTAGCTTAAGAGTGGTGAATAAGGATAAGGGAATCAAGTTGAGGCTTGACCCTAAATCGGCTAGTGTGTCGAAAGCTTCGGATCTTCCTATCTTACAAGGCAAAACAAATATACCCGGATCATCAAGCTTTTTAGGCAACTTGTTTTGAACGAAGGCGGTCCCATTTTTACCTAGTTTAAACTTCTCATATTTTTCTAGGAGGGCACTATAGTATGGAGCACGCGCTAAGACATCAATGACGGGGCGTTCAAGGTGAAGTTCTTTGAATTCATCGTCAAGGTCTTGCGTAAGAGGTGTTTCAACTATGCTTTTGACCGGCTCTATATTGGGTGTTTTATTTGATTGGTCCTTTTGAAGAACTTGGTTTTGTTTGAAACACGTGCTCGTTGATTTAACCGAGTAGTATTGTGGACACGAAGTGGGTGACGAAACTGAAGATATGGAATTAACATTTAGTTTCGGATTCTTGATTGTGTCACATGGGAGTGCTCCCATTTCTCGGTCATTGAGAACTTTCAACAATGCGTCAATTCTAGTGGTCATCTCGCTTTGCTTTTGTTTGAAATCGGCTTCAAACTTAGATATGCGAGCCTCTTGAGATGCCATAAACTTTGACATCAACCCTTCAAGATTGTTGGTACTACCAAAGTTGTTAGAAGGATTGTTGTTGAAAGTACGGTTGGAGGGTGGACCGGTTGGTTGGTAACGATTAGGCGGATTGGAAGAATTGGGTTGATTTTTTTTCCACCTAAGGTTTGGGTGATTTTTCCAAGAGGGGTTGTACGTATCACCGTAAGTGTTTGGCTCGGGCTTGAAAGTGTAGCACTTATCTCCTGCTTCGTCGGTACGCGTGGATGCGTAGTCCGCAAAAGCTGTTCCGGGGAGTTCCACACAATCACGAGTGTTGTGAGGACCACTACATAATTCGCATGAAGAAGTGATTTTGTTCACTTGACTTGAAGGCTTAAGAGCTTCGTAAGATTTTATGAGAAACTTGACTTGGTCCTCAAGTTCCATGATCCTACGATCGGGAGTGCTAGAATTGTTCGAAGGCAAAGATATTGCCTTGACCGTTTTGTTCAAGTCACGGGGATCATTCCAACTTTCGTTGTCATAGAGAGCAAGATCTTCTATGAGTTCCCATGATTGTTCCGCACTTAGATCACGTA
Organism: Artemisia argyi; assembly: GCA_030686995.1. NCBI lineage: Eukaryota > Viridiplantae > Streptophyta > Magnoliopsida > Asterales > Asteraceae > Artemisia > Artemisia argyi. The sequence continues at coordinate 38,641,426 of CM060694.1, forward strand.
GCTTACCACCGGCCGATTGGTCAATGGCTCGCCTCGTGGAGATGTCGATATGGTCATAAAAGATTTGGACTTAGAGCCAAAGATCTATGCCATGATGAGGGACTTTTTGGAGTAAGTCCTTGAAACGAGTCCATGCTTCGTAAAGAGATTCATTTTGACGTTGTTGGAACATCAAGATGTCATTTCTAAGCTTAGTAGTTCTCCCCGGTGGGAGAAATTGAGCAAGGAAACGAGTGGTGAGATCATCCCATGTGGTGATGGATCCCGCGGGTAAACGCTCAAGCCATTGACTAGCTTGATCCCGTAGAGAGAATTGGAATAGGCGTAATCGGGTTGTCTCTCTAGTTGCAACATCTAGGTCTATGGAATCTACGATTTTGAGGAAGTCCTTAAGATGTTGGTTTAGATCTTCGAAACGAAGTCCATGGAATGCACATCTACTTTGCACCAACCGGATGGTGTCGGATCGCAAGGGGGTCACATTGGCTCCGGTGAGCTCAATGGTGTTTCGGTAGCCTTGGTGGCTAGGTCGGGAATACTCTCCTAAGGTTCGGGGCCTAAGGGGTTCTAATGGTGGGTTTTGTTGTGGTGGGATGACGGGTTCAAAGATGTTCCCGTTGTCCATGGTGTCGGGTGGTTACGAACAAAGGCACAAAGAAATAAGATAGACTAAAGAGATCCTAAAAATAAAAATAAAATCTTACTAGAAAGGAATCTAGCAAGTAGACCTAATAAAAAGAAATTCTAACCTAGACAATAACTATTCCCCGGGCTGTGGCGCCAAAAACTTGATGGGTGGGAATTGCACCAGGCTTTACCTCTCAAGGGATCTTGAGAAGCTTACAACCCCCACCAGGCAGTGTACCTGATCGTTGTAGTATAGTATAGTGACAAGTACCGAGGGATTGATCATTCAGCTAGGAATAGTGTCGCTAGGATTAGAAAGCCTAAATACTAGTTCTAAAGGTGAGGGATGATTATTTTTGTATTTTTTATATTTTTTAGAAAGCAATTAAAAATCTCGGGTTTGAAGGATTTGGGCGGAATTAGTTGCTAATCAACTAACCCAATACTACAGATGCAATCAAAATAAAATACTAGAAATGAAAATAAACTAAATTATACTAAAGTTGTGAGCAATAAGTGGAGTAAATGTGTTTACTTAGATTTCACTACTCCCTAGACATCTTTTACACGTTAATTACTTGTTATAACTGCATGGATGACGGATCGTATTCCTTAATACCATTCATGGGGTGGCACACTTAACTCCCCAATTCTATGAGCTCTTATCTCCTCCTACACCATGCCCAGCACAACTATAGGGATTGTAAACAGTGGCTCATGCATTAAATACAACCAATAAAGACCTAGTGCGCCTCGGTTCATGTTTCTTAAGACGTTCAAGCATGTTACCAAGTGGAGATCTGCCAGTTTTTTTAAGCCTAACATATAAATCATTCATCCAAGACAAGTAAAAACAAGTAATAAACACATAATTAACATCTAGGTTTCATTAGATCTAAGCAAACACAAGATAGATCTAGCCTAGCATGATGGAATTAAGACAAGAACAAGATATAGACAACCAACACATAGACATATTGATTGAATTAAAAGAACACTTATCTCAATTACAATGAAAGGTATCAAGGGTTTGGAACCCTTGAAAAACCTGTAAAAGTTGCACCAAAATCGTACTTAGGGTTTCTCCAAAACTTCTCTCCAAACTTCTCTCCTTTTAATGTGAAAATTAGAAAACTATATATAGGAAAAGGGGTCTGACGGCGTCAAGACCAACATTGTGACGCCGTCACCTCGCCGCCAAAACTATTCTCGGACTGCCTTGATCTACATTTGATACCGTCAAGACTTAATCATTTCCAGGCCGTCATGACTTTCTACTCTTAACGCCCTACCTTCGTGACGCCGTCAAATCTGTACTGGGTCATCATGGAATTCTGCTCTTGACGCCGTCTGGGAATTACTCTTGACGCCATCACCTACTGTTCCCAACATGGAAAATTAAGACTTTGGCGTTTTCTTCACTTTTATGCTCCAAAAACGTCCGAATTGCTTCCTTTTCCAGATTTCTCTCCCAAAGTACCTAAAATCACAAAAGGAACGATTTAGGGCAATATTTGATCAAATAAATTCGAATACGTGCTTAAATGACCCCCTAAAAACGGATCATTTTTCGCCTCATCATATTCGGTTGTCATTATACTTGTCGGATTATTGTTGTTGTCATGGTTGTTATATTTTGGCCATGGATTACTTATTTGAACTTGAAGTGATATGTTTGGATTTATGAGATATGTTGGAGATGTGTTGACGAGTGTGGATTTGCGGACCGATTGTGAGACGGTCAATTAGATGACGGAGATAGGTTAGTTGGGTGCCGTAGTCAGACCCTCATGTTGTAGCACGTGGATATGGGATTGATTTGGACGGAGTTGATTTATTTATTTTGACTTGGTTATTGTTTTTGGACTTGGACTATGAGCCGAGAGTGATGACTCGGACATGTGACCAAATTCTTATGACTCGATAAATATTTAAAATCAAACATTAAAAACCATACTCCTAATAATATTATTGATAATATAATCGTTTATATACATATATAGACGTGATAAACGTATATATATATATATATATATATATATATATATATATATATATATATATATATATATATATATATATATATATATATGTGTGTGTGTGTGTGTGTGTGTGTGTGTGTGTGTGTGTGTGTGTGTGTGTGTGTGTGTGTATTAATAATAAAACGATCATGAGTAGACGTTATAATAATATAACGATAATTATTTTACTATGCAAATAGTGAAATAAATGCCGAAGTATTATTATAAATAATAACTATAAATGTTGTCGAGAACTATAATATCGGGTGAGTAATAAATAAAAACATGATGATTTTTATAAATTTAGAAAAACTTATCGAGTTATACGAGTTGTGGTTATTTAAGTCCAAGTAGGCCTTATTATGTGACTTTTGTGTTGTCGCGGATATATGACGATTAATATAGACATTTTATATAACAAGTAACTTATTTAATCGACGGATTAGATCGAGTTAATTGGCGATATAAAATGAGTATATTAATGGGCATCGTATCCCACGACGCTCATAGGTTGTGGTATATGTTTTAGGATAATAAATTACTATGTATCTCGTGGAATTTGGCCGATTTGACGATATATATAGGGAATTTATTGGACTACGATATATATCAAATAGAATTCTTTGTGCTATGTGCTTTAGGTTGGGTATAATTTTGGAACGATATATTACGTAAATAAATATGGGAGATTACCAAATCGACGGATTTGATAAACTTCGATGATTTATTTAAATAATATGTTGGGCTAATATTAGACCTGTAGATGGTTTATTATTTCGTTCGTTGTGGCTTTTTGGTTTGAGTTGTGTCGACCCTTCACCCATATGGATACCAAACGTCGAATTTCAAATTAATATGAAGTTAATTCGAGAAATGGATATTTTTGGAAAGTAAAATGGAATACGTTCGGGAATGGGAATATTTGATTTTTGAGGAAATGATTTCTGAACGAGCTTGATATTGTTAGGAAGTGCCGAGTCTGTAGTTGCCGTTACGTGAGTTGCTTGAGTTTGCTTACGTCTTTCTTCTATCGATTTCTTTTGAGGTTTTGCTGGACTTGAGGTGAGTCATAGCCCCACTTTTACTCTTGAACTTTGTTTTCAATACTTGGGGTGAGAAACCTGCAAATTGTTTTATGTGGACTATTATCGCTTTTTGATTTCAAAACTTGCTATGCTTATAGAACTAGGTAGAGCGAGGCCTAGTCCCGAACTAGGTAAGCTATTGAATTGGTTATAGAGCGAGGCCTAGCCTAGAGCTAGGTAAGCTATACAACGAGTCCTAGACTAGATCTAGGTAAGTTGAACATGTCGTATCCTTACGAATGTTGGGTATGTCGTATCCTTACGCATACATATTGATTTGATTGATTTGGTTATGGAGCGAGGCCTAGTCCCGAACTGGGTAAATTATTGGATTGATTATGGAGCGAGGCCTAGACTTGAGCTAGGTAAGCTATTGATTGGATTGATTTGAGCTATAGCGTGCACCTATAGGGTTGATTTGATTTGGTTGGATTATTTGGTTGGATGATCGAGGCCTAGTCTAGCTAGCAAGCGTTTTGCGAATATGTCTACTATATTAAATTATGAATTTAAACCTATGATCTCACCAGCGAAAGCTGACTTTTAGCACATTTTCTCAGGTAATTAAGTGATGCTCTATGGATGCTTGGGATTGGAGGCTTGGCAATGGCACCGGTTATGGATCTATTTTTCTAAAACTCTGATAAACTATTGTGGACCTATGTTTATTTCTTTTGGGCCTTACTTTGGATAATTCTTGGGATAAATGTAAACTTTAAAACCCGTTTTGGTTGTGTTTTTCTTATGTTTACTTTATCTCGTTCTTTCATAACTTTGAATGGATACCAATCCCCGTAGCACCCCGAAAGCTTGTTGAGTCTTCCGCTGTACCAAATTTTGGGGGTGTTACAGATTGGTATCAGAGCCAAGGTTATAGAGAACTAGGTAAATAGACACCTAAACTATAACCGATTTTTATAGAAAATGATCTTCGACCATTGCCCGCCAGCCCGCCAAGCCGATGCATCATTATTATTGTTGAGGTATATTGAGATGATTATTAGATTTGGGATTCTTGAGATGATTTTAGGATTTGAGGATTATTGATTTAGTGATATGATGGCGTTTTGAGGAGTTATATGCGTTTTGAGGAATTATATGGCTTAATTGTTTTACGAATGATTTTAGTAATGCGGTATTTAAATCTTTATTGATATATATGATTTGGAAATTATATGATGATTTTTGATATGGCATTTTGAGTTCGCGGTTTAATTGTTTTGAAACACTTACACCTACCCTACGCCGTTGTCACAGACTATGGCCTCCCGTACACCCGATGTTGTTGAGGATATTCTTACTACACCGGTTTTCCCATCACAGATCACCATGGCTCCTGATGATCCTTACAGGGTTGCCATGCATTCTGCTACTGTGTCACCGACAACTTCTACTTTAGCACCGCCTGCTGCATCTATGCAGGGACCCTCATCTTCCCTAGGGCTCCTTGGTACATCGAGGCAGCTTACTCTTCATCAGGCTTTAGCTCGTGTGGATCCACGTTTTTCCCACCGAGCTACGGCACGTATGTCGGTACGCCCTACTTCACCACCTTTACAGTTGGATGCTCACTCTCTCCTGTCAGATGCACCACCTGCATCATTGCGTCGTCGTCCTAGATCACCTACCCCTTCACCACATGGTTCACCTGTTAGGAGACGACGATTGATGATGTACTCTTCCGATGAGGAGGAGGAGGAGTACGAGGGTGAGGGTGAGGATGAGGCTGATGACCCTCAGGAGGCTGAGCAGGGTGATGATGATGACCCTGAGGAGGAGGATGACCCTCAGGAGGAGGAGATGCCTGATGATGATGATTTGTTAGTGCCGTCAGCTCAGGCTGAGGAGCCTGATTCACCTATACATCCGATTGAGCTTGTTTCACCTGATCATCCATTTTTGTTTGAGTTGCCACCTGGTAGTCCCGTTGAGTCGGATGCACCTTTTGAGGTTTCTGCTGAGCATGCAGAGTTAGGTGAGACTGGTAGGATGTAGGCTCAGATTACTGCACAGGGTGAGAGGATATCGCGATTATCTGATCGACTTGAGAGGGTTATTGGAGACTTTATAGCGGATCTGAGAGTTGATATGACTGTGGTTGTGGGCAGGACGACCGAGATGAGGAGAGTTTTGATGGAGGTTCAGGAGCATATCGAGAGTTTACAGCGAGGTTTTATTACAGCTCGAGAGGCCAACCGCAAGTTATGGCAAAGGAATGCCGAGCTGGAGAAGGAGGTGGCTGACCTCAAGAGAGACAGCGACACCCATGGTGTGGAGTTAGGATCACTATGGAGAGAGCTTGAGGGCTTAAGGCAGGAGTTTAGGAACCTCTGCCAGCAGCGTGGCTAGATGTTTGAGCTCTGTTATCTTGTTGCTTTCTTAACCGAGGAGTGTTCGGTTAGAAAAGCTAGTTATCCTATTTTGATGTATTCTCCGTTGATTATTCGTCTCGTTTGGAACGATTATTATCTTTTGTGTTTTTCGGTAGTTGGAACGATGTTGGATCTTTATTGTATGGTTGATGGCTATTATTATATAGTATTATGTGGTTTTTGGGATATTGTGGAAATTGAGTCCCTGTTCGCTTATTGATGTCTTGTGATGTATTGTTGATATTCTTTCCATGACTTGGCTTCATTGATTTAATTCTTGTTGAGCATATGATGAGTTCTATCGGAGACTCATGAACTTGTATGATGTTTCAGATCAATGGCCCCACGACGAAACCCTGTTAGAGCTACCAGAACTGGTCCTGCAACGACTACCCCTGGTCGTCGAGGACGCCGTCCTACTTGAAATGTTGAAACCCCTACTCCTGATAACCTAGACACTACTAACCGCAACAACAGGAATCAAAATGTTGATGTTCAGGGAGACAATGATCATGTTCCACTTAACGCACCTATTGTGGATCAAGCAATGATCAATCAACTTGTGGAGCAACGAGTTGCTGAGCTATTAGCTGAGTCAAATCATTCCAACAATTCTGCTGGAACATTTCCACCTGTTCGTGCTAATGGATGTAACTACAAGGAGTTTAAAATTTGTGGACCCGTTAAGTTTGGTGGAACCGAAGGAGTGGTCTACTTGGTCAGGTGGATAGAGAAGACTGAGTCAGTGTTTAATGTCAGTGGTTGTGCGGAGAATGCGAAGGTAAAGTTTGCTTCTTTTACTTTCAAGGATGAGGCTTTAACTTGGTGGAACAATTTCCGTAATTCGGTTGGGAGTGATGTGGCTTATGCTATGACTTGGGAGCAATTTAAGTCTTTGCTGATTCAGACTTACTGCCCAAGGAATGAGATTAAGAAGCTGGAGATTGAGTTCTGGAACCATAAGGTGAAAGGTACCGATATGGCAACTTACAATCGCCGTTATCGAGAGTTAGCCTTACTTTGTCCCGATATGGTTAGGACTGAGACACAAAGGATTGAGAGGTATACCGATGGATTGCCGATAGCTACAAGGAACGATGTGATTTCTGCTAAGCCTGCAAACATTCATGAGGCTATCACTATTGCTCAACAATTGATGGACGCGTTGGCACTGGAAGAAGCTGAGAAAGATAAGAATGGAAAGAGGAAGAGGGATAATCACTCTAAGGGTAATGATCGCCGAAACAAGCGACAAACAACTACTAGGGCTTATGCTATGGGAGATGGAGACAAGAAGAACTACAATGGAGATGCACCCAAGTGTAACCGATGTTATAGGAATCATTCTGGATGATGTACTGTGATGTGTAAGAATTGCTCTAGGATGGGACACATAGCTAAGGATTGTAGAGCTCGACCACTTGCTATGGTTCAAGCTACTCCTGAAACTATGAGTAAGGCAAATGTTACATGTTATGGATGTGGAAAGAAGGGACATTATAGGAATGAGTGTAGAGAATCGTGGAACCGAGGAAATCAAGGATCGGGTGGTAATGGGTACAATAATGGAAACCCTGGAGCTGGAGGAAACCGTGGACGACAAGATGATGGGGACCAACGTGTGGAAGCTGGAGCTGCTCATGGAAGAGTGTATGCACTTGGGAACGAGAGAGGAGAAGATCCGAACGTCGTTACTGGTGCGTTCCTTCTCAATAATCGTTATGCTTCCATACTATTTGATACTGGTGCCGATAAGAGTTTTGTGTCCACTAAGTTTGCACCCTTACTAGAGAGACCCCCGATGGCCTTAGGAATTGGTTATGATGTAGAGTTAGCTAATGGGAACATAGAGAGGATTAGGACTATCATTCGCGGTTGCACGTTAAACTTTCTGAATCGTCCTTTCAACATAGATCTTCTACCCGTCACGTTAGGAAGTTTTGATGTCATTATTGGTATGGATTGGTTGTCGAAGTATCGTGCTCATATACTTTGCGATGAGAAGATCGTGCGTGTGCCTTACGGCAAGGAGATTCTGAACATACCAGGAGATCGAAAAAATTGAGAGGCCCATCTAGATTAGCGGTTATATCTTGCACTAAATTGCCGAAGCTAGTGGAAAAAGGATGTTGCCTTTTCTTAGCTCAAATTTCTGAGAAATGAGGGAAGGAGAAGAAGGAAAGGTGCATTGGAGATGTGCCTATAGTTTGTGATTTTTCGGATGTGTTTCCCGATGAATTGCCAGGAATTCTGCCTACTAGACAAGTAGAGTTTCAGATTGAGTTGATACCTAGTGTTGCACCCGTGGCACGAGCGCCTTATCGTCTTGCACCTACTGAACTGGAAGAGTTGTCGAAACAACTAGCGGAGTTAGCCGAAAAAGGATTTATAAGACCAAGTTCTTCACCTTGGGGAGCCCCGGTCTTATTCGTGAAGAAGAAGGATGGATCGTTTCGCATGTGTATTGATTATCGAGAGTTGAACAAGTTAACGGTGAAGAATAGATACCCGTTACCGAGGATAGACGATTTGTTCGATCAGCTTCAAGGATCGAGTGTGTATTCGAAAATCGATTTGAGATCAGGATATCATCAGCTTCGAGTTCGCGAGGAAGATATTCCGAAAACGGCTTTCAGAACCCGTTACGGGCATTACGAGTTTCAGGTGATGCCGTTTGGGTTGACTAACGCACCGGCGGTATTCATGGACCTCATGAATCGGGTGTGTAAGCCTTACTTAGATAAATTTGTGATTGTGTTCATCGATGACATACTAATTTATTCGAAGAATGAGGAGGAGCATGAGGAACATCTAAGACTCATCTTGGAATTGCTCAGGAAAGAGAAACTGTATGCCAAGTTTTCTAAATGTGAATTTTGGATTCCGACGGTACAATTTATGGGTCATGTGATTGATAGACAAGAAGTTCATGTAGATCATGCTAAGATTGAAGCAATTAAAGATTGGGCTGCACCTACGACCCCAATAGAAGTTCGTCAATTTTTGGGTCTAGCCGGTTATTACCGAAGATTCATTGAGGGATTTTCGAAGATAGCAAAACCGTTGACCAAATTGACACAAAAGAGTGTTAAGTACGAATGGGGAGATAAGGAAGAGGAAGCATTTCAGTTACTTAAGGAGATGTTGTGTAGTGCTCCTATCTTAGCGTTACCTGAAGGTAACAAGGACTTCATCGTCTATTGTGACGCTTCTCACAAAGGTTTGGGAGATGTGTTAATGCAACGAGAGAAAGTGATAGCTTATGCTTCCCGACAGCTCAAGAAGCACGAGAAGAACTACACCACCCATGATTTGGAGTTAGGTGCTGTGGTTTTTGCTTTAAGGATATGGAGACATTACTTGTATGGAACCAAGTGTGTAGTGTTTACTGATCACAAAAGTCTACAACACATTTTGAACCAAAAAGAGCTCAACATGAGACAACGACGTTGGATTGAGTTGCTAAGCGATTATGATTGTGAAATTCGCTACCATCCTGGTAAAGCAAACGTTGTTGCTGATGCTCTTAGTCGAAAGGAGAGAATTCCACCGTTACGAGTTAGGTCATTGGGAATGACTATCGTATCGCCATTACCGTCTCAAATATTAGAAGCTCAAATGGAAGCATTGAAAGCAGAAAATCGATCTGCTGAGAACATATTTGGGATGGCAGAAAATGAGAAGGGATTTGTTAAGCGTTCTGATGGAGTATTATGTTTTGGAGAGCGAAGTTGGGTACCATTGTATGGAGGAATTCGAGAGTTGATTATGCATGAGTCGCATAAGTCAAGATACTCTATTCATCCTGGGTCTGACAAGATGTACCAGAATTTGAAAAAGTTATATTGGTGGCCAAATATGAAGGCAGATATAGCATTGTATGTTAGTAAGTGTTTGACTTGCTCTAAGGTTAAGGCAGAACATCAAAGACCGTCAGGATTATTGACGCAGCCAGAACTCCCGGTTTAGAAGTGGGAGCGGATCACGATGGACTTTATTACCAAATTACCAAAGACAGCTAGCGGTTGCGACGCTATATGGGTAATTGTGGATCGTTTGAGTAAGTCTGCTTATTTCCTGGCGATTAGTGAAGATGATAGCATTGACAAACTTGCGAGGTTGTATGTGAAGGAGATTGTTTCTCGGCATGGAGTTCCGATATCGATTATTTCTGACCGCGATAGCCGCTTTACGTCAGCGTTGTGGCGATCACTTCAAACCGCTTTGGGGACGAGACTTGATATGAGCACTGCATATCACCCCCAAACCGATGGTCAAAGTGAGAGAACTATTCAGACTTTGTAGGATATGCTTCGTGCATGCATAATAGACTTTGGTAAAGGCTGGGAGAAATATCTACCCCTTGCGGAGTTCTCCTACAACAATAGCTACCACACAAGTCTTAAAGCTGCACCATTTGAAGCTTTATATGGTCGTAAATGTCGTTCACCTATTGGCTGGGCAGAAGTTGGAGATAGCCAACTCACTGGCCCTGAGCTTATATTGGAGACTACTGAGAAAGTGACGCAAATTCGAGATCGATTGTAAGCAACTAGAGATAGGCAGAAAAGTTACGCCGATCAGAGACGCAAACCCCTAGAATTCCAGGTTGGAGACAAAGTGATGCTAAAAGTCTCGCCTTGGAAGGGTGTGATACGTTTTGGGAAACGTGGGAAATTTAATCCCCGCTACATTGGACCATTTCTCATTTTGGAAAGAATTGGGCCCGTGGCTTATCGGTTGGAATTACCACCGGAATTGAGTAAAGTTCATGATGTGTTTCATGTTAGCAATTTGAAGAAGTGTCTTTCGGATGAAACGCCGGTTATACCAATTAAGGATATTCGTGTGGATGAAAGTTTGAATTTTGTGGAAGAGCCGATTGAGATACTGGATAGAGAGATTAAACGACTTAAGAGAAGTCGTATTCCGCTCATCAAAGTTCGTTGGAATTCGCGGCATGGACCGGAATTCACGTGGGAACGTGAGGATGAGTTTCGCAAGAGATATCCGAAGCTTTTTACTTCGTAGATGGTTTGTTCCGAGTGAAACCCGGGACGGGTTTCTTCTGAGGCTGGGAGGATGTGACAACTGGCAAATTAGTTTAAAAGCCCGCATTACTTTAAAAATTATAATTTTGGAATATTCAAAAAGTTTGTTCGTGACGAGATATTTTATGAATGTTGGAATGTGATTTTAATCGTACGTTACTTATGGGATTTGATTATTTATTTATGGTTTGGTTTGGTTCGTTCGTGATGATTTATTTTGAGATCATTATTTTGGCACTACATTGACTCCGGCACTAGGATAACCTAACAATTTTAATTATTTTAAAATTTGGTTCGGATAATTATATTTTTGGAACGTATCGCGAGGTTTTGATTTTTTTGGAACGAGTTCGGTTTGAGAAAGTTGATTGGTTATTTAAAGTTTCGGGTTTGGTCCGTGTATTTTACACCGAGTTACCTCACCCACCTTAATAATAATACTATTATTATTAATACAAAAAAAATTTTGTTTTCTTTTTTTTGAGAGTTAATACAAAAATCATCCATGTGTTTTGGCCTCACACAAACACACAACACCCTCACCAACTTCACTCTCTCTCTCTCAAAATACTTCACCCCCATCCCCTAACCCTAGCCGCCCCTCCATCCGGCTGCCACACCACACCGCCGCTCCACCACCATCAATACCACCACCAATCAACTCCCCATTACATTTCCTTCTTGATCTACTATCACACGCGCCCTAAATCTCACCATTTCACCTCGCTTTATCACAAAAATCATCATCATCTTTCTTGTTTTTGAGGTTTCTTCACGTTTTGGTCTTGGAATCGAAGGTGAGACGAGTTTTCAACTCGTATTTTGGTGAAAATGTGACCAAGGGTCACGGATTTTTTTTTTCGGATCTATGGTTAAACTCATGTAACTCAAGTGGGTTTTTGATAAAACGTGATCTAAATCGAGTTTGGTATCCGGGTTGTTGTTTTTCTTGATGGGTCGAAGTGTACCCGAGAGCATGCACTCTCGGTTTGTACCATTTTCGGATTTGGTTGATTGATATGTGATGATTCTTGATCTTGGTGCTCGATTTGTGATGTTTGGATATTATTTTTGATGTTTGGTTTATACTTGGTTGCGTTTGGTCGACCCTTGTGGTCGTTTGGATCTTTGGCCGACACCCTAAAGGGGTCGTTTGGGTCGGTTTGGCTCGAACTAGAGCAAGCCGAGACATAGTGGTCTCGGGTGGGACCCACGTTCCTTGTTTCGGGTGTAATATTGACCTGGGTTGACTTGGTAAATCAACCCGTAAGTGATTATGTATTCGGTTGTCATTATACTTGTCGGATTATTGTTGTTGTCATGGTTGTTATATTTTGGCCATGGATTACTTATTTGAACTTGAAGTGGTATGTTTGGATTTATGAGATATGTTGGAGATGTGTTGACGAGTGTGGATTTGGGGACCGATTGTGAGACGGTCAATTAGATGACGGAGATAGGTTAGTTGGGTGCCGTAGTCGGACCCTCATATTGTAGCACGTGGATATGGGATTGATTTGGACGGAGTTGATTTATTTATTTTGACTTGGTTATTGTTTTTTGACTTGGACTATGAGCCGAGAGTGATGACTCGGACATGTGACCAAATTCTTATGACTCGATAAATGTAACAACCCGATATTTTCCACGTCTACGTTTATTCCCAAACTTCGGAAATTCACTATTCATCGATCACTATTTATCAAAACACTATTCATCATTTTACTATTCATCCTTTTTGATGTCCGTTTGATATTTTGAGAAACATTTGAAAATTTTACTATTCACATAACACTATTCATTCCGGAAGAAATTCCACTATTCACGTGCATTATTAGTAAGGACCTCTCATACGGACTAGAATAGTCTGCATATCATCATAATGTCATTTACATGCTATACCACTCTTAGGATTTTCAAATTAATATATTTAGTATATTTAACGTTTTACGTATAAGTATTTATAATTAAACGTTAACACGCGATTAATAAATACGACGAATATATCTAAATATTCCCACTATGGTCCCGGCATATTTTTATATCCCTTATAACATCTTAAAAGTTATAAAATTCATTTACCTAGTATTTTGGAAATTTATTTTATTTATATAGTAAGTTTATTAATATTACGACGGTTTTCGTGAAAACTAAACGATAATTATCCAAACACTAAATAATTGTACCCAACATATTTTTATCATTTTTATAACTTTATTTTGACCCGAATAACTTCGTTAATATTTATTTCTAGCAAACCCAGTACCCGATTATAACTAAACTAATTAAACACTACAAAAATATCTACTAGCTTCCTAAACACCTCATTATAATTTTAGTTGCAAAATTCAATTTGTCTTCCTCCTTTCTTCCCCAAAAACCCACGGCAAACAAACCAAACCAACCAAGATCCATTTTTTTTTTCAAAGTACAAGTTTATATCAAGTTTATTTAGTGATTATTGTTGAGGTTTAGTAATATAAACACAAGAATTACAAGGTTTTCATCATCTAATCATCCCAATCATCCAAGTAAGTTATCAAATTTATTTTCATGATTTCATTATATATATACTAGTATCATATGATTTTCATGCTTAATTTCATGCATATACTAGTTATACCACATTATTTTTGTTAACTTTTTGAACATACAAACCCTAGAAATTGTTTTATAGGTTCCCTTGTTAAATTAACTTGATTAGTGAGGATTAGGAACTCATGGCACCCTAAGAAGGTGTATGGTAGGATTAGATTAGCTTTGTGTGTTTACAAGGGATTTGGTGATGTTAGAAACTAGTTTAGAGCCTAGGAAATGGATTTGGAACATATATATAAACCTACTGTCCCTATTTGGCAAACCCAGGAAAATCAGGATATTTAAGGTCCACTTTGACAAAATTTTTAGAAAATACTTTCAAAAACGAAGCCGTAGGCGAAAGAATCGATTAAAACAAGCTTATATCGAAGGAGATATGATTTTTACAAAGTTTAACGCCGAAAACTATTTTTCTGAAAATACATGCTGTTGGACGTTTTTCGACGAGCAAAACGAGGCTTTAGACGTAACTCGGAGGAGCCGAGCTTTCCAAAATATATTACTACATACTAAGACGTAACCATGGATATAAAGAACGAGAAAAACGGACTTATAACGACAAAGATATTCACGTTTCAATATCGGCAAAACCTTATACAAATTGACAGCTTTTAACTAGAAAAATAATAATAATATTACTACTACGTACTAACTCTAGATTTCTAAAAATAATAACCAAGTGCCCAATTTCATAACTAATGAAGTATTAGTGATTTCAAGTATATTTTTATGGCTACAAGACGTTATTTCAAGGATTTCAAATCGAGGATTTCAACACTAAGACTTATATATACGATATATATATTTCGACTAGTTTTATTTTCTAGTTTGCCTTATTTTCCCAAGTCTTGGAAAATGTATAATTTTGTTATCAACTAGTATTTTTCAAGTTAAGAGTGGTATAGGAAACATGTGCATGTACATTCCTTTCTTCATTTTATGATCTAAAGTAGATCATATCATTCATTTAGGTTGCGGATAGAGTGCGCACCTTACTTTAGTTCATACCTTTTGTTATCATATCGCTTATATCAGGTAAGTATTCACGAACCCCTTTTTTCTAACTATTTTAATAGTTTTGGGGTGGATGCATGAATTATTAATTGAACTCCTTGAACATTGTTTTGAACCCTTTGACTATTATGAACTCTTTTAATTTGTTTTGACCTTATATCTTGTTTGAACTCTTGAACTTGACTCAAACTTTTGAACATAATGTACCGTACGTACTATGACCTAAAGTCTCCCGGCCCTGTCTACGGAGCAACAATATAAAATCTCCCCTGTCTACGGAGTAGCTTTGACTTAATAATATATAATAGTTTGTGAATGATGTACTGTTCGTACATCCGCAATTGTTAGTCTCCGACTGGTTTGCCGTTCGCACTCCAGTTTATACCTACCGTTCGTACAGCTTCCTTGTGTGGAGCAGTAGGTAGTATGGATAGCGCTATTAGAGGTCGGCCAACCTCTCGTTCCCCTGTCTACGGAACGCATATTATTTATTTTAGGAGCCTTGCCACATACTTTATTATATACTATGTACCCATATTGTGAACTATATTGACCACATGTGCTTGACTATCAGACATATAACTTTTGGCAGTGGGTTGTAAACACACAGGTTACAAGTCTCTTATGGCGGGACTTGGAACTGAGTGGATTTACAATGCCTTTGCTTGACGAACTTTTTCAAATGGTTTTCTTATTATATAAAACGTTTGTACTCACCAACTATTTTCATAGTTGACCCGTTTTCTCTCATGCATTTCAGGTGATCGTCAGTAAGCTTGTCGTCAAGGTCTTGCATAATGAAGTTTTCACATGTCACTACTATTCATTATGTACTAAAATACCATCTTTTGGAAACTAAACTTATGTCTTAAATTGCCAATGTCGGCAATAACAATGTTGTAATGTTATACTTTTCCTTAATGTAATTTATGGTATTGTCTTATTTCTCTTTGGTGATGTATATTGATTTCGTTGCACCTCGTGTTTCCGCCTTCGGCGAGGGTGTGACAATAAATATTTAAAATCAAACATTAAAAACCATACTCGTAATAATATTATTGATAATATAATCGTTTACATACGTATATAGACGTGATAAACGTACATATATATATATATATATATATACATATATATATATATATATATATATATATATATATATATATATATATATATATATATATATATATATATATATATATATATATATATATATATATATATAAATGCGTATATTAATAATAAAACGATCACGAGTAGACGTTATAATAATATAACGATAATTATTTTACTATGCAAATAGTGAAATAAATGCCGAAGTATTATTATAAATAATAACTATAAATGTTGTCGAGAACTAATATATCGGGTGAGTAATAAATAAAAACATGATGATTTTTATAAATTTAGAAAAACTTATCGAGTTATACGAGTTGTGGTTATTTAAAGTCCAAGTAGGCCTTATTATGTGACTTTTGTGTTGTCGCGGATATATGACGATTAATATAGACATTTTATATAACAAGTAACTTATTTAATCGACGGATTAGATCGAGTTAATTGGCGATATAAAATGAGTATATTAATGGGCATCGTATCCCACGACGCCCATAGGTTGTGGTATATGTTTTAGGATAATAAATTACTATGTATCTCGTGGAATTTGGCCGATTTGACGATATATATAGGGAATTTATTGGACTACGATATATATCAAATAGAATTCTTTGTGCTATGTGCTTTAGGTTGGGTATAATTTTGGAACGATATATTACGTAAATAAATATGGGAGATTACCAAATCGACGGATTTGATAAACTTCGATAATTTATTTAAATAATATGTTGGGCTAATATTAGACCTGTAGATGGTTTATTATTTCGTTCGTTGTGGCTTTTTGGTTTGAGTTGTGTCGACCCTTCACCCATATGGATACCAAACGTCGAATTTCAAATTAATATGAAGTTAATTCGAGAAATGGATATTTTTGGAAAGTAAAATGGAATACGTTCGGGAATGGGAATATTTGATTTTTGAGGAAATGATTTCTGAACGAGCTTGATATTGTTAGGAAGTGCCGAGTTTATAGTTGCCGTTACGTGAGTTGCTTGAGTTTGCTTACGTCTTTCTTCTATCGATTCAACAAAGTCAAACTCTCTAGACCAATACTCCGGTGATAGTATAGTGTGTCCCCGGGTCGTTAAAGTCCCCGCGAGATTGAAATGGTGTTATTTGAAATCGTTTAGGAATGAGTGGCACTGAGGTCAGTAGCCCAGATGATATGGAATTGATTTTGCTACTGTTATTTTGGTATTTGTACACAGATATAATATTCACAAAAATCAGATATACAGGTATATGCACAAATTCACAATTAAGATCACGTAACAGACGGGAAAAGTGGGATTTGGTAAATTACAAACTACAGGGGGTGCTTTTGAAACTTTTGAAACTTAAAATTAAAAGAAAAGTGAAAATGAAAATGAAATTGTAAAAATGATTATTTTACTATTTAAATATTAATTAAACTAATTAAAATCTAATTTAAATTAACTAAAAATTACAAGGATTACAAATTAAACTAAAAATTTGCAAAAATAATTTCTAAACCTTAATTAGAACTTGAAGAAAGTATAAAAAAATAAAATAAATATTTTTGTCTTTTTATGAGTTTTTTATAAATTAAAAACTATTTAACTTAATTAAACTAATTAAACTAATTTCAATTACTAATAATACTAAATTAACTTATAAAATTATGAGAAAATTTATAAAATTACTTAACCATCACAGGAATCCTACAAAATTATAAAAACTTCTAAAAATTATGTTTAAGGCTAATCCACTAATTAATTACCTTTTAATTAACTTAAATCTAATTTAAATAATTAAAATAAGAAAAATTGAAAATGAACAGTAGAAACTAAAAATTTATTTCCTAAAAGTTTTAACTAATTTATAAAACTTAGAAAAATTATAAAAACCTACTGTTGTTAATAAAAATTAAAGAAAACTAATTAATGACTAATATTACCTATTTAATTAATTAAAGTAGTTTTAAATCTAATAAATAGTAAACAGATTAGGAAAAATCTAAGAAAATTATTTTAACTACTTAAAGGTACAAGGAAATTATAAAAATGGACAAGTGCTTATAAATAAGCTGAAAAGAAAATTGAAAAAGGTAGATTCTATTAAATAGAAACTATCACTTATTTTATTTTTGGATTTTTTAGTTTTTCTTTTTGACAGCTAATTATATGATGAAATTAAGTAACTTTTGTGAAACAACTTTTTTCTTATCTTAAAAATAAGCAGTATGCTCCCCCTTTTACTTAAGCAGTTGACTTTTGTTGACTGAGTAAGCAAATAAGCACCAATGACTGAAGGTGGGGCCCACAATGATGAAACTAGGTATAACTAAGCTAAAGTCACTAAAATAAGCCAGAAGCAACAAGCAATGAGCACAAATAAGCTATTTGAAATGAAATAAGCACTTTGCAAGCTGAACTCAAACACAGAAATGGGACAATCTTTAGGGTGGATTCCAGGTGGGGTCCACTTGATCCTAGGTCAAACCAAGGGTCAATGCTTGATCCCTGGTAGGAAGGGGTTGGGAAAAACCAAATTGAACCATTGGGGCCCACTGGGTTGGTCTACAAAAGCCACCAAAGTGGTGGTGGTAAGATGGTCAGCTGATGCATAGGGCAATGGCTTGCCCTGCATTTCACTTCCAAGGGCAATTTAGTCCACAAAGAAAATTCACAAAATTTAAGCAACAATGGGAAAATGAAGTTGAGGTGGTAAATTTTAACTACAACAAATTTCAAATCCTCAATCCAAACACATAAATCACAAAAATTTCTTGAATCTTTGGAAAAATCTGAGATACAAACTTTTGACTTTTTGAGGAAAACAAAAGGTTTAACTTATTTGGATTTCTAATGACTCCTATTGATTAAAGACTAAGTTATAAGCTATATCTAAGCTATATTACTCTAATTTATCAACCTATGTAGCTAATGTGAAGGATTTAAACACCCAAACCTCTCAAAGTTAACTGTGAAGGGAAATTTTTTGTGATTTTGACTTTTTAACTTAACACTAACTGATTTTATGCTCTAAACTACCAAATGAGACCTAAGGCATGATGTCTGAACTATGGTTTCCCTCTGAGATCAACAACAACACAGCCAAGCTTGCAAAGCCAAACACCCCTTTATGTTGGACTGTTTTAAGTTTTAAGAGGCAAAAGGCTGTGAGGGCTTATGAGGCTTTTCAAATTTAACTTTTTATGAGATATAAGACTTAAATGACTGCTTAGAAACAAAGATCAACCATAAACACACAAGTATACCACTTAAGCTAGTTTAACTGTCTAAAACTATGATTCAAAGTAATTACAAATCTTAACAAATAAGTTATTTATATTAAGCTATGAATTAACTAAACAACACTTAAATAAACATAAACAAGCATAGAATACAAAGTTCAAACAAGCAATTAGATACTAAGAATTTTAGAGGAAAATTTAAATGAGCAAATTCTTACAAGCTAGCCCTAGCATGAACAAGAGGTTTTCCACTGATGCCTATCTTTAGATAGGCCAACTCCACTACAAATCTTGCCTACCAATGCTTCTCAATACCTGAAAACAGCTCAAAAGCACACATAGTTGACCAATATTGACTTTTTTATATTTTTGGTTTTTATTGACTAGTACTGAGTTTTAGTGTCTCTACAAGCTTAAATAAGCTTAAGGGATCCTAAATGAGCTTAATTTAGTCCATGTTTACTGATACAAATGACAATTGAGCTTATTGAAAATTTCAGAAATGGAGTAAATTGCAATGATAAAGAACAGAACTGAAACTTGCAATTTTATAACTTCAAAAGATATAGAGTACAATACTAAAACTAATACAATGCTTGAATTGAGAAAATTACACTGATTTTGAAAGCTAAATTAAATTCGACACTAAAAATTAACTAATTAACTACACACTTCATTCCTTGCTTTCTTTTCCTTTTATTGCCCATGATTAGGGTTCCTTCTGAGCCTCTGAGTCTTTCCCACTTGATCTTGGCCATTGATTTGCTCTGAATTGATCTCAGCCTTTGAATTGGGTTTTGGCGCCAAAATCGGATAAGGGGATTTGGACTGTTTATAGCAATTGGGGGGGATGTCATTTATTGTGGTGGGATAGTAGGTGTAGGGTGAGTGTTTTGGGTGGTGGAAGTGACAGAGATGGTGGGCTGGTGGTGATGGGATGGGCAAGTGGGTGTAGGGGAGGCTGAGAGGGAAGGTGATGGTTGTTTGACTATGTTTGACCGAAGTCAAACATTTGACCCCGGTGTTATTAGTTTGGGTATGTGGGCTGAGATATGCATTGGGCCTAGAAAGGGATGGCTTGGGGATTATGGATTGGACTTGGGTTTTATTTTGGGTGTGTAATAACTATTAAAGGTCCGGTTTGGTTATTAGAAATTCACAAGGACCAATTTTGAATTTTAACAAAAGTTGGAGGGTGTGAAATGGCAATATTCCAAAGTGTTCACAAGGGTGTGTTTTGCCAATCTATGAATAGTATAAGGCCCTGGAATGATTTTTCCATTTAATTTCCACCAGGGACTAAAACTGCCAAACTTTCAAACTTCAGGGACCATTTGTGTAATTTTACCAAACTTTTTCACCAAGGACCAATCCTATCATAAAAGGTTAGTGCAAGGACAAAATTTGTTTTTCTCAAAGTTTTTAATATCCCAGGGACCATTTTTGACAATTTTCAAAGTTCAGGGACTAAACTTGACATTTTGTGAAACTTTGCACCAAAGGACTAATTGTGTAACTTTTTGATTTAAAAGGACCTTTGGTGACTTTTTCAAGTTTTTAGAACAACTAGGGACTAGATTTGACAACTTTTGAAAGTTGAGGGACTGAAACTGCCAATTTTGCAAACTTTGTGCGTTTTTTATCTGTTTTTGATATTTTTGCATTTGAAACATGTAAAACACTTTCCTGGGATATTTTCACTATTTTGATTCAATATTGAGTGTTTTTAGATGTTTTGGCAGTTCAGAAAAGGTAAAAATGATGAGTATTTACACACTCATCAATCCCCCACACTAAAACATTGCTAGTCCCTAGCAATCTTTTGAGAAAAACCTGATGGATTTGAAAATCTCTTTACCAAAAGCCATCACTTCTGGAGTAGCCAGGTGTAAGAACTGTGGCACACCTGATAACCGTGTGATTTTGAGCAAACCACTAGCTGTCAACGGATTTGATTAGTCTTTACCAAAAGCCGTTTGCTTCTGGACTAGCCAGCATCTTGATGGACTAAGTCAACATCTTGGTGAGCTGATTACCAATTATGAATTTTCCACGGCCTTTACCACAAGCCATAATCTTGTGGGCTAGCCAAGTCATTTGCTTAATGGGATATGGGGAGTTGAGGAACCATATAATTTTTGGCAAATTGCAAGCCATCAACGGGTTTGAGATGTCTTTACCAAGAGCCGTTTGCTCCTGGACTAGCCAATCCATTTGTCATTTAGACTTTGGCGGACTGATTACCACAAAAATTTTGAAATAAAGTGAAAAATTTTTGAAAAATTTAGGCCTAAAAATGGGGGTACTTAGAAAGTTTTGTGATAAAATTCATAAGAATTCCCCCCCCCCCCCCCACACACTAGAATTGAATATTTTCCTCAATATTCAAAGTCCCGGCTATTATGCCGAATCTTTGAACGGAAAAAGCTAATATTCGAATCTAACTGTGGAAATATTGATTTTATTTTTCACTTTATTTATCTGTACATATAAACATTTTTCATTTTTTTTGAACTGAAACTTATATACATATTTACTTTTCAAAAGGTGGGGGACGGCCACTCCCCCACACTAGGGTGGTAGAAAGTAGAAAGAAGTCAGAAATACGGGTGAAAACCCATATATGTTGCTAATTTTTGTTCACCGAGTCACTAGCTTGACTCGATCCCCGAATTCATTGGTCCATGGGGAAAGTTTGAAGATCAGGGACAACCATGGGTGGTATGTCATCTCCAAAAATAATGTTTCAAACGATGACCATTCACTTTGAAGTTGGGACATTCGGGTTGAGATAACTCAATAGTCCCGTATGGATATACTTTAGCAATAGTGAATGGTCCAGTCCATCGGGTTTTTAATTTCCCCGAGAAGATCTTTAACCTTGAGTTGAAAAGAAGGACTCTGTCACCGACGTTGAAAACGCGGTTCTTAATCTTAGAGTCGTGAATCTTCTTTGTCTTTTCTTTGTAGATCAAAGAGTTCTCGTAGGCTTGATCACGAAGTTCTTTTAATTCATTGAGTTGAACCTTACGGTGATCACCCGCTTTATGAAGATCATAGTTTGCATGTTTCAAGGCCCAGTAGGCTTTGTGCTCGAGCTCGATCGGTAAATGACATGCCTTCCCGTATACAAGCTTGTATGGAGTACACCCGATGGGTGTTTTGTAAGCTGTACGGAAGGCCCAGAGTGCATCATCTAGTTTATCCGACCAGGAAGCACGGTTTTCACCTACTGTCCTCTCAAGAATCCATTTTATACCACGATTGAAAACCTCCACCTGCCCACTTGTTTGTGGGTGATAAGCGGTAGAAAGACGATGAGTAACACCGTACTTAAGCATGACTTTTGTGAATTGATCATTGCAAAAGTGAGCACCGCGATCACTAATGATGGCACGTGGAGTTCCAAAACGAGCAAAGAGGGATTTCAGAAATTTCACAACAACTCGGGCATCGTTAGTGGGTAAGGCCTTAGCCTCAACCCATTTTGACAAATAGTCAACAACCACGAGAATATACTTGTTTCCACGGGAAGATGGGAATGGCCCCATAAAATCAATGCCCCAAACGTCAAAGATTTCACAAACTTGAATGGCATTTTGTGGCATTTCGTTCTTTTGTGAAATATTACCGTGACGCTGACAAGCATCACAAGCTTTGACTAACTCGTGGGCATCCTTGTAGATCGTGGGCCAATAGAAACCGGAATCAAACACCTTTTTGGCGGTGTAGTTAGGACTATGGTGGCCCCCGGTGGGTCCAGCATGGCAAGCCTTGAGAATATCAGCGGCTTCCTGTCCGTATACACATCGCCTGATGACTTGATTGGCACAGATTTTGAAGAGAAAGGGGTCGTCCCAGAAGTAATGTTTAACGTCTTTGAAGAATTTGTTCTTCTGTTGGGACGTCAACCCCTTAACAATGAAGTTACCCGCATGGTAATTTGCAAAGTTGGCAAACCATGGGGTAGTAGAGTCACCACGAAAAGCAACCGCATTGAGTGTTTCGAGAGGAAATGTTTCATTTATTTCCTTTTTCTCGAACACATCCTGATGAGGGTTTTCTAATCGTGAGAGATGATCAGCAGCAAGGTTCTCAGCTCCTTTTTTTATCACGGATAATGATATCAAATTCTTGGAGGAGGAGAACCCAACGGAGAAGCCTCGGCTTTGCATCTTGCTTTGCAAATAGGTACTTCAAAGCCGAGTGATCCGTATACACTACGCATTTAGTCAGGATCAAGTATGGCCGGAATTTTTCAAAGGCATACACCACAGCTAGGAGTTCTTTTTCAGTGGTGGTGTAATGACCTTGAGCGTCGGTCATAGTTTTGCTTGCGTAGTGTATAGGCTGAAAGTATTTTGCTTTTCGTTGCCCCAAGACCGCACCTATGGCAAAATCACTAGCATCGCACATAAGCTCAAAAGGTAGGTCCCTGATGCGTGGGAATCGCACCTTGCTTTACCTCTCGAGGGATCCCGAGAAGCTTACAACCCCCACCAGGCAGTGTACCAGATCGTTGTAGTATAGTATAGTGACAAGTACCGGGGGATTGATCGTTCAACTTAGGAATAGTGTCGCTAGGATTAGAAAACCTAATTAATAGTTCTAGAGGTGAAAGATGATTATTTTTGTATTTTTATATTTTTGTGAAAGCAAGTAAAATCTCTGGTTTTGGAAGCGTGGGCGGAATTAGTTGCTATTCAACTAACCCAAAGCTAAGATGCAATCAAAATAAAATAATAAAAATGAAATTAAACTAAATTAAACTAAGGTTGTGAGCAGTAATTGGAGAAATTGTGTTTACTTAGACTTCACTACTCCCTAGATATCTTTTACATGTTAATTACTTGTTACACTTGTATGAATGACGGGTTGTATTCCTTAATACCATTCGTGGGGTGGCATACATAACTCCCCAACTCTATGAGCTCTTATCTCCTCCTACACCATGACCCAGCACAACTATAGGGATTGTAAACAGTGGCTCATGCATTAAATACAACCAATAAAGACCTAGTACGCCTCGGTTCATGTTTCTTAAGACGTTCAAGCATGTTACCATTTGGAGATCTGCCAGTTTTCTTAAGCCTAACATATAAATCATTCATTCAAAACAAGAATAGACAAGTAATCAACACATAATCAACATCTAGGTTTCATTAGATCTAAGCAAACACAAGAGAGATCTAGCCTAGCATAATGGAATTGAGACAAGAACAAGAGATAAACAACCAACACATAGACATATTGATTGAATTGAAAGTACACTTATCTCAATTACAATGCAAGGTCTCAAGGGTTTGGAACCCTTGAAAAACCTGTGAAAGAGGTTCCAAAATCGTCTTTAGGGTTTCACCAAAACTTCTCTCCCTTTAATGAAAAAACTAGAAAACTATATATAGGAAAAACAGTCTGACGGCGTCAAGAGTTAATTCTGACGCCATCACCTCGCCGCCATAAACTTCCTCGGACGGCCTTGATCCACTTATGACGGCCTATGTGACGCCGTCACCACCCACGGTAAATTATTCTTGGCCACTTTGACGCCGTCACCTCTCCATATGACGCCGTCACCAGCTACGGTAAATTATTCTCCATGTCTGACGCCGTCAAGAAGCAAGTCTTGACGCCGTCACCTTGTATCCTCAGCTTGGATTTTTGGTACTTTGCCGTTTTCTTCACTTTATGCTCCAAAAACGTCCAAAATAGCCTCTTTTCCAGAATTCACTCTCCAAACACCTAAAATCACAAAAGGAACGATTTAGGGCAATATTTGATCAAATAAAGTCGGATTCGGGCTTAAATGACCCCCTAAAAACGGATCATTTTTCGCCTCATCGGTCCCAATCGGGGGCAACAAGAATCGGTGCCTCGGTAAGCTTTTTCTTTAATGTTTTAAAAGCTTCGATGCATTCCGGAGAGAAGATGAAAGGAGCATCCTTCTCGAGGAGATGGGTCATAGGCCGGACAATCTTAGAGAAATCTTGGATAAACCTACGGTAGAAGCCGGCATGACCCAAAAAGCTCCTAACACCTTTAACGGTGGTGGGATGAGGTAATTTAGCAATGACATCGATTTTGGCTTTGTCAACCTCAATCCCGTTTTTTGAAATTTTATGGCCGAGGACAATGCCCTCCTTGACCATAAAGTGGCTCTTCTCCCAGTTGAGACTTAGATTCGTTTCTTTGCAACGTTTAAGCATCTGTTCCAAGTGGGAGAGGCAAGACTGGAATGAATCCCCGATGACTGAAAAGTCATCCATGAATACCTCCATGGTTTTCCCGATCATTTCGGAAAAGATAGACATCATGCACCTCTGGAACGTGCCTGGTGCATTACATAAGCCGAAAGGCATACGTCTGTAAGCAAAAGTTCCGTTGGGGCATGTGAAGGTAGTCTTCTCTTGATCCTGGGGATCAATGGGGATTTGGAAGTAACCCAAAAAACCATCGAGGAAACAGTAGTATTCATTCCCCGCAAGTCTTTCAAGCATCTGGTCCATAAAAGGGAGAGGAAAATGGTCTTTACGGGTGGCTTCATTTAACTTTCGATAGTCAATACATACTCGCCAACCCGTGACCAAACGAGTTGGAATCAACTCGTTATCCTCGTTGGTGACAATGGTAATGCCACCCTTTTTAGGAACACAATGAATTGGGCTAACCCAAGGACTGTCATATATAGGATAAATCAATCCCGCATCAAGAAGTTTTAAAACCTCTTGTTTGATAACTTCGTGGATTTTGGGGTTTACCCTTCTCTGTTGTTGCACTGCTGGCTTAAAGTCATCCTCCATTAAGATTTTGTGTGTACAAAAGTCTGGGCTTATGCCCTTAATGTCGGAGAGTTTCCAAGCAATTGCTTGCTTGTTTGCTTTAAGAACCTTCAGGAGTGCTGCCTTTTCCTCATCTTTTAAGTCTTTAGCAATAATGACGGGTAATTTATTATCACCCTCCAGGAATGCATATTCTAGATGAGGAAGCAAGTCCTTGAGCTCAACCTCGGGAAAGTCTTCAGTTATTTCAACATTTTTGACTTCCGCTTTATGAAGTATTTTTGGAGACGGAGAGGGTGAAGGATCGTCATTTAACAATCTTTCAAGGAGAAGAATGTCCCCCTCCGGGTCAAGATAGTTTTCATCAATCCCACTTGGGATTGAGCTATCTTGAGCAAGGAAAGCCTCGACCTCTTCCAGAAGGAAGTCACTTCCCTCAAACGGAGTGAGGGAAGGGGAAGGGTCGGAAATGATAGGGTCAGTAGAAAGACTGCCACTGGATGAGAAACCAAGGACTTCTTGAGAATACTCCTCAGACGCAATATCGATGATGTCAATTCGGTTAACCGTTTCAGCGTCATAGTTGGAGGAGTATCTTGAAGTCTGATCAAGATTGAATGTGATGGCTTCACCACCAACACGTAGAGTGATTTCTTCTTCGAATACATCGATTAAAGCATGACCCGTTCTTAAGAATCCCCTCCCGAGAATGAGAGGAACTCTTAGGTCAGCATCGAAATCAACAATCACGAAATCTGCCGGAAAATGGAACTTTCCTACTTTCACGAAGATATCTTCGGCAATGCCAAGAGGACGGGATATAGTACGGTCTGCAAGCTCGAGTGTCATGCAGGTCGGGGTGAGAGCAGGAAGAGAGAGTCTTTTCCAGACTGTGTAAGGCATCAGGTTAATGCTTGCGCCAAGATCGGCCAAGGCAAAGCATTCAACCATTCCCGGGAAAATACAAGGAATGAGAAATTTCCCGGGATCTCCAAGCTTTTCGGGAAGCTTTTTCAAGAGCACTGCTGAGCAATGCTCATTAAGAGGAGTTTTTGCCATCTCACAGAGTTTTTCTTTGTTGCTTATCAGATTTTTGAGTGTCGAAGCAAACTTAGGCATGAGAAGAAGAGCATCCGCGAAGCTAATATCAAAGTGTAATTCTTGGAAAATTTGATAAAATTTTTCCATCTGATGGTTAGCTTTTTCGCGGTTCTTTTGATCATTCATTCGTGAAGGATATGGAATTGAAGGCTTAGGATCATTCTTTGGAATTTCATCAGAACTCACAGGAGGATCAAATACAACTTTCGGCTTACGAACCGAGACCGGGACAACTTGAGGGTGGACGTTGTTGATACCTCCATTATTAGTAGGAAGTACCTTGTCCGTGGTAACCTCAGGTTCACGTTCCGCTACCTTAGTAGGAGGAGAAGAAGAGGTAGAGGGAATCGTGGGTCCATTGTATGATACCCCACTTCGGGTGGTGATCGCTTTGACATCGCCCCTCGGGTTAGCGATCGTGTTGCTCGGTAGCGTACCCGGGCCCGAGGGTCGATCATTTAAAGACTTCTGAAGCTCAGAGATCTTGCTGATCAATAACCGATTCGTTTCCTCTTGTGCTTTCATGAATTGTTTTAGAACTTCATCGGAGGAAGACGAGGGTGGAACAACGTTTTGAGGAGGATTTTGAACACGGTTGTTTTGAAAATTCCCTTGATTTTGATTGTTGTTACCCTGAAAATTGTTTCTCTGATTGAAATTACCCTGATTGTAATTCCCTTGATTTTGGTTTCTTTGAAAATTTCCTTGAAAACCTTGGTTTTGATTGCCATTTTGAAAATTGTTTTGATTAAACTGGCCTTGATTTTGGTTCGGGTTTTGGAAATTTGAGTTTTGACCTTGGTTAAAATTCTGATTCGAGTTACGGTTTTGATTTTGGTTAAAACCGGGAGGTCCGAGAAAATTGTTGGAACGATAGCTTAAAAGATTACAGTCCCCTTGCGGTTGGTAAGAATTACCCCCCGTGTTGTAGGAACCGTGAGCAGCATAAAC
The DNA here is from genome assembly GCA_030686995.1 of Artemisia argyi. Taxonomy (NCBI): domain Eukaryota; kingdom Viridiplantae; phylum Streptophyta; class Magnoliopsida; order Asterales; family Asteraceae; genus Artemisia; species Artemisia argyi. Next base: position 38,669,361 of record CM060694.1, read on the forward strand.
GTTCTCTTGAGGAAAGCCAGCAGTAGCTGGACACTCAGAATAAAGATGTGGGCCCCCACAAGTTTCACAACTTCGGGCCACGGCTTTCACTTGTTGATTTTGAACCTGATTTTGCATCGTTTGGTTCATTCTCAACACAGCCGTAGAAATATCATCCATCTTTTTGGTAATAGCAATTATTTCAGGAGATGATGATGAAGGAGTAACTGAATTACATGATGCATCCCTCTCCGCAGAGGAATCCCAAAAGTTATGGTGGGCAGTCATGTTCTCAATCAAGTCATAGCACTCTTCGGGACGCCTTTTCATAAAGGTCCCACCAGCAGCAGCATTGAGAATATCCCGGTGCCTCAATGTCAGACCATTATAGAAGGTATCTATGATGGTAACTTGTAACATATTGTGGTTAGGGCACCGATCAATAACTAGCTTATAACGTTCCCAAACCTCAAAAAGAGACTCATCGGGACGTTGCCGGAAGTTGCTGATATCATTTCATAACTTGGTAACCATGGAAGGTGGAAAATATTTTGCTAAAAACTTGGTTACCATTTCATCAAAGGTACGAATATAATTCTTTGGGAGTCGGTCAAACCATGCAGTGGCATGATGAGTGAGAGAATAGGGGAAGAGGTACAGCCGGAGGGCATCATCGGTGACACCATGTTGTTTCATGCTTTGGGTGACCGTGAGATATTTGTCAAGATGCTTGTTGGCATCGTCACCCGGTAATCCGTGAAATTGACACGAATTCTGGACTTGTTGGATCATGTGGTGCTTGAGGCCAAAGTCCGTAGCCTCAATAGTGAGTGGTGCAATAGGCCCACCCCACCCTTGCATGGTAGGCTGGCACAACTCCTCCATCGTTCGGAAATAGGGAGCTGGCACATCCCTGGGAGGGTCAGGGGGTGGTATTGGTGGTGGTGGCCCAGCGGCCATTTCGGTCTTTGGTTCTTGTGTATCAAAACGTAGCTCGGGTACGTTTTTCTGAAGTTTACGTTTTGTTTGTGACCGAGTGCGCATGCACTAAAAACAAATTTTCAAAACAAGATCGAGGCAAAACCACAGTGAACTTAAACCAATTATCACAAGTGAATGACTTCTTTAAAAAAGGTACACCACTCACAGGGATATAAAGGCAAGTTTTAATCTTAAGTTTGGAAACTTATTATGTCCACACCCCCAGTTGGTAGGTGTTCAGCCTTGGTTTGCGGTGGTAAGATTTTATGTATTTATTAATTTGAAAAACTGCTTTAGGCTTATGGGTGTGTGTGCAGAAAACTTGGGAAATATTTTTGGAACTGATTCGTTAACCGAAATCGTTCTTTTAAGATTACTCGCAGGCTGGCGGGAGGAAGTAAATAGGTTTCCTCTTCAGTTCGCAATTTAATGTCAGAACTTACCTTAAACCAACTGTTTCAGGTTGTAATCTTAAAGAAAACGAAGTAATTTAACTTCACAGTTTGTTTTGCTGTTTTTGATTTTTTTGGTGTTTTTAACACTTTAGGAAAAGTGTTAATGAACTTTTTTTGATATGATTATGTTTTTACAAAAACTTTTTACAAATTTGTGTGAAATTTGTACAGGGAGGGTTTTGAAAACCACTAATCTTAAAACGATTTTTTAAAACACGCAACAACCTCCCCGGTAATGGCGCCAAATTTTGATTGGTGCTAAACAGTCAACTTATATTGAACAAGTAAATGGTCAACAAAGTCAAACTCTCTAGACCAATACTCCGGTGATAGTATAGTGTGTCCCCGGGTCGTTAAAGTCCCAGCGAGATTGAAATGGTGTTATTTGAAATCGTTTAGGAATGAGTGGCACTGATGTCAGTAGCCCAGATGATATGAAATTGATTTTGCTACTGTTATTTTGGTATTTGTACACAAATATAATATTCACAAAAATCAGATATACAGGTATATGCACAAATTCACAATTAAGATCACGTAACAGACGGGAAAAGTGGGATTAGGTAAATTACAAACTACAGGGGGTGCTTTTGAAACTTTTGAAACTTAAAATTAAAAGAAAAGTGAAAATGAAAATGAAATTGTAAAAATGATTATTTTACTATTTAAATATTAATTAAACTAATTAAAATCTAATTTAAATTAACTAAAAATTACAAGGATTACAAATTAAACTAAAAATTTGCAAAAATAATTTCTAAACCTTAATTAGAACTTGAAGAAAGTATAAAAAATAAAAATAAATATTTTTGTCTTTTTATGAGTTTTTTATTAAATAAAAACTATTTAACTTAATTAAACTAATTTCAATTACTAATAATACTAAATTAACTTAGAAAATTATGAGAAAATTTATAAAATTACTTAACCATCACAGGAATCCTACAAAATTATAAAAACTTCTAAAAATTATGTTTAAGGCTAATCCACTAATTAATTACCTTTTAATTAACTTAAATCTAATTTAAATAATTAAAATAAGAAAAATAGAAAATGAACAGTAGAAACTAAAAATTTATTTCCTAAAAGTTTTAACTAATTTATAAAACTTAGAAAAATTATAAAAACCTACTTTTGTTAATAAATATTAAAGAAAACTAATTAATGACTAATATTACCTATTTAATTAATTAAACTAGTTTTAAATCTAATAAATAGTAAACAGATTAAGAAAAATCTAAGAAAATTATTTTAACTACTTAAAGGTACAAGAAAATTTAGAAAATTATAAAAATGGACAAGTGCTTATAAATAAGCTGAAAAGAAAATTGAAAAAGGTAGATTCTATTAAATAGAAACTATCACTTATTTTATTTTTGGATTTTTTAGTTTTTCTTTTTGACAGCTAATTATATGATGAAATTAAGTAACTTTTGTGAAACAACTTTTTTCTTAGCTTAAAAATAAGCAGTATGCACCCCCTTTTACTTAAGCAGTTGACTTTTGTTGACTGAGTAAGCAAATAAGCACAAATGACTGAAGGTGGGGTCCACAATGATGAAACTAGGTATAACTAAGCTAAAGTCACTAAAATAAGCGAAAAGCAACAAGCAATGAGCACAAATAAGCTGTTTGGAATGAAATAAGCACTTTGCAAGCTGAACTCAAACACAGAAATGGGACAATCTTTGGGGTGGATTCCAGGTGGGGTCCACTTGATCCTAGGTCAAACCAAGGGTCAATGCTTGATCCCTGGTAGGAGGGGGTTGGAAAAAACCAAATTGAACCACTGGGGCCCACTGGGTTGGTCTATAACAGCCACCAAAGTGGTGGTGGTGAGATGGTCAGCTGATGCACAGGGCAATGGCTTGCCCTGCAGTTCACTTCCAAGGGCAATTTAGTCCACAAGGAAAATTCACAAAATTTAAGAAACAATGGGAAAATGAAGTTGAGGTGGTAAATTTTAACTACAACAAATTTCAAATCCTCAATCCAAACACATAAATCACAAAAATTTCTTGAATCTTTGGAAAAATCTGAGATATAAACTTTTGACTTTTTGAGGAAAACAAAAGGTTTGACTTATTTGGATTTCTAATGACTCCTATTGATTAAAGACTAAGTTATAAGCTATATCTAAGCTATATTACTCTAATTTATCAACCTATGTAGCTAATGTGAAGGATTTAAACACCCAAACCTCTCAAAGTTAACTGTGAAGGGAAAATTTTTGTGATTTTGACTTTTTAACTTAACACTAACTGATTTTATGCTCTAAACTACCAAATGAGACCTAAGGCATGATGTCTGAACTATGGTTGCCCTCTGAGATCAACAACAACACAGCCAAGCTTGCAAAGCCAAACACCCATTTATGTTGGACTGTTTTAAGTTTTAAGAGGCAAAAGGTTGTGAGGGCTTATGAGGCTTTTCAAATTTAACTTTTTATGAGATATAAGACTTAAATGACTGCTTAGAAACAAAGATCAACCATAAACACACAAGTATACCACTTAAGCTAGTTTGACTGTCTAAAACTATGATTCAAAGTAACTACAAATCTTAACAAATAAGTTATTTATATTAAGCTATGAATTAACTAAACAACACTTAAATAAACATAAACAAGCACAGAATACAAAGTTCAAACAAGCAATTAGATACTAAGAATTTTAGAGGAAAATTTAAATGAGCAAATTCTTACAAGCTACCCCTAGCATGAACAAGAGGTTTTCCATTGATGCCTATCTTTAGATAGGCCAACTCCACTTCAAATCTTGCCCACCACTGCTTCTCAATACCTGAAAACAGCTCAAAAGCACACACAGTTGACCAATATTGACTTTTTTATATTTTTGGTTTTTATTGACTAGTACTGAGTTTTAGTGTCTCTACAAGCTTAAATAAGCTTAAGAGATCCTAAATGAGCTTAATTCAGTCCATGTTTACTGATACAAATGACAATTGAGCTTATTGAAAATTTCAGAAATGGAGTAAATTACAATGACAAAGAACAGAACTGAAACTTGCAATTTTATAACTTCAAAAGATTTAAAGTACAATACTAAAACTACTACAATGCTTTAATTGAGAAAATTACACTGATTTTGAAAGCTAAATTAAACTCGATACTAAAAATTAACTAATTAACTACACACTTCATTCCTTGCTTTCTTTTCCTTTTATAGCCCATGATTCGGGTTCCTTCTGAGCCTCTGAGTCTTTCCCACTTGATCTTGGCCATTGATTTTCTCTGAATTGATATCAGCCTTTGAATTGGGTTTTGGCGCCAAAATCGGATAAGGGGATTTGGACTGTTTATAGCAATTGGGGGGGGGGGGTGGCATTTATTGTGGTGGGATAGTAGGTGTAGGGTGAGTGTTTTGGGCGGTGGAAGTGACAGAGATGGTGGGCTGGTGGTGATGGGATGGGCAAGTGGGTGTGGGGGAGGCTGAGAGGGAAGGTGATGGTTGTTTGACTATGTTTGACCGAAGTCAAACATTTGACCCCGGTGTTATTATTTTGGGTGTGTGGGCTGAGATATGCATTGGGCCTAGAAAGGGATGGGCTTGGGGATTATGGATTGGACTTGGGGTTTATTTTGGGTGTGTAATAACTATTAAAGGTCCGGTTTGGTTATTAGAAATTCACAAGGACCAATTTTGCATTTTAACGAAAGTTGGAGGGTGTGAAATGGCAATATTCCAAAGTGTTCACAAGGGTGTGTTTTTGCCAATCTATGAATAGTATAAGGCCCTGGAATGATTTTTCCATTTAATTTCCACCAGGGACTAAAACTGCCAAACTTTCAAACTTCAAGGACCATTTGTGTAATTTTACCAAACTTTTTCACCAAGGACCAATCCTGTCATAAAAGGTTAGTGCAAGGACAAAATTTGTTTTTCTCAAAGTTTTTAATATCCTAGGGACCATTTTTGACAATTTTCAAAGTTTAGGGACTAAACTTGACATTTTGTGAAACTTTCCACCAAAGGACTAATTGTGTAACTTTTTGATTTAAAAGGACCTTTGGTGACTTTTTCAAGTTTTTAGAACAACTAGGGACTAGATTTGACAACTTTTGAAAGTTGAGGGACTGAAACTGCCAATTTTGCAAACTTTATGCGTTTTTCATCTGTTTTTGATATTTTTGCATTTGAAACATGTAAAACACTTTCCTGGGATATTTTCACTATTTTGATTCAATATTGAGTGTTTTTAGATGTTTTGGCAGTTCAGAAAAGGTAAAAATGATGAGTATTTACACACTCATCAGTCATAGCCTCACTTTTACTCTTGAACTTTGTTTTCAATACTTGGGGTGAGAAACGTGCAAATTGTTTTATGTGGACTATTATCGCTTTTTGATTTCAAAACTTGCTATGCTTATAGAACTAGGTAGAGTGAGGCCTAGTCCCGAACTAGGTAAGCTATTGAATTGGTTATAGAGCGAGGCCTAGCCTAGAGCTAGGTAAGCTATACAACGAGGCCTAGACTAGATCTAGGTAAGTTGAACATGTCGTATCCTTACGAATGTTGGGTATGTCGTATCCTTACGCATACATATTGATTTGATTGATTTGGTTATGGAGCGAGGCCTAGTCCCGAACTAGGTAAGCTGTTGGATTGATTATGGAGCGAGGCCTAGACTTGAGCTAGGTAAGCTATTGATTGGATTGATTTGAGCTATAGCGTGCACCTATAGGGTTGATTTGATTTGGTTGGATTATTTGGTTGGATGATTGAGGCCTAGTCTAGCTAGCAAGCGTTTTGCGAATATGTCCACTATATTGAATTATGAATTTAAACCTATGATCTCACCAGCGAAAGCTAACTTTTAGCACGTTTTCTCAGGTAATTAAGTGATGCTCTATGGATGCTTGGGATTGGAGGCTTGGCAATGGCACCGGTTATGGATCTATTTTTCTAAAACTCTGATAAACTATTGTGGACCTATGTTTATTTCTTTTGGGCCTTACTTTGGATAATTCTTGGGATAAATGTAAACTTTAAAACCCGTTTTGGTTGTGTTTTTCTTATGTTTACTTTATCTCGTTCTTTCATGACTTTGAATGGATACCAATCCCCGTAGCACCCCGAAAGCTTGTTGAGTTTTCCGCTGTACCAAATTTTGGGGGTGTTACATCAAAAAACACAGATCTTGTGTGACACAAATTTCAAAATCCCATTTAAAAAGGAATGGATCTTGTATAACAATACAAATCAATTCGAACCAAACATAATCTTGGTGTAAAAATTAGAATAGAAGATTAAACTAAAAGAAAGCAAATAGGACTTCAATTAAATGAGTTATTTTGTGGATGGGTTTTTTTGGATTGTATAGATATGGTTTTTGAAGTATGAAGACAAACAATTGAATGAGTTATAAGTCGCTTGTTACTGTGTTTTCAAAAGTGAAGAATTGAATGAGTTATGGAGGAAGATGGAGCATTCAAGTGGGTCATTTTTTTGAGACAGGTTTAGTTTGGGCCAAAGTTTTCAAGATCGAGATCTTACTTAGGATCGTTTTCGTCTTTGTAAGATTGTGATCGAGATCTTAAGATCATACTACAGTGTCAATTTTTTTAATAGACATTTTGTAAAATTATGTAAATCTACATATTATTATATATTATATATCATGAAAATATATGTCAAAATTCTGATTATGAAGCGTTTAATACAATTAGCTTCTTTATTTTCATATTCTACAAAACTTAATACATAAATTTGTAGTTTTTAGCTTGTGATTCAAGAAAAGTAAGACCAGATCGATCGAGATCTTAAGATTTTATGGTTAAGATCGCGATCCTATTAAGACTCTATCTCGCAAAGATCATATGTAGGACAAGGATCGTTTTTGCTTTATAGTATTGTAAAATCGTAAAATATTAGAATTAAGATTGAGATCTTAAAAACTATAGTTTTCTGAGTTAAACCTATAAGATAGTAGTTTGTTTAACACTAACACAATGAAAATAATAATAATAATAATAAATAAAAAAAATAATAAAAAAAGGTATTTAAGTAACCTTTTAAGGTAAATCACACCACAACACCAAAGATTGCTATAGAGAAACGTGAACAAGGAAAATTATTATAAATAACATTCAGCAGGCTTCTTATGAATAGTAGCTTATATGAACAGTACTGTAGCATGAACAGTGCTACAGTACATGCTACATTTTTTTTTTTTTTTTTTTTTTTTTTTTTTTTTTTAACATTCTTTGGCAAAACATCCCGCGGCAACGCGCGGGGTTCAAAACCTAGTACAAAACATTTGAAAAGCAAACATGTGAACTAAAAAGCAAAATACAAAACATATGAGTGTCATTCGGCCACAACGACTAATCTTTTACTGCTGTTATAAAGAAAAGCAATATTTTTGTTAACGGAAATGATTGGGAGACATAAAATATGTGACTAATTATGTGCCTAATAGATGTGGCAATAAATTATTAGTTTGTGAAGAAGTGGGTCCACTGCCATCCCTAATAGGATGCTAACACATATGTTTAGTCATATTATTAAGGTAGTGGCAATGGTCATAGGTATGCTTCAGCATGAGGTGATGCCGAGCGGCAACACCACTGCCTCCCATTCGGCATGAAATCGGCATGGGATATTCGGCAAAGATTGCCGTAGAGGCATGGGAAGGAATATAGACGTTGGACATTTAATTTTGGAACGTTGGGAGGTTTTTTGAACGTGGGGGCATGAGATCGTGGTTGCCACTAAAAAAATATGGCGAAGCATGAATGAGGTAGAATGATATTATTGATGAGTGATGAGGCATGAGTGAGGCATGAGATCATGACTGCCACCACCTATGGTATCAACGCTCTTTTGTTAAATAAGTCGAAGACAAGTCAAGTTTGCATCCAAAATTTGTTCAACTCCACGCAAACCAACAACTAACCAATTACCAACCCCGCCAAAAGAAACAAAAGCAAAAAAAAGTATCAACAATGAACAACCCGACCCGTTTAAACTTCCTCTATCCTCCTCCACTCTTCAGCATAGACTGACGTGGCAATTCGCAGCTCCGTGAAATAACTTCTCGTCATTTCCTTTTCTATTCTTATCCTCAGATTAATAATTTCCTTTATTTTCTCACCGGAACCCTAATTCATCGGAAACGCATTCATTTTTTATATAAATATAAATATATGACGCTATCTCAACCTCACGCACTCACTACCCGTTCAATTTCACTAACTAAGTACGTATTCTCTAATTATCTTTTCATTTTTTATTTTGCTGATTAGTTACCGGACTTTGATGTAATTGTAGTGTTTCGAATATCGTTAGGATTTGAATTTGTGACTAGTTGTTAGGATTTCAGATTCTGCCAAACATTCTTTCTGATTACCTCTGTTTATAAATATGCTAAGGGCGCGTTTAGTTGGAGAAAAAATTCTCTTGTTTTCTATCTCTAGTTTTGTAAAAATTTTGAAGGACTTAGGTTATAGCTTTTTGGAGCGATGAGCGGTGAGCAATGAGCTTTTTTTTCGTTTGGCAAAAGAGCAGTGAGATTTGCTAATTTTTAGAAAAGCTCATTTTTTCAATGCTTCTTTAAGAAGCTGTTAGCGGTGAGCTCACAGCTACTTTTGCCAAACATAGCCTTAGAAAATATACAAAACGCGTTTAGTTGATGTTTGTATTTTCTATTTTGAAGAAGGAGAGAGAGGGTTGTGAGTTACAAAGGAAAACAACTAAAATTTGTTAAGTTAGGAAATAAGGGATTTTGTGTTTTGCGAAACATTTTGTTGGAAAACGCTTACTTGAACGTGATCCCTGTTTTCCTTGTTTTTTACAAAACATTTTTGTGGAAAACAAGGATGTTTTTCCTCAACTAAACGCACCCTAATAATCTCTTACAAAACGCAACGCCCTAGGTAAAGCTTACTAGCTATAGTGATTTAGATTGATGATACGACTACTGAATTAGTCGTTGATCATTTAGTGGGATTTCATGTATAGGAGTGTTTTTGTTATAGTGGAAATTGACATGAGATTATGATGTAGCTGAATTCTGAATTTTATTAGTTAGTTGCTGGATGATTGGATAAATGGGCTAGCTTTTTGGTTTAAAAAATAAATTCAATTACATTTCCTCAACGAATTCATATTCTAGGTTCAAATTGCCGTTAACTTAGGGATTAGGGGGTGTTTGTTTAAGCTTATATGTGGGCTTATGAGCTTATCTGATTTCGGCTTATATTTCATAAGCCACAATTTTCTGGCTTATTTTAAGATTTTTCGACTTATATAAGTTTACAATATTGTAATAAACTTATATAAGCCCACACGTCTCAAATTAAGCCGGAAAATCAAGGCTTAAGAAATATAAGCCGAAACACAAATAAGCTCGTAAGCCCACATATAAGCTTAAACAAACACCCCGTAAGTAACTTGGAGAGGTAACATGGTAAAATGGATGAGGTTTAGGTTACCCGGGGAAGGCGAGTCTTCAACTCAAATGTACGCGACCCAACCCTTGACCTCTTGAGAGGAGGTCATGTGCCTTACCACTAGGCCATTTGGTGGTGGTTAGGTAATATATATCTATTATAAGGATTCATATTAATACTTCTCTCTATATACAAAACCTATGTAATTCTAAACATGTTCCTTGAAAGTTACTTTCGTAAATCGTGTGTTGATTTTTTTTCTTGCAAGTTATTTTCGTCTTGATTTAGTATATTATGATAGATAACAAATTCACATGCAAAACACAACCAAAATGTATGTAGCACAAACGAAAATACGAGCATAAAACCCGACATTTGGGTAGAAAGATGTACATTTCGCTGGATTGGATCCACGTAGCTAAAACCTAAATTACAACAAACAACAACATATCCAATCCCGCCGGAGCGGGGTATGGGGGAGGTGGAATGTAGACAGATCATATCCCTACCTCGGGATAAACACGAAAATAGGGAGACTGCTTCCAGGAATCCACCCATGATTACAATGAGATATCTTAAGAGAGCTGGTTTTAATTGAGAGAATAATACAATGGAGCATTTGCATTGTTTTAATTTTAACTTTTAAATGTTGCAGATCGCTGAATCCATGGATATCGTGTAGACATTCGAAAACATTCTTTTTTCACAACAAGGTAGCCGGCGTCGATTACTTATTGCTCCATAAGGTTTACTCAAGGAAGAGATCAGGGATAAGTCTTTGTTTATTAGAAGACAGCACTCTTGCTCCCAGTTCTATATTATCCTACAAGTCAAGAAGAGTGAGAGGCCTTTTGCCATTTGCTTCTGCTGACGACAGCGTAACAGTTAACGACAGTCCTGAAGCAAGTATTAGTGGCGATGTTGAGGAAATGAGATCCAAGCTGCAAAATGAAGAATATAATAGTGCTCTTGTACAATCATTGCATGATGCCGCAAGGGTATATGAGCTGGCAATCAAAGAGCAGAGCTCTGCATCGAAGTTATCATGGTTTTCAACCGCCTGGCTTGGTATAGACCAAAATGCTTGGGTGAAGGCCTTATCTTATCAGGTACGTTTTCAACATGCTTTTGATCAGTGTACTACCTCATGTTCTTACTAGTGACAAATACTCCGTAGTATATATGCATAAATGATTGCATGATACATATGATATAGTACCATAGTAGGCATATTATTTGATTTGCTCTTAAATGTGTGTACATGAAGTTTTGTCATTATTGAATCTAAGCGTAGCTTTCCAGCTGAATTAATAGATTGTTAAAATGCTTTATCGCAGAAACTTAGAGTATTCTAGTGCATATATGATTTCCGGTTTTAAGCACAACTTGTTATAAGCGCATCGCCTGTATTTGTGTTATCCAAATGCTGAATCGGAATGGGAATGGTTATTTGAAATTGTTAGTGCATTAATAGTAATGACTAATGAATGGTTATTTGGAGGGAGCATTGCCAATATAATATGAAATTGAAACTTAAATGCTACAGCTTCAGTTTGAAGGGAATTAGTGGAAAATTATATTTAGTACACAGATGGGACTTTCATAATTTTTGTACTGTGAAGTGTGAACCAAGATTAGTTACATAAGTTCGTATTGTAGTTAAGCAGGGATGGATCCTAGCTAAATATTGGGAGATAAATGTATCACCAAGTTAATTGTAGTCTAGGCATCCAGTTTTAGTCAAATGTACTACGGACTGTATTCAGCTATTTCGCTTGTATGAGAAATTAATTTATTGATGATAGGTGAGATAAGGTTCTAGGAACATGCCAGATGATCAGCAAGTCAACAAGCTAATAGATGAACAAGTCAATAGAGATATAGCAATAATACACTAAGACTATGAATTTTTGGTATTTGTAAGGACCCAACAGATCAACTAGCATTATGTTACAAAAAATGTCCGTAATGAACTGATAGTTGCAGTCAATTTTTTTTTAATGAAAAGTTGGTTTTTTCAAGTTGACCTCACCGTTAGCTTCCGTGTCTGTGTTCGGGAGTTTTTGAGAGCTGCGAGAAGTGAGAACATACCTCTGTGTGTTTTGAGGATATTGGACCAGTCAACTTTTGTAACCTGGGTTAATTTTGACTTTTTGTAACCTATTAGACCTGGGGTTAAGAGTGCAAAGACTAGCCTTCCAAAAACACTTATGAGCTGTGGTGCATGGGGTCATCCTGCATTGTTGCTAGTAAATAAAAAATATTTCGCATGCTTTATATGCCAGGTTTTCACCATTTCTGAAGATTGGTCTATGCAATATGCAAGAAGTATGTAACATTATAGTTACCAAGTTCAATTGAAATCAACATGCATCTTAAAGACCGTGATCATTATTTTAACCATAACTAGGAAATTGAAATCTTGCTTTGAACTCCTAGAGTGGAGGAAAACTCTATTTGAACTTGGAAGACAATTTTGTATCATCTAAAATCACAGTTATTATTTTTTGACCACACTTGATTCTGATATTCCCCTCGGATCCTGGTTTATTAGATATGGATTGGTTCTTTCAGGTTATGACATAAAGCTAATAACTTCTAATAACTTCAGGCGTCAGTGTATTCATTACTGTTAGCAGCATGTGAGATTTCATCTCGTGGAGATAGAAGAGACCGGGACATCAATGTCTTTGTTCAAAGGAGGTATGAGTTTTGAGTAGGATTTTCTATTACTTTCATCAGATATCTCCAGTCTGCATGAGAAAATATAAAAGATGCAGTTATTGCTATTTTGTTACATACATTCAAAAGTAGTTTTTGAGGAAGCCAGATAGTTTTACTGTATGCAAAAGTCAAACAAATGGAATTGCAAGATACAAGGTGTATAGCATTAAGAACGCATTTAGTTTTCTCATTGCAAGGATATCATCTCATTATGCATTGTGTCTCAAACTCTCAGCATTCATACCTACTCTACCTATATTTTTCATGCAGTCTGTCACGGCATTGTGCTCCCTTGGAAACTGTAATCCGGGATGCACTATCAGATAAGCAGCCAGAACTTTATGACTGGTTTTGGTCTGAACAATTGCCATCTGTGGTGTCCAGCTTTGTCAATTATTTCGAGAAAGACCAACGATTTGCTGCTGCAACAGGAGTGTAAGTATTTTCCTCAAGTATCTGTGGAACTTTTTGTGTTACCTCATGCTAACTTATTCCTTTCTGTAGGATCAGAACAGGAACTTCCTTGAGTTCAGGAGATGCAAGTGACAGATCTTTGCTTCTATTTGCATTGAGTTGCGTTGCTGCAATAACAAAACTTGGCCCCACAAAAGTTGCTTGCACACAATTTTACTCGGTTCTTCCTGAAATAACTGGTAGATTGATGGACATGCTGGTTGAATTCGTTCCTATACACAAAGCTTATAGTTCCATAAAAGAAATTGGTCTGGGCAGAGAATTTCTGCTCCACTTCGGACCTCGAGCTGCAGCATGTAGAGTGGAAGGTGATCAAGGCACTGAAGAAGTTCTGTTTTGGGTGAGTCTTGTACAGAAGCAGCTACAACGGGCTATCGATAGAGAGCGAATATGGTCAAGACTGACAACCTGTGAAAGCATTGAGGTAATAACATTGACGTTTTCACCCCTCTTACAATATAGCTCCACAACCATATATCTGTTGCGTTTAGCACCTAGCATATGCAGCTGTCTATGTGCATTTGAAAGGTGCAGCTGTGTGAAGAATTGGATTCATGCACCTTGCTTCTTGGTATTAAACGAAATTTAAACGAGAAAATAATACTGAGACTACACATCTCTCTGTGGATTACTTGTTAAGACATTCATTCACTTTTATTTGATGGAGGCTATGTTAGCTGCTTGATTCATTTGTTTGCGAATCAATTTTTTCCTCCTAGCTTTAACCCATACATTTACTGTAGTAGCATCAAATCTGATTTTTGTCCACAAGGATCAAATCTTGGGGTAACATGACACATTTTACTTATGCAAGTAGATGTCTTCACTTTTTTTATCTCTTCATTGTCATGTATGATTTTGAATGGGCATGACCTTTTCTTTACTTGGTCTGTTCCAATCACTCTTTCCATTCTTCATCTCATAACTGTGGTGGTTTGTAAAACTGGATATTTCTTTGTATTTAGTAAGTCTACTTTTCAAATTTAATCTATTGTGAGTATTCTCTTCGATCACTTTTTTGGAATCAATATTTTAACTTGGTTGTTATGGATGCAGGTTTTGGATAAGGATTTGGCTATTTTTGGATTCTTCATTGCTTTGGGAAGGAGGACGCAGTCTTACCTATCTGCAAATAATTTTGAAGCGGTGCCTAAACCCATTGAAGGATTAATCAGGTAAAGTTATTAGATAAGGAAGTTTAATTTGCAAATTTGTATCTGAATCTGGCTATGTTCTCTCTCTCCAAAGCAGGTATCTTATTGGTGGCAGCGTGCTATACTATCCCCAACTTTCATCAATAAGCTCTTATCAACTGTATGTGGAGGTTAGCACAGTTGGATTAATATATTATATATCATATACAAAGCTGAATTTGCAAAATCTGAAAGTGGCCAACATTTTATAGGTTGTATGTGAAGAGTTGGATTGGCTTCCATTTTATCCTGGTGACATTGACACTCAAAAAGGCTCCCATGGCCATAAAAGTAAACAAGGTCCTCCAAATGAGGAAGCTATCCCTGTTGTTTTAGATGTTTGTTCACACTGGATTCAGAGCTTTATCAAATATAGTAAATGGCTTGAGAATCCTTCTAATGTCAAGGCTGCGAGATTCCTTTCTAGAGGGTATGCCAGTTCATTTATATTATTAGAAGGGTTGTAAATAAAAGGCGATTCTTAATGAGGTGAACTAAGTTATTCTTTTATTATATCAGGCACAACATCTTACAGGGGTCGATGGAAGAATTAGGCATACCAAAGTAAGTAGAATGTTATGTGTCTTTAACCTCTTCCCTAGCACTTTACTTAATTACAATCTCTGGGATGATTTTTAAGTCGTATCTTTTGGTTAGGCTATAAAATACATCTTCTCATTGATGTATTTTCTCCCTTTTAAGATCCATCGTTTATAGGATATGAATATATTAATGCAGGAAACTGATGGTCGAAAGTGGTACCTCAAATGCCTTTGAGATTACTCGTTCTGGAACTTATGCTCCGCTGAAAAGAGAATTAGATTCTTTTGATAAGGTATCGTCATCATCACCTAGTCACCTCTTAACATTTTTATTTCTTCATTCAATTGATTATTGTATATTCTCACACATTTGAAATTTAAACTTTGGCGAAATAAGATTGTCTCACTATATGGGTCCCAATCCTACATACTTGCACAATATAACTAGCATAAATTAGATGACTATAATATGGGTTCCAATCCAGTTACCATGCAGATCGCTCACATTGAGTAAGATCTTGTAATACACATGCATAGTACGCCTATGTAACAATCCTTGAAAATTTGGTTATAGTCTTGAAAACGGCAACTATTGTAGATGGTTACGATGACGACGTGACTGACTTGTTAGACATCTTATTTAGGCATTGGAGAGCGTTGATGAAGCCCTTGCAAGGCTTGAGGAGTTACTTCAGGAGTTACACGTATCTAGCTCCAGTTCTGGAAAGGAGCATTTGAAAGCTGCTTGTTCTGATCTCGAGAAGATGAGGAAACTTAAAAAAGAGGCTGAATTTCTTGAAGCGTCTTTTAGAGCCAAAGCAGATTCCCTACGTCAGGTATCTGTATATAACTATATGTTAGACAAGGACAATGTACCTTTATCATAATATATCCTTGTGATGCAGAACTACACTAGAAAAAATGACAATTCATGTCTTTACAGCTTCTTGATTATCCATTAAAAAAAAAATAATAAAAAAAGATGGCTCAACTAACAATTAGATACTTGGTCACCAATTTTCATATATTTTTGGTCTCCGTGCAATATTTATCGCTTAACTTTTACCATCTAATGAATAGCTAACGAAGACATTTTATATGCAAATCCACCATATTTTCCAACTTCCTCTCTTGAAGAGCCAGATCCAGCACTTACATGCTACATAAAAATTAATCATATTAAAATCTTACATGACATCCAAAATCAGATATTATAGACATTGTAATTTTGACCACAGATCTCTTTTAACACTGTTAGATGCAAACTATTTCTGTATCTGACTTGCGACGCATCTTGTTTATATCTAGGGAGATGATGACGTGTCTTCTGTTCGGAATAAGAGGCAATCTGTTAAAGGAAAAAACCGCGAGAGTTCTAAGATAGACACAAATGCATCCAGCAGGTATATTTAGTATAAGGTCATCATATCATACTAATTTTTACCTTTGCCCTCACTTGCTTGTTTGATTTCTAATTTAATTTCTTATGTGTTCAATAGTAAACCTAATGGCTTGTGGAACTTTTTGGTACCTCGATCGAGCACGGCTGACCTCCAATCAGAAACTGCCTACACAAGTGTATGCCTCAGAATTACTTTTTCAATACAATATACCGATAAACCCTTTATGACTTGCATAATTATATGGTAGTTTTCTTAGTTTATATTTTAAAGAGACATTTTAGGATCATTATTGACAGTGGATGGAAAGGCTGGTCCTTTAAGACAACTACTGATAGTATGTTCTATAGAGTACCTGTTACAGTTAGAAGCCTAGGTTTCTGATTTGGATATATGTGCCTAGATGTTACATAAATGATGGTTATATGTCTAAACATATTTTTTCTTTCTCATCTTGTTTCCAAACTTTTGTTGCCCAGGTAATCGAATCTGTACTACCTTGATAATGTTATGTTTTATAATGTATGTCTGTTAAAGTTGAAGGTTGAACATAATTGCTTTTTTGCAGGATGATACAGGTGTACTGGAATCAAATGAGATCCAGCGGTTTGAATTATTAAGAAATGAGTTGATAGAACTTGAAAGGCGAGTCGAAAGAAGTGCGAAATGCTCTGAGAGTGAAGAGGTTCTTTTGTTATCTGAAACCTTTTTCGTATTTCATAATGATATCAATATGAACCTGGTTTTTCAAAATTATCTGGTTTTGTTATGAATATGAAATTATGATGATCAACGTTCATGATTCCTTGTATTTGTCTTTAGGATGATATTAAAATACCCGAAGATTCTGCTAAGTATTCTAAAGATGCTGAAGGGGTTCAATTGGTGGTGCAGGAGAAAGAGGATATCATTGGAAAGTCCATAAGCAAACTCAAAGGAACAACCACGGTATATACTTTACTCTGATTACCTCCGTGAACTTGATCATTTGTTATTGTATCAATAGACATGTTTCGCAACCACAATACGTAAGTCTTACATGTTCACAGCTGTTTTGCTTCCTTCTTTGAAGTATTGCTTATGTGGAAATGAAAATTTTACTGTTGCCAAAAAACTAAACATAGGTTAGGTAACCACAAGAACTATATTCCCTAAATGTTACACGCATGCTTCAGAGTGCTGATGCAAGAAGTTTAGTCTATGAACATCTCTTCAATTGATTCTGTAAACAATTTTATGTAACGAATAATTTTTTATTGCAATTCATTTTTTTTTTTTCCTTTCCTGCTCCCTCCCTGTTTTCCAAAAAAAAGGCTGGTGACTGATCTTATAGGTCTGTAAACAGGATGTCTTGCAGGGTACTCAACTTCTAGCAATAGATGTTGGTGCAGCTACAGGACTGCTTAGAAGGGCCATTATAGGGGATGAGTTGACTGATAAAGAAAAGCAAGCTCTTCGAAGAACTTTAACCGATGTGGCATCAGTAATTCCCATTGGTATTCTCATGCTACTACCTGTGAGTTCCACCATCTTTAGTAATCTCTTCGATTACCAAGTTGAATTTCTTATCAATCTAACATGATATAGATAAAACTTTATTATCCTAGTAGTCTTTATTGTTTCTTATTTTTTGAGATTTAAGCTTGTAATATCCAATGTGATTATGGTATTTGTTGTCTTGAAAATGGACAACACCTATTTCTGGGTGCG
Organism: Artemisia argyi; assembly: GCA_030686995.1. Lineage (NCBI taxonomy): Eukaryota > Viridiplantae > Streptophyta > Magnoliopsida > Asterales > Asteraceae > Artemisia > Artemisia argyi. The sequence continues at coordinate 38,687,233 of CM060694.1, forward strand.
AATAAACTGTCCACTAAACTCCAAACTAGAGACTAAATCACTTCCTGATTTTTGGCGCCCAGTATACGTATAAACCTGTGCTTATGCCATAATTAGTTATCAAAATTTAAGCCTAGTGGAAAAGGATGACCATTTTTTTCGTTCTGTTATGTTGAAGATACACCTGACTTATGATGATGTCTGATCTATATAGGTCACGGCAGTTGGGCATGCAGCAATGTTGGCTGCTATTCAAAGATATGTACCATCACTGGTGAGTGCTGCTTAAATGGCTTAAAGTTCCCTTCTTTTGTTTCTTGCATTAAATCGAAGAATCTTAGCAATCTTGTTTGTTTTGTGAAGATACCATCAACATACGGATCTGAAAGGCTGGATCTTTTGAGACAGCTTGAGAAGGTTAAGGAAATGGAGACCACAGAGTCAAACCCCACAGAATCTGCTGATTAAACACGGCCAGGATGAAAGCAGTTATAGAAAATTCTTCTAACAATCACACAAAAACAAAAATTCAAACAGGGAAGCTTTCATGAAGTTCAACAGTTTTTATCTTGACCTGGTTTTGAATCTGCTAAATAATAGGTGAGAATAAAGTTAACTGTGTTATGCATATTCTGATATTAAATATAATTGTGGTAAACATAACGGATTCTGTGTAATTTTATTCTTAGGCTAATTGGCCTAAAAAGGTAAACCGACTTTAGTCCAATCTCTTTCAGGGAACCATCTTTTTCGCCAAGGATTTTGTTTCAATGTGCAGAAGATTCATAATAACTTCTCAAACAGTAACAAATTTGATGTATGGTGATATATTAATATGTATAGGTTACCCTATAAACATGATGTAGTCGGTTACCTTGAAACATTCTAAAACAACCACCAACATCGTGCGGAGTTGTGTTTTTTTCAGGGCATATCTTTGTACGATGCTGTTGGCCTTTAAGTTATAAATTGTAAAGGTTACTTCGAATTTCTTCAATTTCGAGGATTTATTTGGGGTTCACAAACTTTTTAATGCAGCTTGCCTTTTGTTTAATCAAGAATTACTAATAGTTTTTTGTTTTACAGTTTTGCATTTTGGATATTATTGGCTACATATACACATGGATCAGTTTCGAGGTTTGTTGCAGTCTGCATCAGGTGCTACGATAACTTGTTTTTCTTGCTCTATACACAGCAACTTCAACGATTTAAATGTATATGTTTCTTTAAATCTGAAACGTTTCAAGTTGCTTGTAATGTAACTTTTTGTGAAAGGGAGATACATTATAAAAGGAATACCAATGTGTCCTAAAACACTGAAACGAAACCTCAAGCTAAATATAGTTACGTGTTATATGTTCTTCATCAACATAGTTATATGCGTTGTGTACCCTTATACTTGATGCAACGAAATTTGTATGATCTGCTTCATGTGCCAGTGCAATGTTTACATAAGAATTTAGTCTAGTTGTATAAGGTGAATAAAGTGAATGTGTATATGAAGTGAATGTTATGAAAGGCCCTAGATATGTTCATTTCACATGTTTCACGTTTTTGTGATTCGCTGTAGTGTTGCACGATTTACCCTTTTCCTTGGTTGTGGGATTGGTTGGTAGGGGGCTAGGGGCCGGTAGAGGGCCGGTTTCTCTTAAACTACCCAACCGACTTTTTTTTTTTTTTTTTTTTTTTTTTTTTTTTTTTTTTTTTTTTTTTTTTTATACTAGGCAGACAACGTGTGCGATGTACTAAGATTCTACAAAGCTGTTTGTCACAGAGTGTTAAGACGGAAGATAAAAGCGTGAATTTTAGTTACAACTGTTGATTTCGTAACAAAAAATCCATTGTAATAGGTAAAAACCAAATCTGTGCCAGAGTTAGGCCCCATATTTCATAATAGCGTTGCGAGTGTTCTTCATTGAATTTGGGACGCATTATGGTTCCTATGTAATTTATGGTAGGCATGTCGGTAAGTAGATAATACCAAAATGTAAATGATTTATATGTGACAAGTGTAAGTGTTCATTTTGAAGAAAAAAAAGGCACATATTTTCAGTAAATCATTGTGAGTGGGGATCATATCATCCGATGCTTTATTTCCTTGACATTATCTTCGATCATGAGAATTTTAAGTCCTTCACGGGATATCACTCTAGATAACGCAACATAAAGTACAACAAAGTCTGCCTTGATGTATTGCCCATTATCGACATGCATAAACCATATATAATTGGACCATCGAAACCTACATCGAGTTGATAAAGGAAAAAGGGAGATATGTAATCTTTGGACCGTGTTCATATTGTGTGTTGCGACACGCTGATATTCAAATCGTTTGCAAGGTGTGGTAGGTAAACCAATTGGGGCTTTTTATAGACCCCAGCCAAATGCTAAGTTCAAGATACTAATATGTGTTTTGTCTTTTAATTTACCTTTCAACTTTCAAGTGTTTCATAACTACTTTTAAATTCAAGTATAGTCCTGAACACTGGATTTTTGCATGCAAAAATTAAATATTAGTGCATTAACTTAGGTTTTTGCTATACTATACCTACCGGACAATAGTTAAAGGTAATAGTTAATAACATAATATGAATATAAAAGAAAACTTGAATTTTATTAAACTGAAAATCACATATATTTAAGGTAATTTGTATGTGTATTTATTGTGCATTAAGTGCATGACTACTTTAAATATGTAAATAAATTAGTACATTAAATGCATTTAATCATTGCCTAATAGGTGTTGTATAGCAAATTCCATTAAGTTAAAATAAAATAGTGCACTAATGTTTAACGAAACATAAGTGAGATTTCCGTGCATCCTTTCATTTGCCATATATAAATTCACCATTATCTATACTACCTTATAATGTATTTAGGACATCTATATTTAGAAGTCTTAAAATGTTTAAGACCAAAAACATTTCTTTAATAGGAAAGATGCATGTACACCATTTTAATGCACATAATTTTCAGACTTACAAGACAAGAAGCATAGTGTACACCACTTTAATGCACATATTAAAAAAAAACACCACATTAATGATATTTAATGTAATCAATTAATTAATTGGTCAATAAATACAATTAATACAGTTATTAAAACACCCCTTATATCACAAATACAAATTATCAAGCATATTGTACAACCAAATTAAACACAATTCCTACAATAAATGTCACTAATACAAATAATAAAACACATTATACAAATATTTAGGCCCGAACGAGCAATGGGCTAAATGGGCTTGAGCCCGAACGAGTGCGGGCCAAACAGGGTTGAGCCCGAATGGGCACGACCTTCTTGATATCCGTAAATTTATTATAAAAAAGAACATAATAAACTAAACTACATGATTCACCGAAAAATTTAATTTCAGGGTACCCGCCGCTGCAACGCGCGGGTACCCTGCTAGTAAGATATGATATATCTTAGGTCAAAACATACACTAGTAACTCAAACTTAACAAACTAGATCATTTGGACTAAAAGACAAGTAATAAGATCGAATGGTTCGGTCGGTCTACCCGAACCAAATGTGCCCCTGTTACTACAAAGACCAAATGCAACGCGTCTCCCCTCTCCCCCAAAAAATAATAAAATAAAACAAAAACTCAATTGGTTTGATCCGTCAATGGACCGAACAAATGAAATGGTTTGTGCGTGTGAGTAGACCCAAGAATGAATGGTTTGTGTATGAGTTATTTTTTAATATATTTTTGTGCGGTATGTTTTGTGGTTGTGACCGTTGTCCTCTTACTACGAGTGTTTTGTTTGTGTTTGGTCTATTAGAGAAAAAACTGAGTTGACGCTGATATGGCGAGGTTGTTTGTGGTCTTATTACTATCGGTCTTAGACTGATGTTAATGGATACACCATTTCCAAAAAAGCAACCCCGCCACGTTAGTGTCACATCAGCTTTCTGTCTCCACAATTACACCCCAACCACAATTAGCTAGTGGTGACCACAAAAGCAACCCCATAACTCCCACATTTACTCCCCAACCTTCAAAAATCACAAAAGCAACCCCACAATTGTTTCGGTTGCATCACTAACCGAGTTTTGGAAAAAATCATCAAGTGACGCGTTGCATTGGGGAGAGCTAGGAGGAGAGGCGTGTTGCTTTTGGGGTTGCTTGGTGGAAACCAACGCCCATTAGCATTAGTCTTAGTACTTGAACTTTTAAGAATGTAGAATATTACCTCAAACTTGACAAATTGAAATTAGTACTACTTATACTTAATTAACTCCATAATTTATTATTCTAATGCCTAATGTAATATACATGATTTGTAGCTAAATTTAGGATAATTACTCATATTTTTCGAAAAACTTAGTTAACTTCATTTTTCTTATTATTAATATAATATTATATTTAGTTATTGAGAATAACTATATATTTGAAATAACATTTTATAAAAAGTAAATTCACTGCACTACTTTTAATATATATAGATATACGTATTATATACTTAAGTACTTGTTTCAATTATTTTTGAGACCATAACAATTTTGTTAATACAAATATCGCCTAAAAACATTATTTATATTTTACGATCTTTGCTAAGTTTTGTTAATGACAAAGTATGAACTTTAGCTATGAGTAAATCATCACTTTAAGTGTTTAAGTCTTGTTTAACTAAGGTTTACATTTCCTTTTAAACAAAACATTGTTTTTATTTCTTAAATTAGAAAGTGTCTTGTCACATCACATTTATTTCTTAAAATAGTAATGTCACATCACATTTAGGGCAAGCTTTGTCAATATACATTTATGGTAAGAAAGAGTGTTTGACTAACCATATGTTTGCTTGCAAGACTTGTGTTTGACTAAGTGTAATGAGATGTGACCTTGTTTGGTTTGGAAGATTTATTGCAAAACCAACTGCAGCCCTGACGGAACCCTGGGGGTACACGGGCGGAACCCATCTGAGGGTTCCGCCTGATCCGCCAGACCTGCAGAATGGTTTGCTATAAATATCAAACCATTTGTTAGTTTTGTGTCACCCCTTTAGGACATATTTTCACATACTCTCTCAAACTAACTCAGTAACATTTTGACTTGTGTGACTCTCTTATGTAGCAAGGGACTTCACAAGATCATTCAAGAAGTTACAAGCTTCAACTCTAAAGTTGCAAGTCTTGTTAGCTTTGTCATGTATAAGTTTTGGTAGTTTATACTTCATTTGTATCATGTATGTAGAAGTGATTGGTTAGTATTTTAGGCCTCAAAATACGTAGTGTGTCGGGAGTTGTTGTACCCTTGTAAAAGAACTAACGGGAGTGGTTGTACCCTTGGTAAAGAACTCGACATCTAGCTTAGTGTCGGTAAAAGTGTAAGCGACGATGGGAGTGGTTGTACCCGTGTAAAAGAACTCGACATCTAGCTTAGTGTCGGTAAAAGTGTAAGCGACGTTGTAAAGGTTTTCTCCGCCGGTGAAAGGAGCTTGTTGATTAGTGCTTATAACTCTCGAGTTGGACACTCGGGGCATGGATGTAGGGCAAGGAAAAAGAGTCCTTGTAGCCGAACCACGATAAACAATCGTGTTGTGGTTTGATCGTTTCTTTCTTTATCTTTGCTTATTACATGTTGTCTTTTACTTAGAATCGCTAATCACATATAACGCTTTTCAAAGAACTAAACAAGCAAAGTTAGGATCATCATAAGTAAAGCTTTTCAAAGTATGAAACAAGTAAAGTTAGAATTGTCATTCACATGAAAAGCTTTTCAAAGAATCAAACATATAATATTGTGTTTATATCTTTAAGCAAACGTAAAGTTTTTAAAGGATAGTCAAGCTAAAAAGGATTTAAAAAGCGGTAAACTATTCAACCCCCCTTCTAGTTTTCCACAAATTTAACTATTTATTTCATCATATGCATATGTTAAATTGAAAATTACAAATACTCTTATATAGTTAGTTATAAGTTGATCTAAATATTAAAGTTAATTAAATAAATTGTCCTTGTGGTTTGCTGATTTTTACGGATCTTGTCACTGTGCTTTTTTTTAGCGGGTCAATTTTCGACCCAAGTCCATACAATCGTTAAAAATGACCTAAATTGATATTGATGGACAACGTGAGGGCTTAAATTGTAAACGGCTGAATCCACTTTCTGCCTATCTATTCGACAGATGGCGCTATGGAAATCACAAATGGAGGACTACACTTCAGACTGGCTTAGGGTGGTTCCGTTATCTAGGTTGGGACAGACTATGAATGCTAGGACCTACCGATGTGTTTTATGTTATCGGCTTGGTGTTCCCCTATTTACTGTTCAGGTGCCATGCTCAGCTTGTTCCAAGGTCTTTACGGGAGATTGATGCGTGGGAATCGCAACAGGCTTTACCTCTCGAGGGATCTCGAGAAGCTTACAACCCCCACCAGGCAGTGTACCTGATCGTTGTAGTATAGTATAGTGACAAGTACCGGGGGATTGATCGTTCAGCTTAGGAATAGTGTTGCTAGGATTAGAAAACCTAATTACTAGTTCTAAAGGTGAGGGATGATTATTTTTTGTGTTTTTATATTTTTATGAAAGCAAGTAAAATCTCGGTTTTTGAAAGAGTGGGCGGAATTAGTTGCTATTCAACTAACCCAAAACTAAGATGCAATCAAAATAAAATACTGAAAATGAAAATAAACTAATTATACTAAAGTTGTGAGCAGTAATTGGAGAAAATGTGTTTACTTAGATTTCACTACTCCCTAGATATCTTTTACATGTTAATTACTTGTTATAATTGCATGGATGACGGATTGTAATCCTTAATACCATTCATGGGTGGCATACATAACTCCCCAATTCTATGAGCTCTTATCTCCTCCTACACCATGCCCAGCACAACTATAGGGATTGTAAATAGTGGCTCATGCATTAAATACAACCAATAAAGACCTAGTACGCCTCGGTTCATGTTTCTTAAGACGTTCAAGCATGTTACCATTTGGAGATCTGCAAGTTTTCTTAAGCCTAACATATAAAATCATTCATCCAAGACAAGAATAAACAAGTAATCAACACATAATCAATATCTAGGTTTCATTAGATCTAAGCAAACATGAAAGAGATCTAGCCTAGCATAATGGAATTGAGACAAGAACAAGATATAGACAACCAACACATAGACATATTGATTGAATTAGAAGAACACTTATCTCAATTACAATGCAAGGTATCAAGGGTTTGGAACCCTTGAAAAACCTGTAAAAGTTGCACCAAAATCGTCTTTAGGGTTTCTCCAAAACTTCTCTTTTTTAATGTGAAAAACTAGAAAACTATATATAGGAAAATCGGGGTGACGGCGTCAAGAACAAGGGTGTGACGCCATCATCTCGCCGCCAAATACTTCCTCGGACGGCCTTGATCTACTTCTGACGCCCTGTGTGACGCCGTCATGAACTACGGATTTTTATTCTTAGGGTTTTGACGCCGTCAATAACAACTCTTGACGCCTTCATGAGCTACGGATTTTAATTCTTGAGGTTTGACGCCGTCATGACTTTACTCTTGACGCCTTCATGTACTGTTCCAGCATGGAAAATTGAGACTTTGCCGTTTTCTTCACTTTTATGCTCCAAAAACGTCCAAAATGGCTTCTTTTCCAGAATTCACTCTCCAAGTACCTAAAACACAAAAGGAACGATTTAGGGCAATATTTGATCAAATAAATTCGGATTCGGGCTTAAATGACCCCCTAAAAACGGATCATTTTTTGCCTCATCATATACCCTTACACTTGAGATTTGCTTGTCCTCAAGCAAATGCGCTTTTATTCTACTCAAAAGACAAGTTAGGGGTCATTTAACACTAATATAAAAGTAATTACAACAAATAATCATTCCACTAAAGACCAATAGACAAGCACGGAGGTCATACACTAGCACCTCACAAATAGTGTTTAGATACTCACATCTCTCGGGTGTATGATGAGGCGAAAAATGATCCGTTTTTAGGGGGTTATTTAAGCCCGAATCCGAATTTATTTGATCAAATATTGCCCTAAATCGTTCCTTTTGTGATTTTAGGTGTTTGGAGAGTGAATTCTGGAAAAGAGGCTATTTTGGACGTTTTTGGAGCATAAAGTGAAGAAAACGACAAAGTACCAAAAATCCAAGCTGAAGATACAAGGTGACGGCGTCAAGACCAAAAGCTTGACGGCGTCAGACATGAAGAATAATTTACCGTAGCTGGTGACGGCGTCAGATGGAGAGGTGACGGCGTCAAAGTGGCCAAAAATAAAATACCGAAGGTGGTGACGGCGTCACATAGGCCGTCACAAGTGGATCTAGGGCGTCCGAGGAAGTATATGGCGGCGAGGTGACGGCGTCAGATTTAACTCTTGACGCCGTCAGAACGATTTTCCTATATATAGTTTTCTAGTTTTTTTCATAAAAGGAGAGAAGTTTTGGTGAAACCCTAAAGACGATTTTGGTGCCTCTTTCACAGGTTTTTCAAGGGTTCCAAACCCTTGAGACCTTGCATTGTAATTGAGATAAGTGTACTTTCAATTCAATCAATATGTCTATGTGTTGGTTGTTTATCTCTTGTTCTTGTCTCAATTTTACTATGCTAGGCTAGATATCTCTTGTGTTTGCTTAGATCTAATGAAACCTAGATGTTGATTATGTGTTGATTACTTGTCTATTCTTGTTTTGAATGAATGATTTATATGTTAGGCTTAAGAAAACTGGCAGATCTCCAAATGGTAACATGCTTGAACGTCTTAAGAAACATGAACCGAGGCGTACTAGGTCTTTATTGGTTGTATTTAATGCATGAGCCACTGTTTACAATCCCTATAGTTGTGCTGGGTCATGGTGTAGGAGGAGATAAGAGCTCATAGAGTTGGGGAGTTATGTATGCCACTCCACGAATGGTATTAAGGAATACAACCCGTCATTCATACAAGTGTAACAAGTAATTAACATGTAAAAGATATCTAGGGAGTAATGAAGTCTAAGTAAACACAATTTCTCCAATTACTGCTCACAACCTTAGTTTAATTAGTTTAATTTCATTTTTAATATTTTATTTTGATTATATCTTAGCTTTGGGTTAGTTGAATAGCAACTAATTCCGCCCACTCCTTCAAAACCCGAGATTTTAATTGCTTTCATAAAAATATAAAAACACAAAAATAATCATCTCTCACCTCTAGAACTATTAATTAGGTTTTCTAATCCTAGCGACACTATTCCTAAGCTGAACGATCAATCCCCCGGTACTTGTCACTATACTATACTAAAACGATCAGGTACACTGCCTGGTGGGGGTTGTAAGCTTCTCGAGATCCCTTGAGAGGTAAAGCAAGGTGCGATTCCCACGCATCAAGTTTTTGGCGCCGTTGCCGGGGAATAGTTATTGTCTAGGTTAGGATTTCTTTTTATTAGGTCTACTTGTTAGATTCCTTTCTAGTAAGATTTTTATTTTTATTTTTAGGTCTTCTTTAGTCTATCTCATTTCTTTGTGCCTTTGTTAGTAAATTAACCCCATTGACTATTCCGTTGACCATTATGGAAAACGCGAATCCACCCCTTTCCCCTGAAGAAGTGGCTGTGTTACGTGAACAGATTGAGAGTGAGATTAGAGAGCTTAGAGAGCTTAATAGGTTGGTTAAGATTGAACTCGAACATACATTTAGTGACCTAGCAACCGCCTTGTATTCAAATAAGGACACTAGGGACACCAATAGTGGAATCCAAGTTAAGGACCCCTCATCATCCAAACATGTCCACTTTGTCAATGTTGTCACCATTAAGCCGATAGATAGGGAGATAGAGGAGAGTGAAAAAGATGAAGTTAGAGTAGAAGCCAATAGTGAGGATGAGAGTGGGGAAGTTGAGGTTAATAAGGATGAGGAATTAGAGGAGGTAGAACCTATAGAGGAGTATTTTGATAAGTTGCCAACCAAGGAAGAACGGGAATACCATAAGGATTTATTCGATAGTCCCGAGACAACATATATCTTTGGCGATCCCCTGATCAAAATGGGAGACCCCTCTAACATTAACATCCCATGCAATATCGGGCACATGCATGTATGGAAAGCTTACACAGACCCTAGATCCCCCGTGAACATTATGTCTAGGACTTATTACAATTGGGTGATGAAGAAGCAACTCAATTTTAGGATGATGCCCGGTAAAAGTTGGATAAGTAATTTTGCAGGAAGAGTTAAGGGAGTACATGTGATTATAGGGAATCTCACCTATGAGATTGATTTTATGATAGTGGAAGACACTCGTCCCGTGATAGATGCTTGCCTAAGCCAAATTATATTCGGGAAGCCTTTTGTTGAAGCCACTAGAATGAGTTATGATCCGACTTTAGGGATAGTTAGGTTCAAGAAAGACAATGATGAGGTTGCTTATCAAATGCCCTACAAGATTGAGCAATACCGCCTTCTCTCTAATTTCGAAAAGGAACGTAAGCAAGCGGCTTATTATAGGAATGATGAGGATAGACGTAGAGGAGTAGAGTATGTTAGAAATAGGATGCTTGGTTTCTACAAAGAATGCTTGCAACTAGGTCCGGAATACAAAACTGATTTAGAAGACGACCTAGAGAGTGGAACCAATGATGAGATCACGTAGTAACCCACGACTTTGAGTCTAGCTACAAGACTCGTAAATAAAGAAAAGCGCTTCTTGGGAGGCAACCCATGTTTTGTGTGAATTTTATTTGTTTGATTGTTATTTGCTTCCGTATGCATGTTTTATTTTTATTGTTGGTTGATCATGTTTCTCTACTAAAATGTGGAAATACTTTATTATGTTGTTTAGCCTAGTCTTAACTTCAACCTAAAGGTATTTTTGCAAAAGATGAGTGTAAGGGGAAACCCCAAATATGTTTTTAAGAAACAAACCGATCATGATTCTCCACAATATTAAATGAACATGTATATTCGTATTTGTTAGAGTCAAATGCTTGTATTGAGTCATAATGAAGTTTTGCAGGATTTTCCAGGAAGTAGGACAAAGTTTTTCCAGAAATTTTCCGGAAACTTAACATAAGAATTTCTGCAGGTCCATTCTGACGGCGTCAGGGTATTGCTCTTGACGGCGTCAGGAGTCAAAAATCTGGAAATTTTACCGATTTTGTTTTTCTAACGGAGTCTTATGGTTTTTGTGAATTATTAAGTTTTATAATCTCCAGGAAATCTGCAAACTTCATTCCACAAGCATTATATCTTACTTTGTTTTCTAGGATTTAGTGACTTATATAGGATGCCGCCGATTTTACGCGAGGTTGCCTTGTCTACTTTTGTCAGGATTTACAGGTTATTTATGACAAGAAGATGATTTATATTCTGGAAGGGAAGCTTTGATTGTTCGTTTTCTTGGAGGAAGATTTAACCTGGCCAACCTAAAATCCATACCGAGCGAATCAGGGGAGTATTTGATTTCATTCTCTTTACTTTTTTAACGTTTACATTCTTTACTTGAACATTGGGGACAATGTTCATCTTAAGTGTAAGGGGAGGGTAAAAAGATGATACCTTACATATGCACTTTCGCTTGAGTTTGTTTTGTTTGATAGTAGATGAGTAATAAAACTACGAGAAATACTTGTTAGTGTAATTTTAGCGCCAAATTTAAAATTTTTCACAACATTTAGGAGTGAAACTTTAGCCATAGCAAGCGTCTCATGGATAGGAGGTTGTATGACTAGCACATAACCGTATATTCAGAAAAATTTTCCACCCAAAAATGTGAGGTTCGCTTTTAGATTTGATAGGAAAAGCATTTACTATTAGTACTTATGAGTGTACCGGTAGCATTTAGATTCTAGAACTTGCGTTAGTGATGCATCCCGAGACCGCTAGTGAGACTACATTCGTGTGGTAGGATTTACTACATGATAAGAGGCATTAGGATCACCCTTGTGTTAAACCCGTATCATGATTACTTGACCATTTAAGTCATATTACTTGGCTAGTTAAGTCAACTAATTTTTCCCACACCCTTAGCGTTGTACTCATTTTTAGTACACGATACCCCTAGTACACCCCTCCGAGCCTATCTTTTCGTTTCTAACTTTAAGCATTTTACTTAAAGGAAGAATTTGTTACACCCCACTTAAATGTACACCCAAATCGCTTTAGCCTTCCGTGTATGCGCTCATTTTTAGTGCATTATTGTTATTTGTTAAACCCTAAGTTAACTTTCTAATTGATTACATGGTTGCTAAGTCGAGTCATATCCTTGTACATATTGTTTTGGGACGATTGGGACTCGTGGGTAAGTACTTATTTTATGGAGTAATGGGGAAGAACATCACTTATTACCCCCATACGTACGTTAATCTTAAAAGTGCTCCAAGTGTTTTGATTTTCTTAATTCGAGTCATTAGATTAGTTTAATGTAAAGTATGTAAAGATTCAAGTGTAAGGGGAATTCTCATCTCCTATGATGTATTATTTTGGATGGTAGGGTAAGAGTGTATGCAAAAAAAAAAAAAAAAAAAAAAAAAAAAAAAAAAAATCGAAAAAACAAGACAAAGAAAAAAAAAATAGAAAAAGAAAAAAAAAAAAAAAGAGAAAAAAACATACGGACTACCATCCCGTTTTTATTCTATGTTCATTTTATGTTTTTGTTATTTTTCATTTGTTAGCTTAAGTCGAGTCTAGTCTTGGCTTAGCAACGCCATCTTATACATGTAATTAACCAAGATTGTTAACTCGCCACCAGTAAAACTTCCTTTATCCAACAAAACCGTGTAATTCATATCCCTATACCTAACGTTATAACCCTTTAAAAGACCTCTTTGATAGTTTATCCTAGGTGCTTACGCCATGTGGTGGAGGTTTGATCCTTTCCCAAGCCTATGGTAATCTATTTTGCTATGACAGGTAGTGAGAGATATCTTCCATTTCCATAATGTTATATTACTTTATTACACCCGAGAGATGTGAGTATCTAAACACTATTTGTGAGGTGCTTGTGTATGACCTCCGTGCTTGTCTATTGGTCTTTAGTGGAACGATTATTTGTTGTAATTACTTTTATATTAGTGTTAAATGACCCCTAACTTGTCTTTTGAGTAGAATAAAAGCTCATTTGCTTGAGGACAAGCAAATCTCAAGTGTAAGGGTATATGATGAGGCGAAAAATGATCCGTTTTTAGGGGGTCATTTAAGCCCGAATCCGAATTTATTTGATCAAATATTGCCCTAAATCGTTCCTTTTGTGATTTTAGGTGTTTGGAGAGTGAATTCTGGAAAAGAGGCTATTTTGGACGTTTTTGGAGCATAAAGTGAAGAAAACGACAAAGTACCAAAAATCCAAGCTGAAGATACAAGGTGACGGCGTCAAGACCAAAAGCTTGACGGCGTCAGACATGAAGAATAATTTACTGTAGCTGGTGACGGCGTCAGATGGAGAGGTGACGGCGTCAAAGTGGCCAAAAATAAAATACCGAAGGTGGTGACGGCGTCACATAGGCCGTCACAAGTGGATCTAGGGCGTCCGAGGAAGTATATGGCGGCGAGGTGACGGCGTCAGATTTAACTCTTGACGCCGTCAGAACGATTTTCCTATATATAGTTTTCTAGTTTTTTTCATAAAAGGAGAGAAGTTTTGGTGAAACCCTAAAGACGATTTTGGTGCCTCTTTCACAGGTTTTTCAAGGGTTCCAAACCCTTGAGACCTTGCATTGTAATTGAGATAAGTGTACTTTCAATTCAATCAATATGTCTATGTGTTGGTTGTTTATCTCTTGTTCTTGTCTCAATTTTACTATGCTAGGCTAGATATCTCTTGTGTTTGCTTAGATCTAATGAAACCTAGATGTTGATTATGTGTTGATTACTTGTCTATTCTTGTTTTGAATGAATGATTTATATGTTAGGCTTAAGAAAACTGGCAGATCTCCAAATGGTAACATGCTTGAACGTCTTAAGAAACATGAACCAAGGCGTACTAGGTCTTTATTGGTTGTATTTAATGCATGAGCCACTGTTTACAATACCTATAGTTGTGCTGGGTCATGGTGTAGGAGGAGATAAGAGCTCATAGAGTTGGGGAGTTATGTATGCCACTCCACGAATGGTATTAAGGAATACAACCCGTCATTCATACAAGTGTAACAAGTAATTAACATGTAAAAGATATCTAGGGAGTAATGAAGTCTAAGTAAACAAAATTTCTCCAATTACTGCTCACAACCTTAGTTTAATTAGTTTAATTTCATTTTTAATATTTTATTTTGATTATATCTTAGCTTTGGGTTAGTTGAATAGCAACTAATTCCGCCCACTCCTTCAAAACCCGAGATTTTAATTGCTTTCATAAAAATATAAAAACACAAAAATAATCATCTCTCACCTCTAGAACTATTAATTAGGTTTTCTAATCCTAGCGACACTATTCCTAAGCTGAACGATCAATCCCCCGGTACTTGTCACTATACTATACTAAAACGATCAGGTACACTGCCTGGTGGGGGTTGTAAGCTTCTCGAGATCCCTTGAGAGGTAAAGCAAGGTGCGATTCCCACGCATCAGTGTAATAAAGTAATATAACATTATGGAAATGGAAGATATCTCTCACTACCTGTCATAGCAAAATAGATTACCATAGGCTGGGGAAAGGATCAAACCTCCACCACATGGCGTAAGCACCTAGGATAAACTATCAAAGAGGTATTTTTAAAGGGTTGTAACGTTAGGTATAGGGATATGAATTACACGGTTTTGTTGGATAAAGGAAGTTTTACTGGTGGCGAGTTAACAATCTTGGTTAATTACATGTACAATATGGCGTTGCTAAGCCAAGACTCGACTCGACTCGACTTAAGCTAATAAATGAAAAATAACTAAAAACATAAAATGAACATAGAATGAAACGGGATGGTAGTCCGTATGTTTTTTCTCTTTTTCTTTTTCTTCTATTTTTTTTTTTTTTTTTTTTTTTTTTTTTTTTTTTTGCATACACTCTTACCCTACCATCCAAAATAATACATCATAGGGAATGAACATTCCCCTTACACTTGAATCTTTACATACTTTACAATCAACTATTCTAATGACTCGAATTAAGAAAATCAAAACACTTGGAGCACTTTTAAGATTAACGTACATATGGGGGTAATAAATGATGTTCTTCCCCATTACTCCATAAAATAAGTACTTACCCATGAGTCCCAATCGTCCCAAAATAATATGTACAAGGATATGACTCGACTTAGCAACCATGTAAGCAATTAGAAAGTTAACTTAGGGTTTAACAATTAACAATAATGCACTAAAAATGAGCGCATACACGGAAGGCTAAGGCGATTTGGTTGTACATTTAAGTGGGGTGTAACAAATTCTTCCTTTAAGTAAAATGCTTAAAGTTAGAAACGAAAAGATAGGCTCGGAGGGGTGTACTAGGGGTTTCATGTACTAAAAATGAGTACAACGCTAAGGGTGTGGGAAAAATTAGTTGACTTAACTAGCCAAGTAATATGACTTAAATGGTCAAGTAATTATAATACGGGTTTAACACAAGGGTGATCCTAATGCCTCTTATCATGTAGTAAATCCTACCACGCGAATGTAGTCTCACTAGCGGTCTCGGGATGCATCACTAACGCAAGTTCTAGAATCTAAATGCTACCGGTACACTCATAAGCACTAATAGTAAATGCTTTTCCTATCAAATCTAAAGGCGAACCTCACATTTTTGGGTGGAAAATTTTTCTGAATATACGGTTATGTGCTAGTCATACAATCTCCTATCCATGAGACGCTTGCTATGGCTAAAGTTTCACTCCTAAATGTTGTAAAAAATTTTAAATTTGGCGCTAAAATTACACTAACAAGTATTTCTCATAGTTTTATTACACATTTACCATTGAACAAGATAAACTCAAGCGAAAGTGCATATGTAAGGTATCATCTTTTTACCCTCCCCTTACACTTAAGATAAACATTGTCCCCAATGTTCAAGTAAAGAATGTAAAAGTGAAAAAGTAAAGAGAATGAAATCAAATACTCCCCTGATTCGCTCGGTATGGATTATAGGTTGGCCAGGTTAAATCTTCCTCCAAGAAAATGAATAATCAAAGCTTCCCTTCCAGAATATAAATCATCTTCTTGTCATACATAACCTGTAAATCCTGACAAAAATAGACAAGACAACCTCGCGTAAAATCGGCGGCATCCTATATAAGTTACTAAATCCTAGAAAACAAAGTAAGATATAATGCTTGTGGAATGAAGTTTGCAGATTTCCTGGAGATTATAAAACTTAATAATTCACAAAAACTATGAGACTCCGTTAGAAAAACAAAACCGGTAAAATTTCAAGATTTTAACTCCTGACGCCGTCAGAATGGACCTGCAGAAATTCTTATGTTAAGTTTCCGGAAAATTTCTGAAAAAAACTTGGTCCTACTTCCCGGAAAATCCTGCAAAACTTCATTATGCTCATTTAATATTGTGGAGAATCATGATCGGTTTGTTTCTTAAAAACATATTTGGGGTTTCCCCTTACACTTATCTTTTGCAAAAATACTTTTAAGTTGGAGTTAAGACTAGGCCAAACAACATAGTAAAGTATTTCCACATTTTAATTGAGAAACATGATCAACCAACAATAAAAATAAAACATGCATACGGAAGCAAATAACAATCAAACAATTAAAATCACACAAAACATGGGTTGCCTCCCAATAAGCGCTTTTCTTTATTTACGAGTCTTGTAGCTAGACTCAAGGCTATGGGTTACTACGTGATTCGGGTGAGTTCCTCATTGAGGATATCCTTGGGATCAAACTTAGGTTTCAACTTCCTATCGGTTTCCTTAGTGTGGTATGACCTTTCAAACTTTTCTCCATCCGGATCATACAAAGTTATTCTAATATGCCATGACCCGTCACCTTCTTTAGGTGGCTTGTCCCACCTCCATTTACACTTATCTCCCTCTCTTTTCCATTTATTCCTTTCTATGTTGATGGGCATTACGCTTAATAACTCAATCATCTTCCTAAAGACTAAGGGGTCCTCAAAGGGGTCTAACTCTTCATCTCTAGCTATGAGTTGTTCTACCGAATGTGTCTTTTCAACAAAGTCTTTTTCTAGATAGAATGGGCATTGAGGTCCTATAAAGTTCCTTTCTATCCAATGTCCATATCTAGACGGTCTCCTATTCATCTCTATGCAATGCGGTGTCGGTTCATCATCACAATCATAACTATGCTTCTTTACATCGTACACCGACCAAGTATCACCTTCACCTACCGCTATCTTAGACTCCTTACAATCTATCATGGCGCTAGCGGTTGCTAAAAATCCTCTTCCTACCAATAAAGGGCATGTAGTGTCACTAACCATGTCTAGGACGTGAAAATCCGCTAATATAGTTAACTTTCCTACGTGAACAACTACATCCTTAATCATTCCAACCGGGTGGGCGATACTCCCATCCGCTAGCCCTATCAATACCTCCGTTTCCTCTAACTTTCCTAGCTTAAGAGCGGTGAATAAGGATAGGGGAATCAAGTTGAGGCTTGACCCTAAATTGGCTAGTGTGTCGAAAGCTTCGGATCTTCCTATCTTACAAGGCAAAACAAATATACCCGGATCATCAAGCTTTTTAGGCAACTTGTTTTGAACGAAGGCGGTCCCATTTTTACCTAGCTTATACTTCTCATATTTTTCTAGGAGGGCACTATAGTAAGGAGCACGCGCTAAGACATCAATGACGGGGCGTTCAAGGTGAAGCTCTTTGAATTCATCGTCAAGGTCTTGCGTAGGGGGTGTTTCAACTATGCTTTTGACCAGCTCTATAGTGGGTGTTTTATTTGATTGGTCCTTTTGGGGAACTTGGTTTTGTTTGAAACACGTGCTCGTTGATTTAACCGAGTAGTATTGTGGACACGAAGTGGGTGACGAAACTGAGGATATGGAATTAACAGTTAGTTTCGGATTCTTGACCGTGTCGCTTGGGAGTGCTCCCATTTCTCGGTCATTGAGAACTTTTAACAATGCATCAATTCTAGTGGTCATCTCGCTTTGCTTTTGTTTGAAATCGGTTTCAAACTTAGATATGCGAGCTTCTTGAGATGCCATGAACTTTGACATCAATCCTTCAAGATTGTTGGTACTACCATAGTTGTTAGAAGGATTGTTGTTGAAATTATGGTTGGAGGGTGGACCGTTTGGTTGGTAACGATTAGGCGGATTGGAAGAATTGGATTGATTTTGTTTCCACCTAAGGTTTGGGTGATTTTTCCATGAGGGGTTGTATGAATCACCGTAAGGGTTTGGCTCGGGCTTGAAAGTGTACCACTTATCTCCCGCTTCGTCGGTACGCGTGGATGCGTAGTCCGCAAAAGCTGTTCCGGGGAGTTCCACACAATTACGAGTGTCATGGGGACCACTACATAATTCGCATGAAGAAGTGATTTTGTTCACTTGACTTGAAGGCTTAGGAGCATCGTAAGATTTCATGAGAAACTTGACTTGGTCCTCAAGTTCCATGATCCTACGGTCGGGAGTGCTAGAGTTGTTCGAAGGCAAAGATATTGCCTTGACCGTTTTGTTCAAATCACGAGGATCGTTCCAACTTTCGTTGTCATAGAGAGCAATATCTTCTATGAGTTCCCATGATTGTTCCGCACTAAGATCACGTAGCTTACCATCGGCCAATTGGTCAATGGCTCACCTTGTGGAGATGTCGATATGGTCATAGAAGATTTGGACTTGGAGCCAAAGATCTATGCCATGATGAGGGACTTTTTGGAGTAAGTCCTTGAAACGAGTCCATGCTTCATAAAGAGATTCATTTTGACGTTGTTGGAACATCAAGATGTCATTCCTAAGCTTAGTAGTTCTCCCCGGTGGGAAAAATTGAGCAAGGAAACGAGTGGTGAGATCATCCCATGTGGTGATGGATCCCGCGGGTAAACGCTCAAGCCATTGACTAGCTTGATCCCGTAAAGAGAATTGGAATAGGCGTAAATGGGTAGTCTCTCTAGTTTCAACACCTAGGTCTATGGAATCTACGATTTTGAGAAAGTCCTTAAGATGTTGGTTTGGATCTTCGGAACGAAGTCCATGGAATGCACATCCGCTTTGCACCAACCAGATGGTTTCGGATCGCAAGGGGGTCACGTTGGCTCCGGTGAGCTCAATGGTGTTTCGGTAGCGTTGGTGGCTAGGTCGGGAGTACTCTCCTAAGGTTCGGGGCCTAAGGGGTTCTAATGGTGGGTTTTGTTGTGGTGGGATGACGGGTTCAAAGATGTTACCACCTTCCATGATGTCGGATGGTAAAGAGTTACGAACAAAGGCACGAAGAAATAAGATAGACTAAAGAAGACCTAAAAATAAAAATAAAAATCTTACTAGAAAGGAATCTAGCAAGTAGACCTAATAAAAAGAAATTCTAACCTAGACAATAACTATTCCCGGGGCTGCGGCGTCAAAAACTTGATGCGTGGGAATCGCAACAAGCTTTACCTCTCGAGGGATCTCGAGAAGCTTACAACCTCCACCAGGCAGTGTACCTGGTCGTTGTAGTATAGTATAGTGACAAGTACCGGGGGATTGATCGTTCAGCTTAGGAATAGTGTCGCTAGGATTAGAAAACCTAATTACTAGCTCTAAAGGTGAGGGATGATTATTTTTTGGTTTTTTTATATTTTTATGAAAGCAAGTAAAATCTCGGTTTTTGATAGAGTGGGCGGAATTAGTTGCTATTCAACTAACCCAAAACTAAGATGCAATCAAAATAAAATACTGAAAATGAAAATAAACTAATTATACTAAAGTTGTGAGCAGTAATTGGAGAAAATGTGTTTACTTAGATTTCACTACTCCCTAGATATCTTTTACATGTTAATTACTTGTTATAATTGCATGGATGACGGATTGTATTCCTTAATACCATTCATGGGGTGGCATACATAACTCCCCAATTCTATGAGCTCTTATCTCCTCCTACACCATGCCCAGCACAACTATAGGGATTGTAAACAGTGGCTCATGCATTAAATACAACCAATAAAGACCTAGTACGCCTCGGTTCATGTTTCTTAAGACGTTCAAGCATGTTACCATTTGGAGATCTGCCAGTTTTCTTAAGCCTAACATATAAAATCATTCATCCAAGACAAGAATAAACAAGTAATCAACACATAATCAATATCTAGGTTTCATTAGATCTAAGCAAACACGAAAGAGATCTAGCCTCGCATAATGGAATTGAGACAAGAACAAGATATAGACAACCAACACATAGACATATTGATTGAATTAGAAGAACACTTATCTCAATTACAATGCAAGGTATCAAGGGTTTGGAACCCTTGAAAAACCTGTAAAAGTTGCACCAAAATCGTCTTTAGGGTTTCTCCAAAACTTCTCTTTTTTAATGTGAAAAACTAGAAAACTATATATAGGAAAATCGGGGTGACGGCGTCAAGAACAAGGGTGTGACGCCGTTATCTCGCCGCCAAATACTTCCTCGGACGGCCTTGATCTACTTCTGACGCCCTGTGTGACGCCGTCATGAACTACGGATTTTTATTCTTAGGGTTTTGACGCCGTCAATAACAACTCTTGACGCCTTCATGAGCTACGGATTTTAATTCTTGAGGTTTGACGCCGTCATGACTTTACTCTTGACGCCTTCATGTACTGTTCCAGCATGGAAAATTGAGACTTTGCCGTTTTCTTCACTTTTATGCTCCAAAAACGTCCAAAATGGCTTCTTTTCCAGAATTCACTCTCCAAGTACCTAAAATCACAAAAGGAACGATTTAGGGCAATATTTTATCAAATAAATTCGGAATCGGGCTTAAATGACCCCCTAGAAACGGATCATTTTTCGCCTCATCAGAGATATTTATGGGGACCATGCTGTATCGTGCGCTGATATTATTGGTATTAAACACTGACATAACGTGGTGCGCGATACTCTTGTTGACATCTGTTCTTGGTCAGGGATTTTGGCTCGTAAAGAAGTTGACATCGGGCTTTGTGGAGAACGGGACAAACCCTTACGTCCAGCTGATATGTTGCTCTACTCTCGGGATGGAGGACAAGACGTATGTGTAGATTTGACAGGGTTGTCGCACTTGACGCAGACTGGTATGGTTGATTTTGTGCCGGGTCGTGTGGTGATTGATGCTGCACAACGTAAACGCGTCAAGTATAAGGCTAAGCGTGCGGATATTGGATATGGGTTTCTCCCCTTCTCATTCTCCTCTTTTGGGGAACTTGAGAAGGATGTAGTAACCTTATTGAAGCGAATCCGAAAGTTCTCGATGACCCAAGACATTGGAGCACGTGTTGCTGCTCATATCTTTAGTAGGATTAGCTTTTCTATAGCTAGATGAGTAGGAGCCCAGTTAGTATCTCGGCTCCCCTCTAATTTCTTGTAAATCCTATGATTTCTCTAATAAAGTGATGTTTATAATAAAAATAAATAAAAATAATAAAATAATAATAATAATAATAATAATAATAATAATAATAATAATAATAATAATAATAATAATAATAATAATAATAATAACAATAACAATAACAATAACAATAACAAATAACAAATAACAATAACAACTTCTTCTTTCCACCCTATCACACACAGTTACAAACAAGAACAAATCATGGTTCGCTGTCCAAGATTCAATGCTCCTTCGATTGTCCGCACATCATGGACTGCCACTAATCCAGGGAGGAGATTCTATTGTTGTTCTAAGAGTTATGGCTTTATAAATTGGTACGACCCAGAAATGTGTCCAAGAGCCATTCAAATCATACCCGGATTATTGCGATCTATGAATGATCTTCGAGCAACAGTGAATCAACAAGCTACACAAGCTAGAAGATTGAAGTTAATTTTAGGTGTTATTTGGTTTGTTTTTGTGGTGTATTTTATGACAGGAAAATGAAATGGGTATGATTATGATTTGGTTGTGGTATGGTTATTGTTTTTGCAAGTATGGTAATGTTTAGAATCATGTATGTTATGTTATTTCGTAGGTTTTGTTTAATGAAATGGTTATTGTTAATGGAATGGTTATTGTTTTGTTTAGAATCATGTATGTCATGTTTAAAGATGTATCTTGTTATGGTTAATTAAATTGTTATGGTTTTTGCAACAATGGTATTTGAAGTTCATTTTAGATTTAGTAAACTGTGAAAGATGTATCTTGTGAAAGGTGTGAAAGGTCAAAATAACCATACACTTAAAAGATCAAAATTGGATGCTAAGTCAACTGTGAAAGGTCAAAATAACCACCAAGTCTAACAACTAAAAACTAAAATGTCAAATGGCCATAAACTGTGAAATTCCAACTGTAAAAGGTCAAAATAAAAGCTCTGCATAACTCACCAAGTCTAACAACTTAAATGTCAACTGGTTATAAATTGTGAAATGGGAATAAAAGCACCATAAATCATAAACTGTGAAAAGGTCAAAATAACCATACAATTTGCAACACCATCAATCATAAACTGTGAAATGGTCAAAATGACCATACACAGTATCACAAAAACACCATAACTCAATAACTTTGGCAAACTGATATAAGCATAATCTGTGAAATGGTAACACAGTGAAATCATAAACCATAAATCAAAAAAACCATATGTTTTTCAAAAGCATACACCAATAACACAGTTTGATGACAAACTCAGATAAACATGAGCCTAGATAACATAGTTTGATGACAAACTGAGACAAGTGAGTCTAAACTAAGACTACCACTACCATTAGTCTAAACTAAGACTACCACAGTTTGGACAAACAGAAACTACCAAAGTTTGGACACCAACTATCAAAGTTTGGACAAAATAAGCATACACAAGATAAGACCATCAGTAAACAACCTTTTCTTTACCCTTGTTCATTGGGTCCTTATTTGCAGCAGCAACAAGTTTTCTTGATGATCTTGTATTGGCAGATGGTGAATCCCTTATGACAATCCCTTGAGATGCTCTTGCAGGTGGTGAATTTGGAGCAGGCTGAGTACTTGGTTCTTTGCCTTTCCCTGCACTTGGTTTTGTTGCACTAGGTTTTGTAGATGTCTTCCTTTTCTTGTGTGTTGCACTAGGTTTTGCTCCCATCTTTTGACCTTTGCATGACCTTCTATTGTGTCCCAGTTCCTTGCATAATACACATCTAATAGTCTTTCCAGCCCTACTTAACTTTCCACCCTACTTAACCATTTATTCAACTTCAATTACACTTTTCTTCCCCTTTTTTGGGTGGTCTGTCTAATTGTGGATGATGCACATGTGGAATCAATGTGATTGGAGCTTTGTATTTAGGCCAATGCTCTGGTCCATTGAAATAAGCAATTTTGAAGCAATACATCTTTTGCCATGTTTTGAGCCAATAGGAAGAGTGAACCCATGTTTTTGGATACCATATTAACCTCAACATCATCTATCAAGTTATCCTGATCTTCTAAAACCTCATCATCAACTTCAGTATTTGTCCTATCCTTTTTGTTAATCTTATTAGGTTCACCTGTTTCTGTTTCCACTATAGGCTCATCATCACCTCTATTCAACCCAGTAGATTGACCCCTTTTAGTATTCACATTATTAGGATAAAAAGAATCAAAATCCTCCATATCAATTTCAGTTGTCCAAATTTTTAGATGGTTTACTTGTGCACTTGCATGTTCTTTCTCAGGCACAACATTATCCCGAACATGGTCTAAGGAACTAGAACCCAATGACTTCGCAATTATAGAAGTTGTTAAGGAAGAAGAAGAGGAGGATTTAGATGATGATTATTTCAATTTATATCCCACAAAAGAGGAAATCGCCTACTATAACAATCTCATTGATAATCCTCGGACTCCTTTTGTTAGGATTGACCCTAAGATTAAGAGAGGTGACCCTGAGAATGTGAAGATACCATGTATGATTGGGTATAAATGCATTGATCAAGCCTGCATCGATTTCGAATCCCCAATCAACGTTATGTCTTCAAGTGTTTATAATAATATAGTAAAAACAAGACTCGAACCTAGGAAAGATCCCAAATACCCCGGTGGAGTTTGTAATTTTGTCGGGAGAGTTAAAGGTTTGCATGTCTTTGTTGGGAACTTTACTTATGTCGTTGACTTTATGGTTGTTGAAGACTTGGCTAATGTTATAGATTGTCACTTATCTCATGTTGTATTAGGTAAGCCATTTATTGAGGAGTCTAAGTTAAAACACGATCGAATGGAAGGAACGGTCCAATTTTCTAATGAAATCGATAGGATCACCTATAGGATGCCTAATAAAATGAAGGAGTTCCGTTATGTGCCTCAACTTGATATGGATAACATTAGTGCGATATTAACGAAGAAGATAAGAATAAACGAATGAATTTTGTTTGGGAGAAGAGAAGCCTTTACTATAAGAATTGCTTAACCCTTGGGCCTAAGTATAAAGTTGACATGGAAGTAGTTCAAAGGTTAATAGAATCAATTGAAAAGTGGGAAAGGAACACGGTAGGATGTGACCTTGAGTCTAGCTACAAGACTCGTAAATAAAGAAAAGCGCTTCTTGGGAGGCAACCCAAGCTTTATTTGTTTGATTGTTTGTTTATTTGATTTTATTTGTTTCCGTATGCATGCTTTATTTTATTGTTTTTGGCTCATGTTTCAAAATAAATTGTGAAAATGCTTTACCTTGTTGTTTAACTTCGTCTTAACTTCATAAAAACGTATTTCGCAAAAGGTAAGTGTAAGGGAAATCTAAATTTGTTTCTAAGAACGAGCTTGAACATGGACCACAACAATATTAAATGAACGTGCATATTAGTATTTGTTTGAGTCAAATACTTGTATCGAGTCATAATGATATTTTGCAAGAATTCCAGGAATTAAGGCGTGAGTTTTTCCTGAAATTTTCTGGAAACTTAACATAAGATTTCTGTCAGAACACTCTGACGGTGTCAGGATTATAACCTGACGACGTCAGGTGTAAAATTTTGAAAAATTTTCCGAGTTTTGTTTTTCTACCGGAGTCTTAAAGTTTTTGTTAATTCTTTAGTTTTATAAACTCCAAGAAATCTGCAAACATTCATTCCACAAGCTTTATATCTTTATATATATGGATTGCCGCCGATTTTACGCAAGGTTTGCCATGATTGTTTTCTCAGGTTTAACAGGTTATATTGGACAAGAAGATGATTTATATTTCTAGAGGGAAGCTTTCAACGTTCATTTTCTTGGAGGAGGATTTAACCTTGTTACCACATTATCCACACCAAACGATTCAGGGGAGTATTCGTCTCATTCTTTTACCTTCATTTCTTTTACATCCTTTTTATTGAACATTGGGGACAATGTTCAGCCTAAGTTTAAAGGGAGGGTAAATGATGATACCCTAGAGAATACAATTGCACTTGAGTTTGTTTGTTCAATAGTAGGTGTGTAATAAAACTGAGAGAAACACTTGTTAGGGCAATTTTAGCTCCAAATTTAAATTTTTTTTACAATATTTAGGAGTGAAGCTTTAGTCTTAATAAGGGTCTCATGGATAGAAGTTGTATGACTAGCACAAAAACCGTACCACTCAAAAATTTTCACCCCAAATATGTGAGGTTCGCCCCTAAATTTGTTAGGAGAAGATGCTTATGAGTGTACCGGTAGTACTTAGATTCTAGAACTTGCGTTAGTGATGCATCCTGAGACCGCTAGTGAGACTACATTCGTGTAGTAGGATTTACTACATGATAAGAGGCATTAGGATAACCCTTTTGTTTAAACCAGTATCATAATTACTTGACCAATGAAGTCATAATTACTTGACTAATAAAGTCAATTAATTTTTCCCACACCTTTGCGATGTACTCATTTTTAGTACACGATACCCCTAGTACACCCCTCCAAGCCTATCTATTCGTTTCTAACTTTAAGCATTTTACTTAAATATAGAATTTGTTTACAATCCACCCCAAATGTGCAACCAAATCGCCTTAGCCTTCCTTATATGCACTCATCTTTAGTGCATTATTGTTATATGTTTAAACCCTTAGTTAATTGTCTAATTGATTACATGGTTGCTAAGCCGAGTCATATCTTGTACATATTGTTTTGGGACGATTGGGACTCATGGGTAAAGTACTAGTGTTATGGAGTAATGGGGAAGAACATCATATATTACCCCAATATGTACATTAATCTAAAAAAGAACTCCAAGTGTTTTGATTATCTTAATTCGAGTCATTAGAATTTGTAAAGTATGTAAAAGTTCAAGTGTAAGGGGAATGCAAATCCCCTATGATGTATTATTTTGGATGGTAGGGCAAGAGTGTATACAAACAAAAAAAAAAAAAAAAAAAAAAAAGAAAAAAAAAATCAAGAAAAAGAAAAAAAAAAAAAAAAAAAACATACGGACTACCATCCCATTTCCTTTAATGTTTATTTTATGTTTTTTTTTAGTTTATGATTAGCTTAAGTCGAGTCGAGTCTTGGCTTAGCAACGCCACATTGTACATGTAATTGACCATGATGATTAACTCGCCACTAGTAAAGATTGCATTTATCCAACAAAACCGTGTTTATCATATCCCTACACCTCTCGTTATAACCCTTTAAAAGACCTCTTTGATAGTTTATCTTAGGTGCTTATGCCAAGTGGTGGAGGTTTGATTCTTTCCCAAGCCTATGGTAATCTATTTGCTATGACAGGTAGTGAGAGATATTTTCCATTTTCATATTTTGATATACTTTTATTACACCCGAATGTGAGTATCTAAACACTATTTGTGAGGTGCTAGTGTGTAATTTTCGTGCTTGTTTTGGTTGAAGTGGAACGATTATTTGTTGCAATTACTTTTATGTTAGTGTTAAATGATCCCTAGCTTGTATTTTGATTAGAATAAAAGCGCATTTGCTTGAGGACAAGCAAATCTCAAGTGTAAGGGTATTTGATGAGACGAAAAGTGTACCGCTTTTAGGGGGTCATTTATGCCCAAAGTTGAGATTATTTGATCAAATATTGCCCTAAATCGTTCCTTTTGTCATTTTAGATACTTTTGAGAAGAAATCTGGAAAATGAAGCATTTTGGACGTTTTTGAAGCGAAAAAGTGAAGAAAACGACAAAGTCTCCAAATCAGGTTGAATTTGGTACCTGATGGCGTCAGGATTTGCATGTGACGCCGTCACTCATTGACAAAGAGGTGGATAATTGATGAGGCGAAAAATAAACCACTTTTAGGGGGTCATTTAAGCCCGGAATTGAAGTTATTTGATCAAATATTGCCCTAAATCGTTCCTTTTGTGATTTTAGATACTTTGGGAGTGAAATCTGGAAAAGGAAGCAACTCAGACGTTTTTGGAGCATAAAAGTGAAGAAAACGCCAAAGTCTTAATTTTCCTTGCTGGGAACAGTAGGTGACGGCGTCAAGAGCAACATCCTGACGGCGTCAAGAGTAAATTCCATGACGACCCAGTACAGATTTGACGGTGTCACAAGAAAGGGCTTCAAGAGTAAAATTCATGACGGCCTGGAAATGCATAACACATGACGGCGTCAGAAGTAGATCAAGGCAGTCCGAGAAGAGTTTTGGCGGCGAGGTGACGGCGTCACAAGTTTGGTCTTGACGCCGTCAGACCCCTTTTCCTATATATAGTTTTCTAATTTTCACATTAAAAAGGAAAAAAGTTTTGGAGAAACCCTAAGTACGAACTTGGTGCGAATTTTACAGGTTTTTCAAGGGTTCTAAGCCCTTGATACCTTTCTTGTGTAATTGAGATAAGTATTCTTTTAATTCAATCAATATGTCTATGTGTTGGTTGTCTATATCTTGTTCTTGTCTTAATTCCGTCATGCTAGGCTAGATCTATCTTGTGTTTGCTTGGATCTAATGAAACCTAGATGTTAATTATGTGTTGATTACTTGTTTATAATTGTTTTGGATGAATGATTTATATGTTAGGCTTAAGAAAACTGGCAGATCTCCAAATGGTAACATGCTTGAACGTCTTAGGAAACATGAACCGATGGCACTAGGTCTTTATTGGTTGTATTTAATGCATGAGCCACTGTTTATAATCCCTATGGTTGTGCTGGGCATGGCATAGGAGGAGATAAGAGCTCATAGAATTGGGGAGTTAAGTGCGCTACCCCATGAATGGTATTAAGGAATAGAATCCGTCATCCATGCAACTATAACAAGTAATTAACATGTAAAAGATGTCTAGGGAGTAGTGAAATCTAAGTAAACACATTTTCTCCACTTATTGCTCACAACCTTAGTATAATTTAGTTTATTTTCATTTCTAGTATTTTATTTTGATTGCATCTTTAGTATTGGGTTAGTTGACTAGCAACTAATTCCGCCCAAATCCTTCAAACCCGAGATTTTTACTTGCTTTCTAAAAAATATAAAAATACAAAAAGAATCATCTCTCCCCTTTAGAACTAGTATTTAGGTTTTCTAATCCTAGCGACACTATTCCTAGCTGAACGATCAATCCCCCGGTACTTGTCACTATACTATACTACAACGATCAGGTACACTGCCTGGTGGGGGTTGTAAGCTTCTCAAGATCCCTTGAGAGGTAAAGCCTGGTGCGATTCTCACGTATCAAGTTTTTGGCGCCGCAACCCGGGGAATAGTTATTGTCTAGGTTAGAATCTCTTTTTATTAGGTCTACTTGCTAGATTCCTTTCTAGTAAGATTTTATTTTTATTCTTTAGGTTTTCTTTAGTCTATCTTTTTCTTTGTGCCTTTGTTAGTAAATTAAATTCATTGACTGTTCCATTGACCATTATGAAAAACGCGAATCCACCCCTTTCCCCTAGAGAAGTGGCTTTGTTACGTGAACAAATTGAGAGTGAGATTAGGGAACTTAGGGAGCTCAATAGTTTGATTAAGGTTGAGCTCGAACATGCATTTAGTGACCTAGCGACCACCTTGTATTCAAATGTGAATGTTATTGAGGGACTTGAAGAGGGGGAAATAGATCCGAAGCTTAATGACTATTTTAATCTATACCCCACTAAGGAGGAGATTGCATATTATAATAATCTTATCGATAACCCGCGATCTCCTTTCACTATAATTGAACCTAAGATAAAGAGAGGCGATCCTAAGAATGCTAAGATACCATGTATGATTGGGTATAGGCACATTAGCAATGCTTACATTGACTTTAAATCTCCAATCAACATTATGTCCTCAACTGTTTATAATGATATAGTGAAAACAAGACTTGAACCTAGAAGAGATCCCAAATACCCCGGTGGAGTTTGTAACTTTGTCGGGAGAGTTAAAGGTCTACATGTCTTTGTTGGTAATTTCACTTTTGTCACCGACTTTATGATTGTGGAGGATCTTGCTAATGTTATTGATTGTCGATTATCCAATGTTGTGTTTGGCAAACCGTTTATTGAGGAGTCTAAGTTGGAATATGATGAGATAGAAGGAACGATCCGATTTGCAAGTAACGCCGATAGTATCACTTATAGGATGCCTAATAGGATGAAAGAATTTCGCTTTATATCCCGTTTTGATAAGGACAACGTTGGTGCTTTTGAGAACATCAATGAAGAGGATAAGAAAAAGGGCATGGATTATGTATGGGAAAAAAGGAGTCTTTATTACAAAGATTGCTTGGCCCTTGGACCAAAGTATAAAGTCGATAAAGAATTTGCCCAAAAGATTATGGGGGCGGTTGAGAAAAAGGTGATTGGTTTTTACAAAGAATATCTACAATCGGAGAGTGGAACCAATGATGAGGTCACATAGTAACCCATGACCTTGAGTCTAGCTACAAGACTCGTAAATAAAGAAAAGCGCTTCTTGGGAGGCAACCCATGCTTTGCGTGTTTTTATTTGTTTGTTTGTTTGTTATTTGCTTCCGTATGCATGCTTTATTTTTATTGTTGGTTGATCATGTTTCTAAACTAAATAGTGGAAATACTTTACTTTGTTGTTTTGGCCTAATCTTAACTCCACCTAAAAGTATTTTTGCAAACGATAAGTGTAAGGGGAAACCCCAAATATGTTTTTAAGAAACAAACCGATCATGATTCTCCACAATATTAAATGAACATGTGTATTCGTATTTGTTAGAGTCAAATGCTTATATTGAGTCATAACGAAGTTTTGCAGGATTTTCCAGGAAGTAGGACCAAGTTTTTCCAGAAATTTTCCGGAAACTTAACATAAGAATTTCTGCAGGTCACTTCTGACGGCGTCAAGAGTTAACTCTTGACGGCGTCACGTGTAAAAATCTGGAAATTTTACCGGTTTTGTTTTTCCAACGGAGTCTTATGGTTTTTGTGAATTATTAAGTTTTATAATCTCCAGGAGATCTGCAAACTTCATTCCACAAGCATTATATCTTATCTTGTTTTCTAGGATTTAGTAACTTATATAGGATGCCGACGATTTTACGCGAGGTTGTTTTGTCTATTTCTCAGGATTTACAGGTTATGTATGACAAGAAGATGATTTACATTCTGGAAGGGAAGCTTTGATTGTTCATTTTCTTGGAGGAAGATCTAACCTGGCCACCTTATTATCCATACCGAGCGAATCAGGGGAGTATTTGATTTCATTCTTTTTACTTTTTCACTTTTACATTCTTTACTTGAACATTGGGGACAATGTTCATCTTAAG
This sequence comes from Artemisia argyi, assembly GCA_030686995.1. NCBI lineage: Eukaryota > Viridiplantae > Streptophyta > Magnoliopsida > Asterales > Asteraceae > Artemisia > Artemisia argyi. The sequence goes on from CM060694.1 coordinate 38,717,793, forward strand.
TGTAAGGGGAGGGTAAAAAGATGATACCTTACATATGCACTTTCGCTTGAGTTTGTTTTGTTTAATGGTAGATGTGTAATAAAACTATGAGAAATACTTGTTAGTGCAATTTTAGCGCCAAATTTAAAATTTTTTACAACATTTAGGAGTGAAACTTTAGCCATAGCAAGCGTCTCATGGATAGGAGATTGTATGACTAGCACATAACCGTATATTCAGAAAAATTTTCCACCCAAATATGTGTGGTTCGCCTTTAGATTTGATAGGAAAAGCATTCATTATTAGTGCTTATGAGTGTACCGGTAGCATTTAGATTCTAGAACTTGCGTTAGTGATGCATCCCGAGACCGCTAGTGAGACTACATTCACGTAGTAGGATTTACTACATGATAAGAGGCATTAGGGTCACCCTTGTGTTAAACCCGTATTATAATTACTTGACCATTTAAGTCATATTACTTGGCTAGTTAAGTCAATTAATTTTCCCACACCCTTAGCGTTGTACTCATTTTTAGTATACGATACCCCTAGTACACCCCTCCGAGCCTATCTTTTCGTTTCTAACTTTAAGCATCTTACTTAAAGGAAGAATTTGTTACACCCCACTTAAATGTACAACCAAATCGCCTTAGCCTTCCGTGTATGCGCTCATTTTTAGTGCATTATTGTTATTTGTTAAACCCTAAGTTAACTATCTAATTGATTACATGGTTGCTAAGTCGAGTCATATCCTTGTACATATTGTTTTGGGACGATTGGGACTCATGGGTAAGTACTTATTTTATGGAGTAATGGGGAAGAACATCATTTATTACCCCCATATGTACGTTAATCTTAAAAGTGCTCCAAGTGTTTTGATTTTCTTAATTCGAGTCATTAGATTAGTTCAATGTAAAGTATGTAAAGATTCAAGTGTAAGGGGAATGTTCATCCCCTATGATGTATTATTTTGGATGGTAGGGTAAAAGTGTATGCAAAAAAAAAAAAAAAAAAAAAAAAAAATCGAAAAAATCAAGAAAAAGAAAAAAAAATAGAAAAAGAAAAAGAGAAAAAACATACGGACTACCATCCCTTTTTATTCTATGTTCATTTTATGTTTTTGTTATTTTTCATTTATTAGCTTAAGTCGAGTCTAGTCTTGGCTTAGCAACGCCACATTGTACATGTAATTAACCAAGATTGTTAACTCGCCACCAGAAAAACTTCCTTTATCCAACAAAACCGTGTATTTCATATCCCTACACCTAACGTTACAACCCTTTAAAAGACCTTTTTGATAGTTTATCCTAGGTGCTTACGCCATGTGGTGGAGGTTTGATCCTTTCCCAAGCCTATGGTAATCTATTTTGCTATGACAGGTAGTGAGAGATATCTTCCGTTTCCATATTATAATTTACACTTTATTACACTCGAGAGATGTGAGTATCTAAACACTATTTGTGAGGTGCTTGTGTATGACCTCCGTGCTTATCTATTGGTCTTTAGTGGAACGATTATTTGTTGTAATTACTTTTATATTAGTGTTAAATGGCCCATAACTTGTCTTTTGAGTAGAATAAAAGCGCATTTGCTTGAGGACAAGCAAATCTCAAGTGTAAGGGTATATGATGAGGCGAAAAATGAACCACTTTTAGGGGGTCATTTAAGCCCAGAGTTGAATTTATTTGATCAAATATTGCCCTAAATCGTTCCTTTAGTGATTTTAGGTACTTTGGGAGTGAAATCTGGAAAAGGAAGCAATTCGGACGTTTTTGGAGCATAAAAGTGAAGAAAATGCCAAAGTCTTAATTTTCCTTGCTGGGAACAGTAGGTGACGGCGTCAAGAGCAACATCCTGACGGCGTCAAGAGTAAATTCCATGACGACCCAGTACAGATTTGACGGCGTCACAAGAAAGGGCGTCAAGAGTAAAATTCATGACGGCCTGGAAATGCATAACACATGATGGCGTCAGAAGTAGATCAAGGCAGTCCGAGAAGAGTTTTGGCGGCGAGGTGACGGCGTCACAAGTTTGGTCTTGACGCCGTCAGACCCCTTTTCCTATATATAGTTTTCTAATTTTCACATTAAAAAGGAAAAAAGTTTTGGAGAAACCCTAAGTACGAACTTGGTGCGAATTTTACAGGTTTTTCAAGGGTTCTAAGCCCTTGATACCTTTCATGTGTAATTGAGATAAGTATTCTTTTAATTCAATCAATATGTCTATGTGTTGGTTGTCTATATCTTGTTCTTGTCTTAATTTCATCATGCTAGGCTAGATCTATCTTGTGTTTGCTTGGATCTAATGAAACCTAGATGTTAATTATGTGTTGATTACTTGTTTATTATTGTTTTGGATGAATGATTTATATGTTAGGCTTAAGAAAACTGGCAGATCTCCAAATGGTAACATGCTTGAACGTCTTAGGAAACATGAACCGATGGCACTAGATCTTTATTGGTTGTATTTAATGCATTAGCCACTGTTTATAATCCCTATGGTTGTGCTGGGCATGGCATAGGAGGAGATAAGAGCTCATAGAATTGGGGAGTTAAGTGCGCTACCCCATGAATGGTATTAAGGAATACAATCCGTCATCCATGCAACTATAACAAGTAATTAACATGTAAAAGATGTCTAGGGAGTAGTGAAATCTAAGTAAACACATTTTCTCCACTTATTGCTCACAACCTTAGTATAATTTAGTTTATTTTCATTTCTAGTATTTTATTTTGATTGCATCTTTAGTATTGGGTTAGTTGACTAGCAACTAATCCTGCCCAAATCCTTCAAACCCGAGATTTTTACTTGCTTTCTAAAAAATATAAAAATACAAAAAGAATCATCTCTCACCTTTAGAACTAGTATTTAGGTTTTCTAATCCTAGCGACACTATTCCTAGCTGAACGATCAATCCCCCGGTACTTGTCACTATACTATACTACAACGATCAGGTACACTGCCTGGTGGGGGTTGTAAGCTTCTCAAGATCCCTTGAGAGGTAAAGCCTAGTGCGATTCCCACGTATCAATAATCAAGTCACACGTGACGCACCAGAATGTTTTTGGAGGATTTACACGTGACGGTGTCACCAAGGCCGTCATGTACAAAATGCAAGAGACGGCCAAGAGACTAGTTACACATGACGACGTTAGACCTGGATCTAGGCAATACGAGAGTTTTTACGGCAGCGAGTTGAAGGCGTTAGGATTTACACGTAACGTCGTCAGACTAAAAAATCTATATATAGTTTTCTAGTTTTCATTTGTTAAGGGAGGAGAACTTTGGAGAAACCCTAGCACGATTTTTTCCTTATTTTTAAGGGTTCCAAACCCTTGTTTCATCCATGTTTAATTGAAGATAAGTTTTCCAATAATCATTCAATATGTCTATGTGTTGTTTGATTCCATCTTATGCTTGTCTTTACTTTAACATGCTAGGCTAGATTTTCTTTGTGTTTGCTTTGATGTAATGAAACTTAGTTATTGATTATTGGTTGGTTGTTTGTTTGTTTATAATTGTTGTGGATGAATGATTTCGATGTTAGGCTTAAGAAAACTGGCAGACTTCCAATTGGTAACATGCTTGAACGTCTTAAGAAACATGATGGGAAGTGTACTACGATTAATTGGTTATATTTAATGCAAAAGTAACTACTATGGAGGCCATGTTAGGAGCTAGTAGTCAGCTCAACATAGGAAAAGGTAGAAGGTTATAAAGTTAGGGAAGATCGTACACGGCCCTACGAATGATATTAAGGAATATAACCCGTCATCCATGCAATTGTAACAAACTAATTGATGCGTGGTTTTGCAACCTTGCAAAAGGTTTTACCTCTCAAGGGATCTTGAGAAGCTTGCAATCCCCACCAGGCAGTGTACCTGATCGTTGTAGTTGATACGTGGGAATCGCACCAGGCTTTACCTCTCGAGAAGCTTACAACCCCCCACCAGGCAGTGTACCTGATCGTTGTAGTATAGTATAGTGACTAGTACCGGGGGATTGATCGTTCAACTCAGGAATAGTGTCGTTAGGATTGAAATTAATCTAACTAGGTCTAAAGGTGAAGGATGATTCTTTTTGTATTTTTATGTTTTATGAAAAGCAAGTAAAAATCTCGGGTATTGGAAGGAGGGGCGGAATTAGTTGCTAATCAACTAACCCAAAAGCTACTAATCAAGCTAATGTGCAAGAAAAATAAACTAAGGTTCTATAAGATAAGTGAAGCATGTCTACCTATGATATATTACTCCTTGCTAGCTATCCAATTCTACCTATTGAATTGTCACACCTTGTTTTAATCGACGGGTTGTATTCCTTAATACCATTCGTGGGGTGGCATACGTACTTCCCCAACTCTATAAGCTCCTACTTCACTCCTATGTCGAGCCTGCAAGAAGCTCCTAACATGGGATTATTAGAATTCGCTCATGCGTTAAATACAACTATAATAACCTAGTACGCATTGGTTCATGTTTCTTAAGACGTTCAAGCAAGTTACCAATTGGAAGTCTGCCAGTTTTCTTAAGCCTAACATCGATATCATTCAATTAAACAAGAGACAATAGGAAACAAGAATTATAAGCTAAATTAACTAGACATATTGAAGTGTCACGCCTTAATTGATGAAAATAGACACAAACATCAACAAGGAATCAATAAGATCTAATCAATTATGTACAAGTTTCACACAATCATAAGTAGACACAAGGTGAATTAGCAAAACATCATCAAAGAAGAGCAAGCAACAATGATAATGGAAAACATAATTAAGATAGAATCAACAAACCAATACATGATGTTTATGAAGTGATTGAAACCCTCTAAGTTGCTGGAAAAACACCTTCCTAAACCCAGGAATCGACCTTAGGGTTTAGGGCTTACAAAAAGTGAAGTTATGATGTTATATTTATAGGCTGATTTTCTGTCAGCCTGATCATGACGGCGTCAGACCAATCATGACGGCGTCACGACCAACTTTTCTTCACCAAATTGTAGATCTCTTCATCCTCTTCGCGTGGGCTTTTGAATCACCTAAATCCGAGTTCGTATGCAAAAGTTATGACCAAAACAATATCAGCTACTTCGCGCGCAAGTTTTGACAGGTTAACACGAGACGGCCTACGTGACGCCTTCAGGAAATTTTCTAGGCCATCATTCTTTAATTTTACACATGACGGCCTTGGGTGACGCCGTCATCTCAAATGCACAAAACTTTCTGGACCATCACGGACTTTATCCACTTCCACCTATTGTATTACTCTTGACGCCGTCATGTAGAACCCTGTGACGCCGTCAGGTAATGTTCCCAGCAAGAAAAATTAAGACTTTGCCGTTTTCTTCACTTTTTATCCTCCAAAAACGTCCAAAATGCATCCTTTTCCAGAATTCACTCCAAAAGTACCTAAAATCACAAAAGGAACGATTTAGGGCAATATTTGATCAAATAAATTCAATTCCGGGCTTAAATGACCCCCTAAAAATGGTTCATTTTTCTCCTCATTAGTAGTATAGTATAGTGACAAGCACCGGGGGATTGATCGTTCAACTCAAAGAATAGTGTTCGCTAGGGTTAAAACTCAATTAAACTAGGTCTAGTGGTGAGGGATGATTCTTTTTGTATTTTTATATTTTATGGAAAGCAAGTAAAGATCTTGGTTTTGAAAGGATGGGCGGAATTAGTTGCTAGTCAACTAACCTAAATAAATACAAATGCAAATAAAATGAGATGACACTAAAGTAAATGTGGAGAAAACAATAATAAGTGAAAATGTGTTTACTTAGATTTCACTACTCCCTAGCTATCTTTTACTGGTTGATTAATTTGTTACAGTTGCATGGATGACGGGTTATATTCCTTAATACCATTCGTAGGGCCGTGTACGATCTTCCCTAACTCTATAAGTTTCTACCTCTTCCTATGTCGAGCCGACTACTAGCTCCTAACATGGCCTCATTAGTAGTTACCTATGCATTAAATATAACCAATTTATCGTAGTACACATCCGATCATGTTTCTTAAGTCGTTCAAGCAAGTTACCAATTGGAAGTCTACTAGTTTTCTTAAGCCTAACATCGAAATCATTCATCCACAACAATTATAAACAAACAACCAACCAATAATCAATAACTAAGTTTCATTACATCTAAGCAAACACAAAGAAAACCTAGCCCAGCATGTTAAAGTGAAGACACGTATAAGATAGAATCAAACAACACATAGAGATATTGAATGATTATTGGAAAACTTATCTTCAATTAAGCATGGATGAAACAAGGGTTTAAAACCCTTAAAAATAAGGTAAAATTCGTCTAGGGTTTCTTCTTTCAAAGTTGCACACTAATGAATAAAAAATCAAAAACTATATATAGAGTATTGAGTCTGACGGCGTCAAGAGTAAAGTCTGACGCCGTCAACTCGCCGCCATAAATATTATCGTATTGCCTAGATCCAATTCTGACGGCGTCATGTGTAAACTCCCTCTTGGCCGTCTCTTGCATTTTGTACGTGACGGCCTTGGTGACGCCGTCACGTGTAATTCCTCCAAAAACATTCTGGTGCGTCACATGTAACTTGATTATCCACCTCTTTGTCAAAGGGTGACGGCGTCATAAGCAAATCCTGACGCCGTCAGGTACTGTTTTCAACATGAATTGGAGACTTTGTCGTTTTCTTCACTTTTTCGCTCCAAAAACGTCCAAATTGCTTCCTTTTCCAGATTTCACCTCAAAAGTACCTAAAATGACAAAAGGAACGATTTAGGGCAATATTTGATCAAATAATCTCGACTTTGGGCTTAAATGACCCCCTAAAAGCGGTACACTTTTCGTCTCATCAAATACCCTTACACTTGAGATTTGCTTGTCCTCAAGCAAATGCGCTTTTATTCTAATCAAAATACAAGCTATGGGTCATTTAACACTAATATAAAAGTAATAGCAACAAATAATCATTCCACTTTAACCAAAACACGCACAGAAATTATACACTAGCACCTCACAAATAGTGTTTAGATACTCACATCTCTCGGGTGTAATAAAGTATATATCACAATATGGAAATGGAAAACATCTCTCACTACCTGTCATAGCACATAGATTACCATAGGCTTGGGAAAGGATCAAACATCCACCACTTGGCGTAAGAACCTAGGATAAACTATCAAAGAGGTCTTTTAAAAAGGGTTATAACGTGAGGTGCAGGGATATGATAAACATGGTTTTGTTGGATAAAGGCAATATTTACTGGTGGCGAGTTAATCATCTTGGTCAATTACATGTACAATGTGGCGTTGCTAAGCGAAGACTCGACTCGAGTTAAGCTAATCATAAACTAATCAAAAACTTAAAATAAACATAAAAGGAAACGAGATGGTAGTCCGTATGTTTTTTCTCTTTTTCTTTTTCTATATTTTTTTTCTTTTTCTTGATTTTTTTCGATTTTTTTTTCATACACTCTTGCCCTACCTTCCAAAATAATATATCATAGGGAAGTTACATTCCCCTTACACTTGAACTTTTACATACTTTACAATTAACTATTCTAATGACTCGAATTAAGATAATCAAAACACTTGGAGTACTTTTTAAGATTAACGCACATATGGCGGTAATATATGATGTTCTTCACAATTACTCCATTAAACTAGTACTTTACCCATGAGTCCCAATCGTCCCAAAAAAATATGTACAAGATATGACTCGACTTAGCAACCATGTAATCAATTAGATAATTAACTAAGGGTTTAAACATGTAACAATAATGCACTAAAGATGAGTGCATACAAGGAAGGCTAAGGCGATTTGGGTGCACATTTGGGGTGGATTGTAAACAAATTCTTCCTTTAAGTAAAATGCTTAAAGTTAGAAACGAAAAAGATAGGCTCGGAGGGTTGTACTAGGGGTATCGTGTACTAAAAATGAGTACATCGCAAAGGTGTGGGAAAATTATTTGACTTTACTAGTCAAGTAATTATGACTTCATTGGTCAAGTAATTATGATACGGGTTTAAACACAAGGGTGACCCTAATGCCTCTTATCATGTAGTAAATCCTACTACACGAGTGTAGTCTCACTAGCAGTCTCGGGATGCATCACTAACGCAAGTTCTAGAATCTAAGTACTACTGGTACACTCATACGCATCTTTTCCTAACAAATCTAGGGGCGAACCTCACATAATTGGGGTGGAAAATTTTGAGTGGTACAGTTTTTGTGCTAGTTATACAAATCCTATCCATCAGATGCTCATTAAGGCTAAAGCTTCACTCCTAAATGTTGTAAAAAATTTTAAATTTGGCACTAAAATTGCCCTAACAAGTATTTCTCTTAGTTTTATTACACACCTACTTTTGAACAAACAAACTCACGTGCAATTGTATTCTCTAAGGTATCATCATATCATTTACCCTCCCCTTAATTACACTTAGGCTGAACATTGTCCCCAATGTAAGGCTGAGCAAAACCGCCCGCATCCCGATTTCCGGCCCGATCCCGACAAACCCGCCGGCCCGATTCCGATCCTGACTAACAAACGGGTCGGGAGTCGGTTTGCAATTCCGGCGAACTCGGGAGTCAGGTCGGGACGGGACGGGATGAAAACCGACAAAACAACAAAGAAAACCGACAAATGAGACCGATCCCGACTGTCCCGATACCAATCCGATTGGTTTCGGGTCTGGATTCGGTTTGCAATTCCGATGAAATCGGGATTCGTGCTTTGTCGGATCGGGACGGGTTTAGGCCCGATGCACACCCCTACCCTAATGTTCAATAAAAATGATGTAAAAGTAATGAAGGTAAAAGAATGAAACAAATACTCCCCTGTTTCGTTCGGTGTGGATAATATGATAACATGGTTAGATCCTCCTTCAAGAAAATGAACGTTGAAAGCTTCCCTCCAAAAATATAAATCATCTTCTTGTCCAATATAACCTGTTAAACCTGAGAAAACAATCATGGCAAACCTCGCGTAAAATCGGCGGCAATCTATATATATAAGGATATAATGCTTGTGGAATGAATGTTTGCAAATCTCCTGGAGTTTATAAAACTAAAGAATTAACAAAAACTTTAAGACTCCGGTAGAAAAACAAAACTTGCAAAATTTTTCAGAAGTTTACACCTGACGCCGTCAGAGTGTTCTGACAGAAATCTTATGTTAAGTCTCCGGATAATTTCTGGAAAAACTCACGCCTTAATTCCTGGAATTCCTGCAAAAACATCATTATGACTCGATACAAGCATTTGACTCAAACAAATACTAATATGCATGTTCATTTAATATTGTTATGGTCCATGTCCAATTCCGTTCTTAGAAACAAATTTAGATTTCCCTTACACTTATTTTTTGCGAAATACCTTTTTATGAAGTTAAGACGAAGTTAAACAACAAGGTAAAGCATTTTCACAATTTATTTTGAAACATGATCCACATACAATAAAAATAAAGCACGCATACGGAAACAAATAAAATCAATCAAACAAACAAACAATTAAATAAAGCTTGGGTTTCCTCCCAAGAAGCGCGTTTCTTTATTTACGAGTCTTGTAGATAGACTCAAGGTCACGAGCTATTACGTGACCTCGTCGTTGGTCACGGTTTCTAGGTCATGCTCAATCTTGGGTTTGTATTCCGGACCTAGTTGCAAGCATTCCTTGTAGAAACCAAATATTCTATTCATAACATAGTCTACTCCTCTACGTCTATCCTCATCATTCCTATAGTAGACCGTTTGCTTTTGTTCCTTTTCGATGTTTTATAGAAGACAGAATTGTTCAATCTTATAGGGCATTTGGTAAGCTATCTCATCGTTCTCATCCTTGAACCTAACTATCCCTAGAGATGGGTCATAATTCATCTTAGAGGTTTCAACAAACGGCTTTCCGAACACTACTTGACTTAGGCAACCATCTATTACCGGACGAATATCCTCTACAATCACAAAGTCGGTAACGTAAGTGAAGTTTCCTACAAAGACGTGCAATCCTTTCACTCTTCCCATAAAGTTACTCATCCAACCTGTGTTGGGAATCATCCTAGGTCCTAGTTGCTTCATCATTACCCAATTGTAATGGGTCATAGTCATAATGTTTATGGGAGATCTAAGATCGATGTAGGCTTTCCACACATTCACATGCCCAATGTTGCATGGTATGTTGATGTTAGAGGGATCACCCGCTTTGATGATTGGCGAACCAAGGACGTATGGTGTTTCGGAGTCATCGAATAAATCCATATGGTATTCCCGTTCTTCCTTGGTAGGTAACCTATCAAAGTATTCCTCTACATTTTCTACTTCCTTAACTTTCTCTTCCTTTTTTTTCCTCAACTTCCTCAATCACATCCATATCACTTTCTTCCCTATTATTATCGACTGGCTTAATAGTGACTATGTTGACAAAGTGGACGTGTTTAGATGATGAGGGGTCCTTAATTTGGGTTCCGCTACTAGTGTCCCTAGTGTCCTTCTTTGGTGTAGTTAGCACTTGGTTGTTGAGGGCTTTCAACAAGTTGTCGATTTTATTAGTCATCTCCGCTTGTTGTTGATTGAATTCGGATTCAAACTTAGCTATACGAGCTTCTTGAGATGCCATAAATTTGGACATCAATCCATCAAGATTATTGGTACTACCATAGTTGTTGGAGGGATTGTTGTTGAAAGTACGGTTAGGAGGTGGACCGTTTGGTTGATAACGATTAGGTGGAGTGGAAGAATTATTTTGGGGCATGTTTTGGTTTTGTTTCTACCTAAGGTTCGGGTGATTTTTCCAAGAGGAGTTGTATGAATCACCCTAAGGGTTTGGCTCGGGTTTAAAAGTGTACCACTTGTCTCTCGCTCCGTCGGTACGCGAGGGTGCGTAATCCGCAAAAGCTTGTTCGAGGAGTTCCATGCAATCACGAGTGTCGTGGGGACCACTACAAAATTTGCATGAAGAAGTGATCTTTTTCACTTGGCTTGAAGGTTTAGGAGCTTCGTAGGATTTCATGAGAAACTTGACTTGGTCTTCAAGTTCCATGATCCTACGGTCGGGAGTGCTTGAATTGTTCGAATACAAAGATATTGCCTTGACCGTTTTGTTCAAATCACGGGGATCATTCCAACTTTCGTTGTCATAGAGAGCAAGATCTTCTATGAGTTCCCATGATTCTTCCGCACTTAGATCACGTAGCTTGCCACCGGCCGCTTGGTCAATGGTTCGCCTTGTGGAGAGATCGATATGGTCATAGAAAATTTGGACTTGGAGCCAAAGATCTCTGCCCTGATGAGGGACTTTTTGGAGTAAGTCCTTGTAACGAGTCCATGATTCATAGAGAGTTTCACCTTGACATTGTTGGAACACCAAGATGTCATTTCTAAGCTTAGTAGTTCTCTCCGGTGGGAAAAATTGAGCAAGGAAACGAGTGGTGAGATCATCCCAAGAGGTGATGGATCCCGCGGGTAATTGCTCAAGCCATTGACTAGCTTGGTCACGTAGAGAGAATTGGAAGAAACGCAATCGGGTCGTTTCTCGAGTTTCAACATCAAGGTCTATGGAATCTACGATTTTGAGGAAATCCTTGAGATGTTGATTAGGATCTTCGGAACGAAGTCCATGGAATGCACATCCGCTTTGCACCAACCGTGTCGGAACACAAGGGAGACACATTTGCTCCTTGAGTGAGCTCAATGGTGTTTCGATAGCCTAGGTGGCTAGGACGGGAGTACTCTCCTAAAGTTCGGGGTCTAGGAGGTTGGTTTGGTTGTGGTGGGTTTTGTGGATGGTTTTGTTGTGGTGGGTTGATGGGGTCAAAGAGATTGCCACCTTCCATGATGGCGGATGGTGATGGTTAGGAACAAAGGAATGAAGAAAAAAATAGACTAAAGAAGACCTATAAAAATAAAAATAAAAATCTTACTAGAAAGGAATCTAGCAAGTAGACCTAATAAAAAGATATTTCAACCTAGACAATAACTATTCCCCGGGCTGCGGCGCCAAAAACTTGATGCGAGGTTCTGCAACCTTGCAAAAGGTTTTACCTCTCAAGGGATCTTGAGAAGCTTGCAATCCCCACAAGGCAGTGTACCTGATCATTGTAGTATAGTATAGTGACAATTACCGGGGGATTGATCGTTCAACTCAAAAAACAGTGTTCGCTAGGGTTAAAACTCAATTAAACTAGGTCTAGAGGTGAGGGATGATTCTTTTTGTATTTTTATATTTTATGGAAAGCAAGTAAAGATCTCGGTTTTGGAAGGATGGCGGAATTAGTTGCTAGTCAACTAACCCAAATAACTACAAATGCAAATAAAATGAAATGACACTAAAGTAAATGTGGAGAAAACAATAATAAGAGAAAATGTGTTTACTTAGATTTTACTACTCCCTAGCTATCTTTTATTGGTTGATTAATTTGTTACAATTGCATGGATGACGGGTTATATTCCTTAATACCATTCGTAGGGCTGTGTACGATCTTCCCTAACTCTATAAGTTTCTACCTCTTCCTATGTTGAGCCGACTACTAGCTCCTAACATGGCCTCATTAGTAGTTACCTATGCATTAAATATAACCAATTTGTCGTAGTACACATCCGATCATGTTTATTAAGACGTTCAAGCAAGTTACCAATTGGAAGTCTGCCAGTTTTCTTAAGCCTAACATCGAAATCATTCATCCACAACAATTATAAACAAACAGCCAACCAATAATCAATAACTAAGTTTCATTACATCTAAGCAAACACAAAGAAAACCTAGCCTAGCATGTTAAAGTGAAGACAAGCATAAGATAGAATCAAACAACACGTAGACATATTGAATGATTATTGGAAAACTTATCTTCAATTAAGCATGGATGAAACAAGGGTTTGAAACCCTTAAAAATAAGGTAAAATTCGTCTAGGGTTTCTCCTCTCAAAGTTGCACACTAATGAATGAAAAATCAAAAACTATATATAGAGTATTGAGTCTGACGGCGTCAAGAGTAAAGTCTGACGGCGTCAACTCGCCGCCATAAATATTATCGTATTGCCTAGATCCAATTATGACGCCGTCATGTGTAACTTGTCTCTTGGCCGTCTCTTGCATTTTGTACGTGACGGCCTTGGTGACGCCGTCACGTGTAGTTCCTCCAAAAAAATTATGGCGTGTCACGTGTAACTTGATTATCCACCTCTTTGTCAAAAAGGTGACATCGTCATAAGCAAATCCTAACGCCGTTGGGTAATGTTTTCAACATGAATTGGAGACTTTGTCGTTTTCTTCACTTTTTCGCTCCAAAAACGTCCAAAATGCTTCCTTTTCCAGATTTCTCCTCAAAAGTACCTAAAATGACAAAAGAAACGATTTAGGGCAATATTTGATCACATAATCTCGACTTTGGGCTTAAATGACCCCCTAAAAGCGGTACACTTTTCGTCTCATCACTAATCAACTAGTAAAAGATAGCTAGAGAGTAGTGAAATCTAAGTAAACACATTTTCTCTTATTATTGTTTTTCTGCACATTTACTTTAGTGTCATTTTATTTTATTTCTATTGCATTTGTAGTTATTTGGGTTAGTTGACTAGCAACTAATTTCGCCCATCCTTCCAAACCCGAGATTTTAACTTGGTTTCCATAAAATATAAAAATACAAAAAGAATCATCCCTCACCTCTATACCTAGTTTAATTGATTTTTAACCCTAGCGAACACTATTCTTTGAGTTGAACGATTAATCCCCCGATACTTGCCACTATATAAAGGGCATGGCGCTAGCGGTTGCTAAAAATCCTATTCATCTCTACCCAATGCGGTGTCGGTTCATCATCACAATCATAACTATGCTTCTTTACATCGTACACCGACCAAGTATCACCTTCACCTACCGCTATCTTAGACTCCTTACAATCTATCATGGCGCTAGCGGTTGTTAAAAATCCTCTTCCTACCAATAAAGGGCATGTAGTGTCACTAACCATGTCTAGGACGTGAAAATCCGCTAATATAGTTAACTTTCCTACGTGAACAACTACATCCTTAATCATTCCAACCGGGTGGGCGATACTCCCATCCGCTAGCCCTATCAATACCTCCATTTCCTCTAACTTTCCTAGCTTAAGAGCGGTGAATAAGGATAGGGGAATCAAGTTGAGGCTTGACCCTAAATCGGCTAGTGTGTCGAAAGCTTCGGATCTTCCTATCTTACAAGGCAAAACAAATATACCCGGATCATCAAGCTTTTTAGGCAACTTGTTTTGAACGAAGGCGGTCCCATTTTTACCTAGCTTATACTTCTCATATTTTTCTAGGAGGGCAATATAGTAAGGAGCACGCGCTAAGACATCAATGACGGGGCGTTCAAGGTGAAGCTCTTTGAATTCATCATCAAGGTCTTGCGTTGGGGGTGTTTCAACTATGCTTTTGACCGGCTCTATAGTGGCTGTTTTATTTGATTGGTCCTTTTGGGGAACTTGGTTTTGTTTGAAACACGTGCTCGTTGATTTAACCGAGTAGTATTGTGGACACGAAGTGGGTGACGAAACTGAGGATATGGAATTAACAGTTAGTTTCGGATTCTTGACCGTGTCGCTTGGGAGTGCTCCCATTTCTCGGTCATTGAGAACTTTTAACAATGCATCAATTCTAGTGGTCATCTCGCTTTGCTTTTGTTTGAAATCGGTTTCAAACATAGATATGCGAGCTTCTTGAGATGCCATGAACTTTGACATCAATCCTTCAAGATTGTTGGTACTACCATAGTTGTTAGAAGGATTGTTGTTGAAATTACGGTTGGAGGGTGGACCGTTTGGTTGGTAACGATTAGGCGGATTGGAAGAATTGGATTGATTTTGTTTCCACCTAAGGTTTGGGTGATTTTTCCATGAGGGGTTGTATGAATCACCGTAAGGGTTTGGCTCGGGCTTGAAAGTGTACCACTTATCTCCCGCTTCATCGGTACGCGTGGATGCGTAGTCCGCAAAAGCTGTTCCGGGGAGTTCCACACAATCACGAGTGTCATGGGGACCACTACATAATTCGCATGAAGAAGTGATTTTGTTCACTTGACTTGAAGGCTTAGGAGCATCGTAAGATTTCATGAGAAACTTGACTTGGTCCTCAAGTTCCATGATCCTACGGTCGGGAGTGCTAGAGGTGTTCGAAGGCAAAGATATTGCCTTGACCGTTTTGTTCAAATCACGGGGATCGTTCCAACTTTCGTTGTCATAGAGAGCAAGATCTTCTATGAGTTCCCATGATTGTTCCGCACTAAGATCACGTAGCTTACCACCGGCCGATTGGTCAATGGCTCGCCTCGTGGAGATGTCGATATGGTCATAGAAGATTTGGACTTGGAGCCAAAGATCTATGCCATGATGAGGGACTTTTTGGAGTAAGTCCTTGAAACGAGTCCATGCTTCATAAAGAGATTCATTTTGACGTTGTTGGAACATCAAGATGTCATTCCTAAGCTTAGTAGTTCTCCCCGGTGGGAAAAATTGAGCAAGGAAACGAGTGGTGAGATCATCCCATGTGGTGATGGATCCCGCGGGTAAACGCTCAAGCCATTGACTAGCTTGATCCCGTAGAGAGAATTGGAATAGGTGTAAATGGGTAGTCTCTCAAGTTTCAACACCTAGGTCTATGGAATCTACGATTTTGAGAAAGTCCTTAAGATTTAGGTTTGGATCTTCGGAACGAAGTCCATGGAATGCACATCCGCTTTGCACCAACCGGATGGTGTCGGATCGCAAGGGGGTCACATTGGCTCCGATGAGCTCAATGGTGTTTCGGTAGCGTTGGTGGCTAGGTCGGGAGTACTCTCCTAAGGTTCGGGGCCTAAGGGGTTCTAATGGTGGGTTTTGTTGTGGTGGGATGACGGGTTCAAAGATGTTACCACCTTCCATGATGTCGGATGGTAAAGAGTTACGAACAAAGGCACGAAGAAATAAGATAGACTAAAGAAGACCTAAAAATAAAAATAAAAATCTTACTAGAAAGGAATCTAGCAAGTAGACCTAATAAAAAGAAATTCTAACCTAGACAATAACTATTCCCGGGGCTGCGGCGCCAAAAACTTGATGCGTGGGAATCGCAACAGGCTTTACCTCTCGAGGGATCTCGAGAAGCTTACAACCCCCACCAGGCAGTGTACCTGATCGTTGTAGTATAGTATAGTGACAAGTACCGGGGGATTGATCGTTCAGCTTAGGAATAGTGTCGCTAGGATTAGAAAACCTAATTACTAGTTCTAAAGGTGAGGGATGATTATTTTTTGTGTTTTTATATTTTTATGAAAGCAAGTAAAATCTCGGTTTTTGAAAGAGTGGGCGGAATTAGTTGCTATTCAACTAATCCAAAACTAAGATGCAATCAAAATAAAATACTGAAAATGAAAATAAACTAATTATACTAAAGTTGTGAGCAGTAATTGGAGAAAATGTGTTTACTTAGATTTCACTACTCCCTAGATATCTTTTACATGTTAATTACTTGTTATAATTGCATGGATGACGGATTGTATTCCTTAATACCATTCATGGGGTGGCATACATAACTCCCCAATTCTATGAGCTCTTATCTCCTCCTACACCATGCCCAACACAACTATAGGGATTGTAAACAGTGGCTCATGCATTAAATACAACCAATAAAGACCTAGTACGCCTCGGTTCATGTTTCTTAAGACGTTCAAGCATGTTACCATTTGGAGATCTGCCAGTTTTCTTAAGCCTAACATATAAAATCATTCATCCAAGACAAGAATAAACAAGTAATCAACACATAATCAATATCTAGGTTTCATTAGATCCAAGCAAACACGAAAGAGATCTAGCCTCGCATAATGGAATTGAGACAAGAACAAGATATAGACAACCAACACATAGACATATTGATTGAATTAGAAGAACACTTATCTCAATTACAATGCAAGGTATCAAGGGTTTGGAACCCTTGAAAAACCTGTAAAAGTTGCACCAAAATCGTCTTTAGGGTTTCTTCAAAACTTCTCTTTTTTAATGTGAAAAACTAGAAAACTATATATAGGAAAATCGGGGTGACGACGTCAAGAACAAGGGTGTGACGCCGTCATCTCGCCGCCAAATACTTCCTCGGACGGCCTTGATCTACTTCTGACGCCCTGTGCGACGCCGTCATGAACTACGGATTTTTATTCTTAGGGTTTTGACGCCGTCAATAACAACTCTTGACGCCTTCATGAGCTACGGATTTTAATTCTTGAGGTTTGACGCCGTCATGACTTTACTCTTGACGCCTTCATGTACTGTTCCAGCATGGAAAATTGAGACTCTGCCGTTTTCTTCACTTTTATGCTCCAAAAACGTCCAAAATGGCTTCTTTTCCAGAATTCACTCTCCAAGTACCTAAAATCACAAAAGGAACGATTTAGGGCAATATTTGATCAAATAAATTCGGATTCGGGCTTAAATGACCCCCTAGAAATGGATCATTTTTCGCCTCATCAGAGATATTTATGGGGACCATGCTGTATCGTGCGCTGATATTATTTGTATTAAACACTGACATAACGTGGTGCGCGATACTCTTGTTGACATCTGTTCTTGGTCAGGGATTTTGGCTCGTAAAGAAGTTGACATCGGGCTTTGTGGAGAACGGGACAAACCCTTACGTCCAGCTGATATGTTGCTCTACTCTCGGGATGGAGGACAAGACGTATGTGTAGATTTGACAGGGTTGTCGCACTTGACGCAGACTGGTATGGTTGATTTTGTGCCGGGTCGTGTGGTGATTGATGCTGCACAACGTAAACGCGTCAAGTATAAGGCTAAGCGTGCGGATATTGGATATGGGTTTCTCCCCTTCTCATTCTCCTCTTTTGGGGAACTTGAGAAGGATGTAGTAACCTTATTGAAGCGAATCCGAAAGTTCTCGATGACCCAAGACATTGGAGCACGTGTTGCTGCTCATATCTTTAGTAGGATTAGCTTTTCTATAGCTAGATGAGTAGGAGCCCAGTTAGTATCTTGGCTCCCCTCTAATTTCTTGTAAATCCTATGATTTCTCTAATAAAGTGATGTTTATAATAAAAATAAATAAAAATAATAAAATAATAATAATAATAATAATAATAATAATAATAATAATAATAATAATAATAATAATAATGATAATAATAATAATAACAATAACAATAACAATAACAATAACAATAACAATAACAATAACAACTTCTTCTTTCCACCCTATCACACACAGTTACAAACAAGAACAAATCATGGTTCGCTGTCCAAGATTCAATGCTCCTTCGATTGTCCGCACATCATGGACTGCCACTAATCCAGGGAGGAGATTCTATTGTTGTTCTAAGAGTTATGGCTTTATAAATTGGTACGACCCAGAAATGTGTCCAAGAGCCATTCAAATCATACCCGGATTATTGCGATCTATGAATGATCTTCGAGCAACAGTGAATCAACAAGCTACACAAGCTAGAAGATTGAAGTTAATTTTAGGTGTTATTTGGTTTGTTTTTGTGGTGTATTTTATGACAAGAAAATGAAATGGGTATGATTATGATTTGGTTGTGGTATGGTTATTGTTTTTGCAAGTATGGTAATGTTTAGAATCATGTATGTTATGTTATTTCGTAGGTTTTGTTTAATGAAATGGTTATGGTTAATGGAATGGTTATTGTTTTGTTTAGAATCATGTATGTCATGTTTAAAGATGTATCTTGTTATGGTTAATGAAATTGTTATGGTTTTTGCAACAATGGTATTTGAAGTTCATTTTAGATTTAGTAAACTGTGAAAGATGTATCTTGTGAAAGGTGTGAAAGGTCAAAATAACCATACACTTAAAAGATCAAAATTGGATGCTAAGTCAACTGTGAAAGGTCAAAATAACCACCAAGTCTAACAACTAAAAACTAAAATGTCAAATGGCCATAAACTGTGAAATTCCAACTGTAAAAGGTCAAAATAAAAGCTCTGCATAACTCACCAAGTCTAACAACTTAAATGTCAACTGGTTATAAATTGTGAAATGGGAATAAAAGCACCATAAATCATAAACTGTGAAAAGGTCAAAATAACCATACAATTTGCAACACCATCAATCATAAACTGTGAAATGGTCAAAATGACCATACACAGTATCACAAAAACACCATAACTCAATAACTGTGACAAACTGATATAAGCATAAACTGTGAAATGGTAACATAGTGAAATCATAAACCATAAATAAAAAAAACCATATGTTTTTCAAAAGCATACACCAATAACACAGTTTGATGACAAACTCAGATAAACATGAGCCTAGATAACATAGTTTGATGACAAACTAAGACAAGTGAGTCTAAACTAAGACTACCACTACCATTAGTCTAAACTAAGACTACCACAGTTTGGACAAACAGAAACTACCAAAGTTTGGACACCAACTATCAAAGTTTGGACAAAATAAGCATACACAAGATAAGACCATCAGTAAACAACCTTTTCTTTACCCTTGTCCATTGGGTCCTTATTTGCAGCAGCAACAGGTTTTCTTGATGATCTTGTATTGGCAGATGGTGAATCCCTTATGACAATCCCTTGAGATGCTCTTGCAGGTGGTGAATTTGGAGCAGGCTGAGTACTTGGTTCTTTGCCTTTCCCTGCACTTGGTTTTGTTGCACTAGGTTTTGTAGATGTCTTCCTTTTCTTGTGTGTTGCACTAGGTTTTGCTCCCATCTTTTGACCTTTGCATGACCTTCTATTGTGTCCCAGTTCCTTGCATAATACACATCTAATAGTCTTTCCAGCCCTACTTAACTTTCCACCCTACTTAACCATTTATTCAACTTCAATTACACTTTTCTTCCCCTTTTTTGGGTGGTCTGTCTAATTGTGGATGATGCACATGTGGAATCAATGTGATTGGAGCTTTGTATTTAGGCCAATGCTCTGGTCCATTGAAATAAGCAATTTTGAAGCAATACATCTTTTGCCATGTTTTGAGCCAATAGGAAGAGTGAACCCATGTTTTTGGATACCATATTAACCTCAACATCATCTATCAAGTTATCCTGATCTTCTAAAACCTCATCATCAACTTCAGTATTTGTCCTATCCTTTTTGTTAATCTTATTAGGTTCACCTGTTTCTGTTTCCACTATAGGCTCATCATCACCTCTATTCAACCCAGTAGATTGACCCCTTTTAGTATTCACATTATTAGGATAAAAAGAATCAAAATCCTCCATATCAATTTCAGTTGGCCAAAATTTAGATGGTTTACTTGTGCACTTGCATGTTCTTTCTCAGGCACAACATTATCCCGAACATGGTCATCATCAATGTGTATACAGCCAGGCCATTCTTCAAACTCTAACATTTTCTATGCAAGTGCTTTCTTAGTAAGTTTCTTAACTAACTTATTCTTAGGTTTTTTTTATAGGTTTTTTCTTAGCAGGCAAAGGGTTTGACATAGGTTCTGGTACTTCCAACTCACATATATTGGTCTTCCTTTCAGGTTGTGACATTGGAACATCTAAAACTGGCAACCAAAGTTCAGTGAATACCTCAATCACTTTCAATGATCTTATATGCTTAACCATCTCTATAACATCACTATCTGATACTAAGGGTTTAAGCCCTTCATCTAAACTAGTGTTAGGAATTTTATAATGATAAAAGATTACTTCATTTTTATATCCTAACAAGCCTAGCATGTCACTAAGCTCAAGGATAGACCATTCATCAGCATCAACTCAATCAAATCAGCTAACCATACCATTCAAGTAGCGTCTTCTAGATCCCATTGTAAAAAAACCGCCATGGTTTAACTTCAATGTGAAAATAGTAGGGTTATTGGTTCCTGTTTAAATGTACAAACCTATAAGCGTAAGTCAATACATTCCTTCTATAAATCACAACAAACATAAAAAGAAAATAAAATCATGATAACCATAAAAACACATACCATATTCTTTAACTAGATCAAAAGCTTTTCTTGGTGGTCGCAGACCACATTTGTTTGAATCAACCATTAGATAAGAGGTTTTTGTGTGTTAGTTGGTTTGGGAAAGGGTTTTCTGAAATTAAATGAGATTAGATCAGAATTATGTGATTGAAAAATAGGGGGTGAGTGGTGTAGGTAGTTTGGTTGTAATCAAGGCATCTTTAAAAGAGGGAAAACAAAAATTACAGTTTAAGCCCTCACGTTGTCCATCTAAGTCAATTTACGTCCTTTTTTTAACGATCGTTTAGACTTGGGTCAAAAATTGGACATGATCCATAAAAATCAAGGACATGACCCATTAAAAAAAAACCGCAGAGACAAGATCCGTAAAAATCAGCAAACCACAAGGACAATTTATGTAATTAACTCTAAATATTATTTGAAACAAACATTAAATAATGTAATATGAAAATAAACATTAAATAATGTAATATGAAAATATATTAAGAGTAGTGCGGTTGTAATATTTTAGGAATATATACTACATATATATTTTTTATATTCTAAATAATCAATGAAAAAACTATATTAATTTAAAAAAAATGTAAAATAATCAAATTTTAGGAAAAAAAATATATTTACCTAGCCAAAGTTTTATGATGAGACGAAAAGTGTACCGCTTTTAGGGGGTCATTTAAGCCCAAAGTCGAGATTATTTGATCAAATATTGCCCTAAATCGTTCCTTTTGTCATTTTAGGTACTTTTGAAAAGAAATCTGGAAAAGGAAGCATTTTGGACGTTTTTGGAGCGAAAAAGTGAAGAAAACGACAAAGTCTCCAAATCATGCTGAATTTGGTACCTAACGGCGTCAGGATTTGCATGTGACGCCGTCACTCATTGACAAAGAGGTGGATAATCAAGTTACACGTGACGCGCCAAAATGTTTTTGGAGGATTTACACGTGACGGCGTCACCAAGGCCGTCACGTACAAAATGCAAGAGACGGCCAAGAGACAAGTTACACATGACGGCGTCAGATCTGGATCTAGGCAATACGAGAGTTTTTATGGCGGCGAGTTGACGGCGTCAGGATTTACATGTGACGCCGTCAGACT
This sequence comes from Artemisia argyi, assembly GCA_030686995.1. Lineage (NCBI taxonomy): Eukaryota > Viridiplantae > Streptophyta > Magnoliopsida > Asterales > Asteraceae > Artemisia > Artemisia argyi. Next base: position 38,739,782 of record CM060694.1, read on the forward strand.
CAAAAATATATATATAGTTTTCTAGTTTTCATTTGTTAAGGGAGGAGAACTTTGGAGAAACCCTATCATGATTTTTACCTTATTTTTAAGGGTTCCAAACCCTTGTTTCATCCATGTTTAATTGAAGATAAGTTTTTCAATAATCATTCAATATGTCTATGTGTTGTTTGATTCCATCTTATGCTTGTCTTCACTTTAACTTTCTAGGCTAGGTCTTCTTTGTGTTTCCTTAGATGTAATGAAACTTAGTTATTGATTATTGGTTGGTTGTTTGTTTATAATTGTTGTGGATGAATGATTTCGATGTTAGGCTTAAGAAAACTGGCAGACTTCCAATTGGTAACATGCTTGAACGTCTTAAGAAACATGATCAGATGTGTACTACGATTAATTGGTTATATTTAATGCATAAGTAACTACTATGGAGGCCATGTTAGGAGCTAGTAGTCGGCTCGACATAGGAAGAAGTAGAAGCTTATAGAGTTAGGGAAGATCGTACTCTGCCCTACGAATGTTATTTAGGAATATAGCCCGTCATCCATACAATTGTAACAAACTAATCAACTAGTAAAAGATAGCTAGGGAGTAGTGAAATCTAAGTAAACACATTTTCTCTTATTATTGTTTTTCTCCACATTTACTTTAGTGTCATTTTATTTTACTTCTATTGCATTTGTAGTTATTTGAGTTATTTGACTAGCAACTAATTCCGCCCATCCTTCCAAACCCGAGATTTTAACTTGCTTTCCATAAAATATAAAAATACAAAAAGAATCATCCCTCACCTCTAGACCTAGTTTAATTGAGTTTTAACCCTAGCGAACACTATTCTTTGAGTTGAACGATCAATCCCCCGGTACTTGCCACTATACTATACTACAACGGTCAGGTACACTGCCTGGTGGGGATTTCAAGCTTCTCAAGATACCTTGAGAGGTAAAACTTTTTGCAAGGTTGCAAAACCACGCATCAAGTTTTTGGCGCCGCAGCCCGGGGAATAGTTATTGTCTTTGTTGAAATTTCTTTTTATTAGGTCTACTTGCTAGATTCCTTTCTAGTAAGATTTTTATTTTTATTTTTATAGGTCTTCTTTAGTCTATCTTTTCTTTGTGTGTTTGTTCGTACAATCCTCATTGATTATTCCGTTGGCCACTATGGAAAACGCGAATCCACCCCTTTCAACTAGCGAAGTTGCTTTGTTGCGTGAACAGATTGAGAATGAGATTAGGGAACTTAGAGAACTCAATAGATTGGTTGATATTAAGCTTGATTATGCGCTTAATGACCTAGCAATAGCCATGGACTTAGATAAGGAACTAGAACCCAATGACTTCGCAATTATAGAAGTTGTTAAGGAAGAAGAAGAGGAGGATTTAGATGATGATTATTTCAATTTATATCCCACAAAAGAGGAAATCGCCTACTATAACAATCTCATTGATAATCCTCGGACTCCTTTTGTTAGGATTGACCCTAAGATTAAGAGAGGTGACCCTGAGAATGTGAAGATACCATGTATGATTGGGTATAAATGCATTGATCAAGCCTGCATCGATTTCGAATCCCCAATCAACGTTATGTCTTCAAGTGTTTATAATAATATAGTAAAAACAAGACTCAAACCTAGGAAAGATCCCAAATACCCCGGTGGAGTTTGTAATTTTGTCGGGAGAGTTAAAGGTTTGCATGTCTTTGTTGGGAACTTTACTTATGTCGTTGACTTTATGGTTGTTGAAGACTTGGCTAATGTTATAGATTGTCACTTATCTCATGTTGTATTAGGTAAGCCATTTATTGAGGAGTCTAAGTTAAAACACGATCGAATGGAAGGAACGGTCCAATTTTCTAATGAAATCGATAGGATCACCTATAGGATGCCTAATAAAATGAAGGAGTTTCGTTATGTGCCTCAACTTGATATGGATAACATTAGTGCGATATTAACGAAGAAGATAAGAATAAAGGAATGAATTTTGTTTGGGAGAAGAGAAGCCTTTACTATAAGAATTGCTTAACCCTTGGGCCTAAGTATAAAGTTGACATGGAAGTAGTTCAAAGGTTAATAGAATCAATTGAAAAGTGGGAAAGGAACACGGTAGGATGTGACCTTGAGTCTAGCTACAAGACTCGTAAATAAAGAAAAGCGCTTCTTGGGAGGCAACCCAAGCTTTATTTGTTTGATTGTTTGTTTATTTGATTTTATTTGTTTCCGTATGCATGCTTTATTTTATTGTTTTTGGCTCATGTTTCAAAATAAATTGTGAAAATGCTTTACCTTGTTGTTTAACTTCGTCTTAACTTCATAAAAACGTATTTCGCAAAAGGTAAGTGCAAGGGAAATCTAAATTTGTTTCTAAGAACGAGCTTGAACATGGACCACAACAATATTAAATGAACGTGCATATTAGTATTTGTTTGAGTCAAATACTTGTATCGATTCATAATGATGTTTTGCAGGAATTCTAGGAATTAAGGCGTGAGTTTTTCCAGAAATTTTCTGGAAACTTAACATAAGATTTCTGTCAGAACACTCTGATGGTGTCAGGATTATAACCTGACGACGTCAGGTGTACAATTTTGAAAAATTTTCCGAGTTTTGTTTTTCTACCGGAGTCTTAAAGTTTTTGTTAATTCTTTAGTTTTATAAACTCCAAGAAATCTGCAAACATTCATTCCACAAGCTTTATATCTTTATATATATGGATTGCCGCCGATTTTACGCAAGGTTTGCCATGATTGTTTTCTCAGGTTTAACAGGTTATATTGGACAAGAAAATGATTTATATTTCTAGATGGAAGCTTTTAACGTTCATTTTCTTGGAGGAGGATTTAACCTTGTTACCACATTATCCACACCGAACGATTCAGGGGAGTATTCGTCTCATTCTTTTACCTTCATTACTTTTACATCCTTTTTATTGAACATTGGGGACAATGTTCAGCCTAAGTGTAAAGGGAGGGTAAATGATGATACCTTAGAGAATACAATTGCACTTGAGTTTGTTTGTTTAATAGTAGGTGTGTAATAAAACTGAGAGAAACACTTGTTAGGGCAATTTTAGCTCCAAATTTAAATTTTTTTACAATATTTAGGAGTGAAGCTTTAGTCTTAATAAGGGTCTCATGGATAGAAGTTGTATGACTAGCACAAAAACCGTACCACTCAAAAATTTTCACCCCAAATATGTGAGGTTCGCCCCTAAATTTGTTAGGAGAAGATGCTTGTGAGTGTACCGGTAGTACTTAGATTCTAGAACTTGCGTTAGTGATGCATCCTGAGACCGCTAGTGAGACTACATTCGTGTAGTAGGATTTACTACATGATAAGAGGCATTAGGATAACCCTTTTGTTTAGACCAGTATCAGAATTGCTTGACCAATGAAGTCATAATTACTTGACTAATAAAGTCAATTAATTTTTCCCACACCTTTGCGATGTACTCATTTTTAGTACACGATACCCCTAGTACACCCCTCCAAGCCTATCTATTCGTTTCTAACTTTAAGTATTTTACTTAAATATAGAATTTGTTTACAATCCACCCCAAATGTGCAACCAAATCGCCTTAGCCTTCCTTATATGCACTCATCTTTAGTGCATTATTGTTATATGTTTAAACCCTTAGTTAATTGTCTAATTGATTACATGGTTGCTAAGCCGAGTCATATCTTGTACATATTGTTTTGGGACGATTGGGACTCATGGGTAAAGTACTAGTGTTATGGAGTAATGGGGAAGAACATCATATATTACCCCAATATGTACATTAATCTAAAAAAGAACTCCAAGTGTTTTGATTATCTTAATTCGAGTCATTAGAATTTGTAAAGTATGTAAAAGTTCAAGTGTAAGGGGAATGCAAATCCCCTATGATGTATTATTTTGGATGGTAGGGCAAGAGTGTATACAAAAAAAAAAAAAAAAAAAAAAGAAAAGAAAAAATCAAGAAAAAGAAGAAAAAAAAAAAAAAAAAAAAAACATACGGACTACCATCCCATTTCCTTTAATGTTTATTTTATGTTTTTTTTAGTTTATGATTAGCTTAAGTCGAGTCGAGTCTTGGCTTAGCAACGCCACATTGTACATGTAATTGACCATGATGATTAACTCGCCACCAGTAAAGATTGCATTTATCCAACAAAACTGTGTTTATCATATCCCTACACCTCTCGTTATAACCCTTTAAAAGACCTCTTTGATAGTTTATCTTAGGTGCTTATGCCAAGTGGTGGAGGTTTGATTCTTTCCCAAGCCTATGGTAATCTATTTGCTATGACAGGTAGTGAGAGATATTTTCCATTTTCATATTTTGATATACTTTTATTACACCCGAATGTGAGTATCTAAACACTATTTGTGAGGTGCTAGTGTGTAATTTTCGTGCTTGTTTTGGTTGAAGTGGAACGATTATTTGTTGCAATTACTTTTATGTTAGTGTTAAATGATCCCTAGCTTGTATTTTGATTAGAATAAAAGCGCATTTGCTTGAGGACAAGCAAATCTCAAGTGTAAGGGTATTTGATGAGACGAAAAGTGTACCGCTTTTAGGGGGTCATTTATGCCCAAAGTTGAGATTATTTGATCAAATATTGCCCTAAATCGTTCCTTTTGTCATTTTAGATACTTTTGAGAAGAAATCTGGAAAATGAAGCATTTTGGACGTTTTTGAAGCGAAAAAGTGAAGAAAACGACAAAGTCTCCAAATCAGGTTGAATTTGGTACCTGATGGCGTCAGGATTTGCATGTGACGCCGTCACTCATTGACAAAGAGGTGGATAATTGATGAGGCGAAAAATAAACCACTTTTAGGGGGTCATTTAAGCCCGGAATTGAATTTATTTGATCAAATATTGCCCTAAATCGTTCCTTTTGTGATTTTAGATACTTTGGGAGTGAAATCTAGAAAAGGAAGCAATTCAGACGTTTTTGGAGCATAAAAGTGAAGAAAATGCCAAAGTCTTAATTTTCCTTGCTGGGAACAGTAGGTGACGGCGTCAAGAGCAACATCCTGACGGCGTCAAGAGTAAATTCCATGACGACCCAGTACAGATTTGACGGTGTCACAAGAAAGGGCGTCAAGAGTAAAATTCATGACGGCCTGGAAATGCATAACACATGACGGCGTCAGAAGTAGATCAAGGCAGTCCGAGAAGAGTTTTGGCGGCGAGGTGACGGCGTCACAAGTTTGGTCTTGACGCCTTCAGACCCCTTTTCCTATATATAGTTTTCTAATTTTCACATTAAAAAGGAAAAAAGTTTTGGAGAAACCCTAAGTACGAACTAGGTGCGAATTTTACAGGTTTTTCAAGGGTTCTAAGCCCTTGATACTTTTCATGTGTAATTGAGATAAGTATTCTTTTAATTCAATCAATATGTCTATGTGTTGGTTGTCTATATCTTGTTCTTGTCTTAATTCCATCATGCTAGGCTAGATCTATCTTGTGTTTGCTTGGATCTAATGAAACCTAGATGTTAATTATGTGTTGATTACTTGTTTATAATTGTTTTGGATGAATGATTTATATGTTAGGCTTAAGAAAACTGGCAGATCTCCAAATGGTAACATGTTTGAACGTCTTAGGAAACATGAACCGATGGCACTAGGTCTTTATTGGTTGTATTTAATGCATGAGCCACTGTTTATAATCCCTATGGTTGTGCTGGGCATGGCATAGGAGGAGATAAGAGCTCATAGAATTGGGGAGTTAAGTGCGCTACCCCATGAATGGTATTATGGAATACAATCCGTCATCCATGCAACTATAACAAGTAATTAACATGTAAAAGATGTCTAGGGAGTAGTGAAATCTAAGTAAACACATTTTCTCCACTTATTGCTCACAACCTTAGTATAATTTAGTTTATTTTCATTTCTAGTATTTTATTTTGATTGCATCTTTAGTATTGGGTTAGTTGACTAGCAACTAATTCCGCCCAAATCCTTCAAACCCGAGATTTTTACTTGCTTTCTAAAAAATATAAAAATACAAAAAGAATCATCTCTCACCTTTAGAACTAGTATTTAGGTTTTCTAATCCTAGCGACACTATTCCTAGCTGAACGATCAATCCCCCGGTACTTGTCACTATACTATACTACAACGATCAGGTACACTGCCTGGTGGGGGTTGTAAGCTTCTCAAGATCCCTTGAGAGGTAAAGCCTGGTGCGATTCCCACGTATCAAGTTTTTGGCGCCGCAGCCCGGGGAATAGTTATTGTCTAGGTTAGAATCTCTTTTTATTAGATCTACTTGCTAGATTCCTTTCTAGTAAGATTTTATTTTTATTCTTTAGGTTTTCTTTAGTCTATCTTTTTCTTTGTGCCTTTGTTAGTAAATTAAATTCATTGACTGTTCCGTTGACCATTATGAAAAACGCGAATCCACCCCTTTCCCCTAGAGAAGTGGCTTTGTTACGTGAACAAATTGAGAGTGAGATTAGGGAACTTAGGGAGCTCAATAGTTTGATTAAGGTTGAGCTCGAACATGCATTTAGTGACCTAGCGACCGCCTTGTATTCAAATGAGGACCTAGGGCCTAATGAATTTGTGAATGTTATTGAGGGACTTGAAGAGGGGGAAATAGATCCGAAGCTTAATGACTATTTTAATCTATACCCCACTAAGGAGGAGATTGCATATTATAATAATCTTATCGATAACCCGCGATCTCCTTTCACTATAATTGAACCTAAGATAAAGAGAGGCGATCCTAAGAATGCTAAGATACCATGTATGATTGGGTATAGGCACATTAGCAATGCTTACATTGACTTTAAATCTCCAATCAACATTATGTCCTCAACTGTTTATAATGATATAGTGAAAACAAGACTTGAACCTAGAAGAGATCCCAAATACCCCGGTGGAGTTTGTAACTTTGTCGGGAGAGTTAAAGGTCTACATGTCTTTGTTGGTAATTTCACTTTTGTCACCGACTTTATGATTGTGGAGGATCTTGCTAATGTTATTGATTGTCGATTATCCAATGTTGTGTTTGGCAAACCGTTTATTGAGGAGTCTAAGTTGGAATATGATGAGATAGAAGGAACGATCCGATTTGCAAGTAACGCCGATAGTATCACTTATAGGATGCCTAATAGGATGAAAGAATTTCGCTTTATATCCCGTTTTGATAAGGACAACGTTGGTGCTTTTGAGAACATCAATGAAGAGGATAAGAAAAAGGGCATGGATTATGTATGGGAAAAAAGGAGTCTTTATTACAAAGATTGCTTGGCCCTTGGACCAAAGTATAAAGTCGATAAAGAATTTGCCCAAAAGATTATGGGGGCGGTTGAGAAAAAGGTGATTGGTTTTTACAAAGAATATCTACAATCGGAGAGTGGAACCAATGATGAGGTCACGTAGTAACCCATGACCTTGAGTCTAGCTACAAGACTCGTAAATAAAGAAAAGCGCTTCTTGGGAGGCAACCCATGCTTTGTGTGTTTTTATTTGTTTGTTTGTTTGTTATTTGCTTCCGTATGCATGCTTTATTTTTATTGTTGGTTGATCATGTTTCTAAACTAAATAGTGGAAATACTTTACTTTGTTGTTTTGGCCTAGTCTTAACTCCACCTAAAAGTGTTTTTGCAAACGATAAGTGTAAGGGGAAACCCCAAATATGTTTTTAAGAAACAAAACCGATCATGATTCTCCACAATATTAAATGAACATGTGTATTCGTATTTGTTAGAGTCAAATGCTTGTATTGAGTCATAACGAAGTTTTGCAGGATTTTCCAGGAAGTAGGACCAAGTTTTTCCAGAAATTTTCCGGAAACTTAACATAAGAATTTCTGCAGGTCACTTCTGATGGCGTCAAGAGTTAACTCTTGACGGCGTCACGTGTAAAAATCTGGAAATTTTACCGGTTTTGTTTTTCTAACGAAGTCTTATGGTTTTTGTGAATTATTAAGTTTTATAATCTCCAGGAGATCTGCAAACTTCATTCCACAAGTATTATATCTTATCCTGTTTTCTAGGATTTAGTAACTTATATAGGATGCCGCCGATTTTACGCGAGGTTGTTTTGTCTATTTCTCAGGATTTACAGGTTATGTATGACAAGAAGATGATTTACATTCTGGAAGGGAAGCTTTGATTGTTCATTTTCTTGGAGGAAGATCTAACCTGGCCACCTTATTATCCATACCGAGCGAATCAGGAGAGTATTTGATTTCATTCTTTTTACTTTTTCACTTTTACATTCTTTACTTGAACATTGGGGACAATGTTCATCTTAAGTGTAAGGGGAGGGTAAAAAGATGATACCTTACATATGCACTATAGCTTGAGTTTGTTTTGTTTAATGGTAGATGTGTAATAAAACTATGAGAAATACTTGTTAGTGCAATTTTAGCACCAAATTTAAAATTTTTTACAACATTTAGGAGTGAAACTTTAGCCATAGCAAGCGTCTCATGGATAGGAGATTGTATGACTAGCACATAACCGTATATTCAGAAAAATTTTCCACCCAAATATGTGAGGTTCGCCTTTAGATTTGATAGGAAAAGCATTCATTATTAGTGCTTATGAGTGTACCGGTAGCATTTAGATTCTAGAACTTGCGTTAGTGATGCATCCCGAGACCGCTAGTGAGACTACATTCGTGTAGTAGGATTTACTACATGATAAGAGGCATTAGGATAGCCCTTGTGTTAAACCCGTATTATAATTACTTGACCATTTAAGTCATATTACTTGGCTAGTTAAGTCAATTAATTTTCCCACACCCTTAGCGTTGTACTCATTTTTAGTATACGATACCCCTAGTACACCCCTCCGAGCCTATCTTTTCGTTTCTAACTTTAAGCATCTTACTTAAAGGAAGAATTTGTTACACCCCACTTAAATGTACAACCAAATCGCCTTAGCCTTCCGTGTATGCGCTCATTTTTAGTGCATTATTGTTATTTGTTAAACCCTAAGTTAACTATCTAATTGATTACATGGTTGCTAAGTCGAGTCATATCCTTGTACATATTGTTTTGGGACGATTGGGACTCATGGGTAAGTACTTATTTTATGGAGTAATGGGGAAGAACATCATTTATTACCCCCATATGTACGTTAATCTTAAAAGTGCTCCAAGTGTTTTGATTTTCTTAATTCGAGTCATTAGATTAGTTTAATGTAAAGTATGTAAAGATTCAAGTGTAAGGGGAATGTTCATCCCCTATGATGTATTATTTTGGATGGTAGGGTAAAAGTGTATGCAAAAAAAAAAAAAAAAAATCGAAAAAATCAAGAAAAAGAAAAAAAAATAGAAAAAGAAAAAGAGAAAAAACATACGGACTACCATCCCTTTTTATTCTATGTTCATTTTATGTTTTTGTTATTTTTCATTTATTAGCTTAAGTCGAGTCTAGTCTTGGCTTAGCAACGCCACATTGTACATGTAATTAACCAAGATTGTTAACTCGCCACCAGTAAAACTTCCTTTATCCAACAAAACCGTGTATTTCATATCCCTACACCTAACGTTACAACCCTTTAAAAGACCTTTTTGATAGTTTATCCTAGGTGCTTACGCCATGTGGTGGAGGTTTGATCCTTTCCCAAGCCTATGGTAATCTATTTTGCTATGACAGGTAGTGAGAGATATCTTCCGTTTCCATATTATAATTTACACTTTATTACACTCGAGAGATGTGAGTATCTAAACACTATTTGTGAGGTGCTTATGTATGACCTCCGTGCTTATCTATTGGTCTTTAGTGGAACGATTATTTGTTGTAATTGCTTTTATATTAGTGTTAAATGGCCCCTAACTTGTCTTTTGAGTAGAATAAAAGCGCATTTGCTTGAGGACAAGCAAATCTCAAGTGTAAGGGTATATGATGAGGCGAAAAATGAACCACTTTTAGGGGGTCATTTAAGCCCGGAGTTGAATTTATTTGATCAAATATTGCCCTAAATCGTTCCTTTTGTGATTTTAGGTACTTTGGGAGTGAAATCTGGAAAAGGAAGCAATTCGGACGTTTTTGGAGCATAAAAGTGAAGAAAATGCCAAAGTCTTAATTTTCCTTGCTGGGAACAGTAGGTGACGGCGTCAAGAGCAACATCCTGACGGCGTCAAGAGTAAATTCCATGACGACCCAGTACAGATTTGACGGCGTCACAAGAAAGGGCGTCAAGAGTAAAATTCATGACGGCCTGGAAATGCATAACACATGACGGCGTCAGAAGTAGATCAAGGCAGTCCGAGAAGAGTTTTGGCGGCGAGGTGACGGCGTCACAAGTTTGGTCTTGACGCCGTCAGACCCCTTTTCCTATATATAGTTTTCTAATTTTCACATTAAAAAGGAAAAAAGTTTTGGAGAAACCCTAAGTACGAACTTGGTGCGAATTTTACAGGTTTTTCAAGGGTTCTAAGCCCTTGATACCTTTCATGTGTAATTGAGATAAGTATTCTTTTAATTCAATCAATATGTCTATGTGTTGGTTGTCTATATCTTGTTCTTGTCTTAATTTCATCATGCTAGGCTAGATCTATCTTGTGTTTGCTTGGATCTAATGAAACCTAGATGTTAATTATGTGTTGATTACTTGTTTATTATTGTTTTGGATGAATGATTTATATGTTAGGCTTAAGAAAACTGGCAGATCTCCAAATGGTAACATGCTTGAACGTCTTAGGAAACATGAACCGATGGCACTAGGTCTTTATTGGTTGTATTTAATGCATTAGCCACTGTTTATAATCCCTATGGTTGTGCTGGGCATGGCATAGGAGGAGATAAGAGCTCATAGAATTGGGGAGTTAAGTGCGCTACCCCATGAATGGTATTAAGGAATACAATCCGTCATCCATGCAACTATAACAAGTAATTAACATGTAAAAGATGTCTAGGGAGTAGTGAAATCTAAGTAAACACATTTTCTCCACTTATTGCTCACAACCTTAGTATAATTTAGTTTATTTTCATTTCTAGTATTTTATTTTGATTGCATCTTTAGTATTGGGTTAGTTGACTAGCAACTAATCCTGCCCAAATCCTTCAAACCCGAGATTTTACTTGTTTTCTAAAAAATATAAAAATACAAAAAGAATCATCTCTCACCTTTAGAACTAGTATTTAGGTTTTCTAATCCTAGCGACACTATTCCTAGCTCACCGATCAATCCCCCGGTACTTGTCACTATACTATACTACAACGATCAGGTACACTGCCTGGTGGGGGTTGTAAGCTTCTCAAGATCCCTTGATAGGTAAAGCCTAGTGCGATTCCCACGTATCAATAATCAAGTCACACGTGACGCGCCAGAATGTTTTTGGAGGATTTACACGTGACGGCGTCACCAAGGCCGTCATGTATAAAATGCAAGAGACGGCCAAGAGACAAGTTACACATGACGATGTTAGACCTGGATCTAGGCAATACGAGAGTTTTTACGGCAGCGAGTTGAAGGCGTTAGGATTTACACGTAACGTCGTCAGACTAAAAAATCTATATATAGTTTTCTAGTTTTCATTTGTTAAGGGAGGAGAACTTTGGAGAAACCCTAGCACGATTTTTTCCTTATTTTTAAGGGTTCCAAACCCTTGTTTCATCCATGTTTAATTGAAGATAAGTTTTCCAATAATCATTCAATATGTCTATGTGTTGTTTGATTCCATCTTATGCTTGTCTTTACTTTAACATGCTAGGCTAGATTTTCTTTGTGTTTGCTTTGATGTAATGAAACTTAGTTATTGATTATTGGTTGGTTGTTTGTTTGTTTATAATTGTTGTGGATGAATGATTTCGATGTTAGGCTTAAGAAAACTGGCAGACTTCCAATTGGTAACATGCTTGAACGTCTTAAGAAACGTGATCGGAAGTGTACTACGATTAATTGGTTATATTTAATGCAAAAGTAACTACTATGGAGGCCATGTTAGGAGCTAGTAGTCAGCTCAACATAGGAAAAGGCAGAAGGTTATAGAGTTAGGGAAGATCGTACACGGCCCTACAAATGGTATTAAGGAATATAACCCGTCATCCATGCAATTGTAACAAACTAATTGATGAGTGGTTTTGCAACCTTGCAAAAGGTTTTACCTCTCAAGGGATCTTGAGAAGCTTGCAATCCCCACCAGGCAGTGTACCTGATCGTTGTAGTTGATACGTGGGAATCGCACCAGGCTTTACCTCTCGAGAAGCTTACAACCCCCCACCAGACAGTGTACCTGATCGTTGTAGTATATTATAGTGACTAGTACCGGGGGATTGATCGTTCAACTCAGGAATAGTGTCGTTAGGATTGAAATTAATCTAACTAGGTCTAAAGGTGAAGGATGATTCTTTTTGTATTTTTATGTTTTATGAAATGCAAATAAAAATCTCGGGTATTGGAAGGAGGGGCAGAATTAGTTGCTAATCAACTAACCCAAAAGCTACTAATCAAACTAATGTGCAAGAAAAATAAACTAAGGTTCTATAAGATAAGTGAAGCATGTCTACCTATGATATATTACTCCTTGCTAGCTATCCAATTCTACCTATTGAATTGTCACACCTTGTTTTAATTGACGGATTGTATTCCTTAATACCATTCGTGGGGCGGCATACGTACTTCCCCAACTCTATAAGCTCCTACTTCACTCCTATGTCGAGCCTGCAAGAAGCTCCTAACATGGGATCATTAGAATTCGCTCATGCGTTAAATACAACCATAATCACCTAGTACGCATTGGTTCATGTTTCTTAAGATGTTCAAGCAAGTTACCAATTGGAAGTCTGCCAGTTTTCTTAAGCCTAACATCGATATCATTCAATTAAACAAGAGACAATAGGAAACAAGAATTATAAGCTAAATCAACTAGACATATTGAAGTGTCACGCCTTAATTGATGAAGATAGACACAAACATCAACAAGGAATCAATAAGATCTAATCAATTATGTACAAGTTTCACACAATCATAAGTAGACACAAGGTGAATTAGCAAAACATCATCAAAGAAGAGCAAGCAACAATGATAATAGAAAATATAATTAAGATAGAATCAACAAACCAATACATGATGTTTATGAAGTGATTGAAACCCTCTAAGTTGCTGGAAAAACACCTTCCTAAACCCAGGAATCGACCTTAGGGTTTAGGGCTTACAAAAAGTGAAGTTATGATGTTATATTTATAGGCTGATTTTCTGTTAGCCTGATCATGACGGTGTCAGACCAATCATGACGGCGTCACGACCAACTTTTCTTCACCAAATTGTAGATCTCTTCGTCCTCTTCGCGTGGGCTTTTGAATCACCTAAATCCGAGTTCGTATGCAAAAGTTATGACCAAAACAATATCAGCTACTTCGCGCGCAAGTTTTGACAGGTTAACACGTGACGGCCTACGTGACGCCTTCAGGAAATTTTCTAGGCCATCATTCTTAAATTTTACACATGACGGCCTTGGGTGACGCCGTCATCTCCAATGCACAAAACTTTCTGGACCATCACGGACTTTATCCACTTCCACCTATTGTATTACTCTTGACGCCGTCATGTAGAACCCTGTGACGCCGTCAGGTAATGTTCCCAGCAAGAAAAATTAAGACTTTGCCGTTTTCTTCACTTTTATCCTCCAAAAACGTCCAAAATGCTTCCTTTTCCAGAATTCACTCCAAAAGTACATAAAATCACAAAAGGAACGATTTAGGGCAATATTTGATCAAATAAATTCAATTCCGGGCTTAAATGACCCCCTAAAAATGGTTCATTTTTCGCCTCATCAGTAGTATAGTATAGTGACAAGCACCGGGGGATTGATCGTTCAACTCAAAGAATAGTGTTCGCTAGGGTTAAAACTTAATTAAACTAGGTCTAGAGGTGAGGGATGATTCTTTTTGTATTTTTATATTTTATGGAAAGCAAGTAAAGATCTTGGTTTTGGAAGGATGGGCGGAATTAGTTGCTAGTCAACTAACCTAAATAAATACAAATGCAAATAAAATGAAATGACACTAAAGTAAATGTGGAGAAAACAATAATAAGTGAAAATGTGTTTACTTAGATTTCACTACTCCCTAGCTATCTTTTACTGGTTGATTAATTTGTTACAGTTGCATGGATGACGGGTTATATTCCTTAATACCATTCGTAGGGCCGTGTACGATCTTCCCTAACTTTATAAGTTTCTACCTCTTCCTATGTCGAGCCGACTACTAGCTCCTAACATGGCCTCATTAGTAGTTACCTATGCATTAAATATAACCAATTTATCGTAGTACACATCCGATCATGTTTCTTAAGTCGTTCAAGCAAGTTACCAATTGGAAGTCTACTAGTTTTCTTAAGCCTAACATCGAAATCATTCATCCACAACAATTATAACCAAACAACCAACCAATAATCAATAACTAAGTTTCATTACATCTAAGCAAACACAAAGAAAACCTAGCCTAGCATGTTAAAGTGAAGACACGTATAAGATAGAATCAAACAACACATAGAGATATTGAATGATTATTGGAAAACTTATCTTCAATTAAGCATGGATGAAACAAGGGTTTAAAACCCTTAAAAATAAGGTAAAATTCGTCTAGGGTTTCTTCTTTCAAAGTTGCACACTAATGAATAAAAAATCAAAAACTATATATAGAGTATTGAGTCTGACGGCGTCAAGAGTAAAGTCTGACGCCGTCAACTCGCCGCCATAAATATTATCGTATTGCCTAGATCCAATTCTGACGGCGTCATGTGTAAACTCCCTCTTGGCCGTCTCTTGCATTTTGTACGTGACGGCCTTGGTGACGCCGTCACGTGTAATTCCTCCAAAAACATTCTGGCGCGTCACGTGTAACTTGATTATCCATCTCTTTGTCAAAGGGTGATGGCGTCATAAGCAAATCCTGACGCCGTCAGGTACTGTTTTCAGCATGAATTGGAGACTTTGTCGTTTTCTTCACTTTTTCGCTCCAAAAATGTCCAAATTGCTTCCTTTTCCAGATTTCACCTCAAAAGTACCTAAAATGACAAAAGGAACGATTTAGGGCAATATTTGATCAAATAATCTCGACTTTGGGCTTAAATGACCCCCTAAAAGCGGTATACTTTTCATCTCATCAAATACCCTTACACTTGAGATTTGCTTGTCCTCAAGCAAATGCACTTTTATTCTAATCAAAATACAAGCTATGGGTCATTTAACACTAATATAAAAGTAATAGCAACAAATAATCATTCCACTTTAACCAAAACAAGCACAGAAATTATACACTAGCACCTCACAAATAGTGTTTAGATACTCACATCTCTCGGGTGTAATAAAGTATATATCACAATATGGAAATGGAAAACATCTCTCACTACCTGTCATAGCACATAGATAACCATAGGCTTGGGAAAGGATCAAACATCCACCACTTGGCGTAAGAACCTAGGATAAACTATCAAAGAGGTCTTTTAAAAAGGGTTATAACGTGAGGTGCAGGGATATGATAAACACGGTTTTGTTGGATAAAGGCAATATTTACTGGTGGCGAGTTAATCATCTTGGTCAATTACATGTACAATGTGGCGTTGCTAAGCGAAGACTCGACTCGAGTTAAGCTAATCATAAACTAATCAAAAACTTAAAATAAACATAAAAGGAAACGAGATGGTAGTCCGTATGTTTTTTCTCTTTTTCTTTTTCTATATTTTTTTTCTTTTTCTTGATTTTTTTCGATTTTTTTTTCATACACTCTTGCCCTACCATCCAAAATAATATATCATAGGGAAGTTACATTCCCCTTACACTTGAACTTTTACATACTTTACAATTAACTATTCTAATGACTCGAATTAAGATAATCAAAACACTTGGAGTACTTTTTAAGATTAACGCACATATGGCGGTAATATATGATGTTCTTCACAATTACTCCATAAAACTAGTACTTTACCCATGAGTCCCAATAGTCCCAATCGTCCCAAAAAAATATGTACAAGATATGACTCGACTTAGCAACCATGTAATCAATTAGATAATTAACTAAGGGTTTAAACATGTAACAATAATGCACTAAAGATGAGTGCATACAAGGAAGGCTAAGGCGATTTGGGTGCACATTTGGGGTGGATTGTAAACAAATTCTTCCTTTAAGTAAAATGCTTAAAGTTAGAAACGAAAAAGATAGGCTCGGAGGGTTGTACTAAAGATGAGTGCATACAAGGAAGGCTAAGGCGATTTGGGTGCACATTTGGGGTGGATTGTAAACAATCCGATTGGTTTCGGGTCTGGATTCGGTTTGCAATTCCGATGAAATCGGGATTCGTGCTTTGTCGGATCAGGACGGGTTTAGGCCCGATGCACACCCCTACCCCAATGTTCAATAAAAATGATGTAAAAGTAATGAAGGTAAAAGAATGAAACAAATACTCCCCTGTTTCGTTCGGTGTGGATAATATGATAACATGGTTAGATCCTCCTTCAAGAAAATGAACGTTGAAAGCTTCCCTCCAAAAATATAAATCATCTTCTTGTCCAATATAACCTGTTAAACCTGAGAAAACAATCATGGCAAACCTCGCGTAAAATCGGCGGCAATCTATATATATAAGGATATAATGCTTGTGGAATGAATGTTTGCAAATCTCCTGGAGTTTATAAAACTAAAGAATTAATAAAAACTTTAAGACTCCGTTAGAAAAACAAAACTTGCAAAATTTTTCAGAAGTTTACACCTGACGCCGTCAGAGTGTTCTGACAGAAATCTTATGTTAAGTTTCCGGATAATTTCTGGAAAAACTCACGCCTTAATTCCTGGAATTCCTGCAAAAACATCATTATGACTCGATACAAGCATTTGACTCAAACAAATACTAATATGCATGTTCAGTTAATATTGTTATGGTCCATGTCCAATTCCGTTCTTAGAAACAAATTTAGATTTCCCTTACACTTATTTTTTGCGAAATACCTTTTTATGAAGTTAAGACGAAGTTAAACAACAAGGTAAAGCATTTTCACAATTTATTTTGAAACATGATCCACATACAATAAAAATAAAGCACGCATACGGAAACAAATAAAATCAATCAAACAAACAAACAATTAAATAAAGCTTGGGTATCCTCCCAAGAAGCGCGTTTCTTTATTTACGAGTCTTGTAGATAGACTCAAGGTCACGAGCTATTACGTGACCTCGTCGTTGGTCACGGTTTCTAGGTCATGTTCAATCTTGGGTTTGTATTCCGGACCTAGTTGCAAGCATTCCTTGTAGAAACCAAATATTCTATTCATAACATAGTCTACTCCTCTACGTCTATCCTCATCATTCCTATAGTAGACCGTTTGCTTTTGTTCCTTTTCGATGTTTTATAGAAGACAGAATTGTTCAATCTTATAGGGCATTTGGTAAGCTATCTCATCGTTCTCATCCTTGAACCTAACTATCCCTAGAGATGGGTCATAATTCATCTTAGAGGTTTCAACAAACGGCTTTCCGAACACTACTTGACTTAGGCAACCATCTATTACCGGACGAATATCCTCTACAATCACAAAGTCGGTAACGTAAGTGAAGTTTCCTACAAAGACGTGCAATCCTTTCACTCTTCCCATAAAGTTACTCATCCAACCTGTGTTGGGAATCATCCTAGGTCCTAGTTGCTTTATCATTACCCAATTGTAATGGGTCATAGTCATAATGTTTATGGGAGATCTAAGATCGATGTAGGCTTTCCACACATGCACATGCCCAATGTTGCATGGTATGTTGATGTTAGAGGGATCACCCGCTTTGATGATTGGCGAACCAAGGACGTATGGTGTTTCGGAGTCATCGAATAAATCCATATGGTATTCCCGTTCTTCCTTGGTAGGTAACCTATCAAAGTATTCCTCTACATTTTCTACTTCCTCAACTTTCCCTTCCTTTTTTTTCCTCAACTTCCTCAATCACATCCATATCACTTTCTTCCCTATTATTATCGACTGGCTTAATAGTGACTATGTTGACAAAGTGGACGTGTTTAGATGATGAGGGGTCCTTAATTTGGGTTCCGCTACTAGTGTCCCTAGTGTCCTTCTTTGGTGTAGTTAGCACTTGGTTGTTGAGGGCTTTCAACAAGTTGTCGATTTTATTAGTCATCTCCGCTTGTTGTTGATTGAATTCGGATTCAAACTTAGCTATACGAGCTTCTTGAGATGCCATAAATTTGGACATCAATCCTTCAAGATTATTGGTACTACCATAGTTGTTGGAGGGATTGTTGTTGAAAGTACGGTTAGGAGGTGGACCATTTGGTTGATAACGATTAGGTGGAGTGGAAGAATTATTTTGGGGCATGTTTTGGTTTTGTTTCTACCTAAGGTTCGGGTGATTTTTCCAAGAGGAGTTGTATGAATCACCGTAAGGGTTTGGCTCGGGTTTAAAAGTGTACCACTTGTCTCCCGCTCCGTCGGTACGCGAGGGTGCGTAATCCGCAAAAGCTTGTTCGAGGAGTTCCATGCAATCACGAGTGTCGTGGGGACCACTGATGAGTGTGTAAGTACTCATCATTTTTACCAATTCTGAACTGCCAAAACATCCAAAAACACTCAATAATGAATCAAAATAGTGAAAAATATCCCAGGAAAGTGTTTTACATGTTTCAAATGCAAAAATACCAAAAACAGATGAAAAACACATAAAGTTTGCATAATTGGCAGTTTCAGTCCCCCAACTTTCAAAAGTTGTCAAATCTAGTCCCTGGAAGTTTAAAATGAAAGAAAAGTCAACCCAAGGCAAAGAAAAGTCAAAATTTATCAAAATAAGTCCTTGGGTGATAAAGTTTGAGAAAATTACACTTTTACCCCTCAAAATCCAAAATTGGCAAAACAGGTCCCTGGAGTTTGTGAAATTGGCAGATTTGGTCCCTGAGGTTTAAAATAATACTTGTGGTCCTTGTACTAATGTTTAAATGCAGGTTTGGTCCCTTGGTAAAAAGTTGGTGAAATTACAAGGCAGGTCCCTAAAGTTTGGGAAATTGACAGATTTAGTCCCTGGGGTTTTAAAAGTGAAAAATTCAAAAATAAAACCTCACACTATTCACCATTGGCATTTTTTAACCCTTATGAATATTTTGAAAAGTCGCCAAAACCCAACCCCAAACTTTCGATAAATGGCAAAAATAGTCCTTGTGTGAAATAAGCTAAACCGGATCCACTACAATACCAATCCAAACCATTTATCCAACTTTGGGCCCAAAGAAATTACCCAACCCAACCTTAAGCCCATTCCATCCCAAAGTATTATAACCCAGGTCAACCATTGACCTGGTCAATCCCAGTCAAACCCAACACACCCTTCTCCCCCGTTTTCCCTCTCAGCTTCCCCCACACCACTTGCAGCCTCCCCTCTCCTCCAATCACAAGCCAAAGCACCCCACAATTAATGCTCCCACCCCCTACACCTACCTTTTCACACCATAATAAATGCTAATCCCTCCACTGCACGTTATCAGATAGCAAATTGCAAAATCTTCTTTCCCGCCAAAAATACGTGGCAGCGTGTTAATGGACCAAAGCTTGAAGAGAGAGGTGGGATTTGATCAGAAGCTTGTGGAAACCCTAATGGGTGCTTATAAATAGGAGAAGAGTGCAAGGGAATGAGTAGTTAGTTAATTTAGTTTTTAGTTATGTCGTGTAATTTTAATTTGCAATTTTAGGTACACCCAAGCTCTTAAGCAGTGGTAACCTCTTTTTTATATGCATTGTACTTCAATTCAGTTATAAAATTCAAGCTTCTTTTATCATTACATCTTATGCAATTTTTATTTTTATTTCAATATCTTGTACTGCTCATTTGTTGTTTTAGCATTTTGTATTGGACTCTTAGGAACATATAAGCTCCCTTATAGCTTATTTAAGCTATTAGTAACAATTAAAATTAACCTAGTGATAAAAAAACTCAAAAACAACAAATGGTCAACAAAAGTCAACACGACATGTTCTTGAAATTCATGGCTGGAGCAGGTTGTAACTTGGAAGGCTTTGGTTTAGAATCCCATGGGGGATGTTAGGTGATGATTATGGTTCTTGGTTCTTGTCATAAGCTGGAATGCACCTTGTAAGTTTTCTTTTGAAAAATCCATTTCTTTCATCTACTATAGCATAGCTTATATTAATGCTTATTATTGTTTGTTTATGCTTATTAATCCTCCACTGATCCATTAATAGTAATTTGGTAGCTTATGTAGTTGTAATTTAGTTAGAAGCAAATTAATTGCTTACATTAGCTTGTAACTGCTCATTAAGATTGGACAATTGAAACTGCCTAATTGTGCTTTCTTTTTGCTTAAATTATCATAGTAAAGCTTATTAAACAGGTAACCACCATAATCTTTGCTCAAATCCATAATTTCTCTTGAGAAATTGCAAACAGTCATCCAGAAGGGGTGTTTGGCATTGGCTGTATCAAGGGTCCCTAGGGTATTTTGGTTGTCATTAAACCTGTCATTAACTCACAATAGGTTGTCTTAGTTCATTTCAGTTCTTAGATATTGGTTTAAAGTGACCAAAAGTCAAAACTTAAGTTTAATCTCAACAATCTGTTCACTGTTTGGTTTTAAGACCCATAAGTACTCAATTTAGGTCCATTAGTTGTTACATTAGTTTGAAATCATCTCATATTAGAATAATATAGCATAACTAATCAGTGAAGCAAGTTCTAAATCCAAGAAAGTCAATTTGTGAGCTAATTTCAAAAAGTCAAAACTTACCATTTCAGATTTTTTCAAAAATCCAAGGATTTTTATAGAATTTTGTAGGGTGATTCAGGCCATGAGATTTTGAGGGTTTGTACTCTACCACCTCATCTATTGATTCCCACTTTGATCTCAATTTTGTGATTTTTTTAGTGGGCCCCACAACCCTCCAAAGAGGGCTGCAGGGCAACTGCTTGTCCTGTGCAGCAGACCATCCACCCAAAACCACCACTTTGGTGGTGGTTTGTGGCCACCACAGTGGTCCTTACACCTAGGTTTTAGTTTCCCCCAACCCCCCTCCTAGCAGGCTTTCACCATTGACCATTAGTTTGACCTAGATACTTGTGGACCCCACCTGGAATAAGGTCTCAAATCTGTCCCCAATCTGTGTTAAATTGCAATTTGAAAAGTGCTTAATTCATCTTATTTAGCTTAATTGTGATCATTGTTGGATAAGTCTGGCTTATTTTAGTTTGTTGAGCTTATTTGTGCTAATTTTCACCATTGTGGACCCCACCATAGCCTATTTCTCTTGAAAGTCAACCAAAGTCAACTGATTTGGTTAAGGGGGTGTTTACAGCTTATTTATAAGCTATTTCAAAAAGTGTTTTTACAAAAGTTTGTCATTTTAAGGTGTTTAGTAGTTTTGTAAAAGAAAAATCCAAAAAAAAATCTAGTTAAAATAAGTGATAGTTTCTATTTAATTCAAGTTAATTTTAATTTTCATTTTTAGATTTTAATTAAGTAACTAGTGTTTTTATAATTTTATTAAATTCCTCATATAGTAAAGTAATTTTGAAAATTTTTTCAGATTTTTATTTTGTCATTTAGTGCTAATTAGATTTAATTTTAATTTTCTTTATTATTAATTAATATCAAGTATTAAATAGTTTATTTAGTTTTTATAAGGTTAAATTTAGTTTTTATATTTTTCCTAGCTCTAATATAGTCTAATAAGTTTTTAGAAAATATAATTTTGAATTCTACTGTTCATTTTATATTTTTCTTATTTTAATTGTTTAAATTAGTATTAAGTTAATTAAAAGGTAAATAATTATTAGTTTAATCTTAAAACTTAATTTTTAGAGTTTTTATAATTTTTTAGGATTCCTGTAATGGTTAAGTAATTTTATAAATTTTCTTGTAATTTTCTAAGTTAATTTAGTATTAATATTAATTAAAAGTAGTTTAATTAGTTTAATTAAGTTAAATAGTTTTTAGTTAATTACAAAACCACAAAAAGACAAAAATATTATTTCTAATTTTTTATATTTTCTTCAAGTTCTAATTTAGGTTTAGAAAATATTTTGGTTAATTCTTAGTTTAATTTAAATCATTTGACATTTTTAGTTTATTTAAATTAGGTTTTAAATTAGATTTTAAATAGTTTAATTAATTAAATAATATTTAAATAGTATTTTAATCATTTTCATAATTTCATTTTCATTTTTAATTTTCAAGTTTGAAAAAGTGTCAAAAGCACCCCCTGTAGTTTGATAATTACCAAAAACCCACTTTTCCAGTCCGATACGTGATCTTAATTGTGAATACGTGCATATATCTGTTATCTGATTTTTGTGAATATTATATCTGTTTGTCAATACCAAAATAACAGTAGCAAAATCAATTCCATATCATCTGGGCTACTGTCCTCAGTCCCACTTTCTCATAAACGATTCCAAAAGCACCATTTCAATCTCGTCGGGACTTTAACGACCCGGGGAAACACTACACTATCCACGGAATATTGATTCTAGGCTGTCTTTGACTTGTTGACCTTGGTCAATAATAATAAGACGGTTCAAGATCAATCAAAATTTGGCGCCGCTGCCGGGGAGGTTGTTGCGTGTTTTATAAAATCGTTTTAAGTTTAGTGGTTTTCAAAACCCTATTTGTAAAAAGTTTTTTTAAACATAATCATATCAAAAACGTTCATTAACACTTCTCCTGAAGTGTTGAAAACACCAAAAAAATTAAAAACAATCAAAAACAAACTGTGAAGTTAAATTACTTCGTGTTCTTTAAGATTACAACCTGAAACAGTTGGTATAAGGTAAGTTCTGACATTAAATTGCGAACTGAAGAGGAAACCTATTTACTTCCTCCCGCCAGCCTGCGAGTAATCTTAAAGGGACGATTTCGGTTAACGAATCAGTTCCAAAAATATTTTCCAAGTTTTCTGCACACACACCCATAAGCCTAAAGCAGTTTTTCAAAAATCAATTAATAAACCCATAATAAGTTCCCAAACTTAAGATTAAAACTTGCCTTTGTATCCCTGTGAGTAGTGTACCTTTTTCAAAGAAGCTGCTCACTTGTGATTATTGGTTTAAGTTCACTGTGGTTTTGCCTCGAACTTGTGTTGAAAAATTGTTTTTAGTGCATGCGCACTCGGTCTCAAACAAAGAATAAAAAACAGAAAGACGTACCCGAGCTACGTTCTAACACAGAAACCGAAATGGCCGCTGGGCCACCACCACCACTATTACCACCCCCTGACCCTCCTAGGGATGAGCCAGCTCCCGATCTCCGAACTATGGAGGAGCTGTGCCAACCTACCATGCAAGGGCGGGGTGGGCCTATTGCACCACTCACTATTGGGGCTGCGGACTTTGGCCTCAAGCATCACATGATCCAACAAGTCCAAAATTCGTGTCAATTTCACGGATTACCGGGTGACGATGCCAACAAGCATCTTGACAAATATCTTACGGTCACCCAAAGCATGAAACAGCATGGTGTCACCGATGATGCCCTTCGACTGTACCTCTTCCCCTATTCTCTCGCTCATCATGCCACTGCATGGTTTGACCGACTTCCAAAGAATTCTATTCGAACCTTTGATGAAATGGTAACCAAGTTTCTAGCAAAATATTTTCCACCATCCATGGTTACCAAGTTACGTAATGATATCAGCAACTTCCGGCAACTTCCCGATGAGTCTCTTTTTGAGGCTTGGGAACGTTATAAGCTAGCCATTGATCGGTGCCCTAACCACAATATGTTACAAGTTACCATCATAGATACCTTCTATAATGGTCTGACATTGAGGCACCGAGACATTCTCAATGCTGCTGCTGGTGGGACCTTTATGAAAAGGCGTCCCGAGGAGTGCTATGACTTAATCGAGAACATGACTGCCCATCATAACTTTTGGGATTCCTCTACGGAGAGGGAAGCGTCATGTCATTCCGTTACTCCCTCATCATCCTCATCTCCTGAAATAATCGCTCTTACCAAAAAGATGGATGATATTTCTACGGCTGTGTTGAGAATGAACCAAACGATACAACATCAGGCTCAAAATCAACAAGTGAAAGCCGTGGCCCGAAGTTGTGAAACTTGCGGGGGCCCACATCTGTATTCCGAGTGTCCAGCTACTGCTGAATTTCCTCAAGAGAACGTTTATGCTGCTAACGGTTCCTACAACACGGGAGGTAATTCTTACCAACCGCAAGGGGACCGTAATCTCTTAAGCTATCGTTCCAACAATTTTCTCGGACCTCCCGGTTTTAACCAAAATCAAAACCGTAACACGAATCAGAATTTCAACCAAGGTCAAAACTCAAATTTCCAAAACCCGAACCAAAATCAAGGCCAGTTTAATCAAAACAATTTTCAAAATGGCAATCAAAACCAAGGTTTTCAAGGAAATTTTCAAAGAAACCAGAATCAAGGGAATTACAATCAGGGTAATTTCAATCAGAGAAACACTTTTCAGGGTAACAACAATCAAAATCAAGGGAATTTTCAAAACAACCGTGTTCAAAATCCCCCTGTTCAAAATCAAAACGTTGTTCCACCCCCGTCTTTCTCCGATGCTGAAATTAAACAATTCATGAAAACACAAGAGGAAACGAATCGGTTATTGATCAAGACGATCTCTGATCTTCAGAAGTCTTTAAATGATCGACCCTCGGGCTCTGGTACATTACCGAGCAACACGATCGCTAACCCGAGGGGCGATGTCAAGGCGATCACTACCCGAAGTGGGGTATCATACAATGGACCCTCGATTCCTTCTACCTCTTCTTCTCCTCCTAAGGTAGCGGAACGTGAACCTGAGGTCACTACGGACAAGGTACTTCCTACTAATAACGGAGGTATCAACAACGTCCACCCTCAAGTTGTCCCGGTCCCGGCTCGTAAGCCGAAAGTTGTATTTGATCCTCCTGTGTGTCCTGATGAAATCTCAAAGAATAACCCTAAGCCGTCAATTCCATATCCTTCACGAGTGACTGAACAAAAGAAACGCGAAAAAGCTAACCATCAGATGGAAAAATTTTATCAAATTTTCCAAGAATTACACTTTGATATTAGCTTCGCAGACGCTCTTCTTCTCATGCCTAAGTTTGCTTCAACAATCAAAAATCTGATAAGCAACAAAGAAAAACTGTGCGAAATGGCAAAAACTCCTCTTAACGAGCATTGCTCAGCAGTGCTCTTGAAAAAGCTTCCCGAAAAGCTTGGAGACCCCGGGAAATTTCTCATTCCATGTATTTTCCCTGGGATGGTTGAATGCTTTGCCTTGGCCGATCTTGGCGCAAGCATTAACCTGATGCCTTACACAGTCTGGAAAAGACTTTCTCTACCTACTCTCACTCCAACCTGCATGACACTCGAGCTTGCAGACCGTACCATATCTCGTCCTCTCGGCATTGCCGAAGATATCTTTGTGAAAGTAGGAAAGTTCCACTTTCCGGCAGATTTCGTGATTGTTGATTTCGATGCTGACCCACGAGTTCCTCTCATTCTCGGGAGGGGATTCTTAAGAACAGGTCGTGCTTTAATCGATGTATTCGAAGAAGAAATCACTCTACGTGTTGGTGGCGAAGCCATAACATTCAATCTTGATCAGACTTCAAGATATTCTTCCAATTATGACGCTGAAACGGTTAACCGTATTGACATCATCGATATTGCGTCGGAGGAATCATCCCAAGAAGTCCTCGGTTTCTCATCCAGTGGCAGTCTTTCTACTGACCCTATCATTTCCGACTCTTCCCCTTCCCTCACTCCGTTTGAGGGAGGTGACTTCCTTTTGGAAGAGCTCGAGGCTTTTCTTGCTCAAGATAGCTCAATTCCCGATGGAGTTGATGAAAACTATCTCGACCCGGAGGGGGACATTCTTCTCCTTGAAAGATTGTTAAATGACGATCCTTCACCCTCTCCGTCTCCACAAATACTTCATAAAGCGGAAGTCAAAAATGTTGAAATAACTGAAGACTTTCCCGAGGTTGAGCTCAAGGACTTGCCTCCTCATCTAGAATATGCATTTCTGGAGGGTGATAATAAATTACCCGTCATTATTGCCAAAGACTTAAAAGATGAGGAAAAGGCTGCACTCCTAAAGGTTCTTAAGTCAAACAAGCAAGCAATTGCTTGGAAACTCTCCGACATTAAGGGCATAAGCCCGAACTTTTGTACTCATAAAATCTTAATGGAGGATGACTTTAAACCAGCGGTGCAACATCAGAGAAGGGTAAATCCCAAAATCCATGAAGTTATCAAACAAGAAGTTCTTAAACTTCTTGATGCGGGATTGATTTACCCTATATCTGACAGTCCTTGGGTTAGCCCAATTCATTGTGTTCCTAAAAAGGGTGGCATTACCGTTGTCACCAACGAGGATAACGAGTTGATTCCAACTCGTTTGGTCACGGGTTGGCGTGTTTGTATTGACTATCGAAAGTTAAATGAAGCCACCCGTAAAGACCATTTTCCTCTCCCTTTTATGGACCAAATGCTCGAAAGACTTGCGGGGAATGAATACTACTGCTTCCTCGATGGCTTCTTGGGTTACTTCCAAATCCCCATTGATCCCCAGGATCAAGAGAAGACTACCTTCACATGCCCCTACGGAACTTTTGCTTACAGACGTATGCCTTTCGGCTTATGTAATGCACCAGGCACGTTCCAGAGGTGCATGATGTCTATTTTTTCCAACATGATCGGGAAAACTATGGAGGTATTCATGGATGACTTTTCCGTCATCGGGGATTCATTTCAGACTTGCCTCTCCCACTTGGAACAGATGCTTAAACGTTGCAAAGAAACGAATCTAAGTCTCAACTGGGAGAAGAGCCACTTTATGGTCAAGGAGGGCATTGTCCTCGGCCATAAGATTTCAAAAAACGGGATCGAGGTTGACAGAGCTAAAATCGATGTCATTGCCAAATTACCTCATCCCACCACCGTAAAAGGTGTTCGGAGCTTTTTGGGTCATGCCGGCTTCTACCGTAGGTTTATCCAAGATTTTTCTAAGATTGCCCGGCCTATGACCCATCTCCTCGAGAAGGATGCTCCTTTCATCTTCTCTCCTGAGTGCATCGAAGCTTTTGAAACACTAAAGAAAAAGCTTACCGAGGCACCGATTCTTGTTGCCCCCGATTGGGACCAACCTTTTGAGCTTATGTGCGATGCTAGTGATTTTGCCATAGGTGCGGTCTTGGGGCAACGAAAAGCAAAATACTTTCAGCCCATACACTACGCAAGCAAAACTATGACTGAGGCTCAAGGTCATTACACCACCACTGAAAAAGAACTCCTAGCTGTGGTGTATGCCTTCGAGAAATTCCGGTCATACCTAATCTTGACTAAATGCGTAGTGTACACAGATCACTCGGCTTTGAAATACATATTTGCAAAACAAGATGCAAAGCCGAGGCTTCTTCGTTGGGTTCTCCTCCTTCAGGAATTTGATATCATTATCCGTGATAAAAAAGGAGCCGAGAACCTTGCTGCTGATCATCTCTCACGATTAGAGAACCCTCATCAAGATGTGTCCGAGAAAAAGGAAATAAATGAAACATTTCCTCTCGAGACACTCAATGCGGTTGCTTTTCGTGGTGACTCTACTACCCCATGGTTTGCCGACTTTGCAAATTACCATGCGGGTAACTTCATAGTGAAGGGGTTGACGTCCCAACAAAAGAAAAAATTCTTCAAAGACGTTAAACATTACTTCTGGGACGACCCCTTCCTCTTCAAAATCTGTGCCGATCAAGTCATCAGGCGATGTGTATACGGACAGGAAGCCACTGATATTCTCAAGGCTTGCCATGCTGGACCCACCGGGGGCCACCATAGTCCTAACTACACCGCCAAAAAGGTGTTTGATTCCGGTTTCTATTGGCCCACAATCTACAAAGATGCCCACGAGTTAGTCAAAGCCTGTGATGCTTGTCAGCGTCACGGGAATATTTCACAAAAGAACGAAATGCCACAAAATGCTATTCAAGTTTGTGAAATCTTTGACGTCTGGGGCATTGACTTTATGGGGCCATTCCCATCTTCTCACGGAAACAAATACATACTCGTGGCTGTTGACTATTTGTCAAAATGGGTTGAGGCAAAGGCCTTACCCACTAATGATGCCCGAGTAGTCGTGAAATTCTTGAAATCCCTCTTTGCTCGTTTTGGAACCCCACGTGCCATCATTAGTGATCGCGGTACTCACTTTTGCAATGATCAATTTGCAAAAGTCATGCTGAAATACGGTGTTACTCATCGTCTTTCCACCGCATATCACCCCCAAACAAGTGGGCAGGTGGAGGTTTCCAACCGTGGTATTAAACGGATTCTTGAGAGGACAGTAGGTGAAAACCGTGCTTCCTGGTCGGATAAACTAGATGATGCACTCTGGGCCTTCCGTACAGCTTACAAAACACCCATCGGGTGTACTCCATACAAGCTTGTATACGGGAAGGCGTGTCATTTACCGATCGAGCTCGAGCACAAAGCCTACTGGGCCTTGAAACATGCTAACTACGACCTTCATAAAGCGGGTGATCACCGTAAGGTTCAAATCAATGAATTAAACGAACTTCGTGATCAGGCCTACGAGAACTCTTTGATCTACAAAGAAAAGACAAAGAAGATGCACGACTCTTAGATTAAGAACCGAGTTTTCAACGTCGGTGACAGAGTCCTTCTTTTCAACTCAAGATTAAAGATCTTCTCGGGGAAATTAAAAACCCGATGGACTGGACCATTCACTATTGCTAAAGTATACCCATACGGGACTGTTGAGTTATCTCAACCCGAAGGTCCCAACTTCAAAGTGAATGGTCACAGATTGAAACATTATTTTGGAGAGGACACACCACCCATGGTTGTCCCGGATCTCCAAACTTTCCCCATGGACCAATGAATTCGGGGATCGAGTCAAGCTAGTGACTCGGTGAACAAAAATTAGCAGCATATATGGGTTTTCACCCGTATTTCTGACTTCTTTCTACTTTCTACCACCCTAGTGTGGGGGAGTGGCCATCCCCCACCGTTTCAAAAGTAAATATTTTTCAAAATTCAATAAACATGTTTTGTATGTATATTATGTCATTCAAATCCCGGGCTGTCAGGACAGATTTACTACAGTTAATCATTCACAAGTGATTAGCTAGCGTGGTAAACTTGACACAAGCCTGGGAAGTGTATGTATATTATTATTCATCTTCCAGGCTGTCAGGGCGGATTTATTACAGTTAATCATTCACAAGTGATTAGCTAGCGTGGTAAACCTGACACAAACCTGGAAGGTGTATGTATATTATAAACTTTATCATTAAACTCCCGGGCTGTTAGGGCAAATTTATTACAGTTAATCATTCACAAGTGATTAGCTAGCGTGGTAAACCTAACACAAGCCTGGGAGGTAGTGAGCAAAAAAAAAAAAAAAAAAAAAAAAAAAAAAAAAAAAAAAAAAAAAAAAAAAAAAGATTGTTTGTACAGATAAAATAAAGTGAAAAATAGAAATTTCCACAGTTAGAATCGAATATTAGCTTTTCCATTCAGAGATTCAGCATAATAGCCGGGACTTTGAATATTGAGGACAATATTCAGTTCTAGTGTGGGGGGGGGGGGGGGAAATTCTTACGAATTTTATCATAAAACTTTCCAAGTACCCCCATTTTAGGCCAAAAATTTTTCACTTTATTCCAAAATTTTTGTGGTTATCAATCCGCCAAAGTCTAAATGACAAAGGGATTGGCTAGTCCAGGAGCAAACGGCTCTTGGTAAAGACATCTCAAATCCGTTGATGGCTGGCAGTTTGCCAAAAACTTGCATGGTTCCTCAGCTCCCCCGCATCCTCATAAGCAAATGAGCTGGCTAGCCCACAAGATTATGGCTTGTGGTAAAGGCAGTGGAAAAACCATAATTGGTAATCAGCTCACCAAGATGTTGACTTAGTCCATCAAGATGCTGGCTAGTCCAGAAGCAAACGGCTTTTGGTAAAGACAAATCAAATCCGTTGATAGCTGGTGGTTTGCTCAAAATCACACGGTTATCAGGTGTGCCACAGTTCTTACACATGGCTACTCCAGAAGTGATGGCTTTTGGTAAAGAGTTTCAAATCCATTAAGTTTTTCTCAAAAGATTGCTAGGGACTAGCAATGTTTTAGTGTGGGGGATTGATGAGTGTGTAAATACTCATCATTTTTACCAATTCTGAACTGCCAAAACATCCAAAAACACTCAATAATGAATCAAAATAGTGAAAAATATCCCAGGAAAGTGTTTTACATGTTTCAAATGCAAAAATACCAAAAACAGATGAAAAACACATAAAGTTTGCATAATTGGCAGTTTCAGTCCCCCAACTTTCAAAAGTTGTCAAATCTAGTCCCTGGAAGTTTAAAATGAAAGAAAAGTCAACCCAAGGCAAAGAAAAGTCAAAATTTATCAAAATAAGTCCTTGGGTGATAAAGTTTGAGAAAATTACACTTTTACCCCTCAAAATCCAAAATTGGCAAAACAGGTCCCTGGAGTTTGTGAAATTGGCAGATTTGGTCCCTGAGGTTTAAAATAATACTTGTGGTCCTTGTACTAATGTTTAAATGCAGGTTTGGTCCCTTGGTAAAAAGTTGGTGAAATTACAAGGCAGGTCCCTAAAGTTTGGGAAATTGACAGATTTAGTCCCTGGGGTTTTAAAAGTGAAAAATTCAAAAATAAAACCTCACACTATTCACCATTGGCATTTTTTAACCCTTATGAATATTTTGAAAAGTCGCCAAAACCCAACCCCAAACTTTCGATAAATGGCAAAAATAGTCCTTGTGTGAAATAAGCTAAACCGGATCCACTACAATACCAATCCAAACCATTTATCCAACTTTGGGCCCAAAGAAATTACCCAACCCAACCTTAAGCCCATTCCATCCCAAAGTATTATAACCCAGGTCAACCATTGACCTGGTCAATCCCAGTCAAACCCAACACACCCTTCTCCCCCGTTTTCCCTCTCAGCTTCCCCCACACCACTTGCAGCCTCCCCTCTCCTCCAATCACAAGCCAAAGCACCCCACAATTAATGCTCCCACCCCCTACACCTACCTTTTCACACCACAATAAATGCTAATCCCTCCACTGCACGTTATCAGATAGCAAATTGCAAAATCTTCTTTCCCGCCAAAAATACGTGGCAGCGTGTTAATGGACCAAAGCTTGAAGAGAGAGGTGGGATTTGATCAGAAGCTTGTGGAAACCCTAATGGGTGCTTATAAATAGGAGAAGAGTGCAAGGGAATGAGTAGTTAGTTAATTTAGTTTTTAGTTATGTCGTGTAATTTTAATTTGCAATTTTAGGTACACCCAAGCTCTTAAGCAGTGGTAACCTCTTTTTTATATGCATTGTACTTCAATTCAGTTATAAAATTCAAGCTTCTTTTATCATTACATCTTATGCAATTTTTATTTTTATTTCAATATCTTGTACTGCTCATTTGTTGTTTTAGCATTTTGTATTGGACTCTTAGGAACATATAAGCTCCCTTATAGCTTATTTAAGCTATTAGTAACAATTAAAATTAACCTAGTGATAAAAAAACTCAAAAACAACAAATGGTCAACAAAAGTCAACACGACATGTTCTTGAAATTCATGGCTGGAGCAGGTTGTAACTTGGAAGGCTTTGGTTTAGAATCCCATGGGGGATGTTAGGTGATGATTATGGTTCTTGGTTCTTGTCATAAGCTGGAATGCACCTTGTAAGTTTTCTTTTGAAAAATCCATTTCTTTCATCTACTATAGCATAGCTTATATTAATGCTTATTATTGTTTGTTTATGCTTATTAATCCTCCACTGATCCATTAATAGTAATTTGGTAGCTTATGTAGTTGTAATTTAGTTAGAAGCAAATTAATTGCTTACATTAGCTTGTAACTGCTCATTAAGATTGGACAATTGAAACTGCCTAATTGTGCTTTCTTTTTGCTTAAATTATCATAGTAAAGCTTATTAAACAGGTAACCACCATAATCTTTGCTCAAATCCATAATTTCTCTTGAGAAATTGCAAACAGTCATCCAGAAGGGGTGTTTGGCATTGGCTGTATCAAGGGTCCCTAGGGTATTTTGGTTGTCATTAAACCTGTCATTAACTCACAATAGGTTGTCTTAGTTCATTTCAGTTCTTAGATATTGGTTTAAAGTGACCAAAAGTCAAAACTTAAGTTTAATCTCAACAATCTGTTCACTGTTTGGTTTTAAGACCCATAAGTACTCAATTTAGGTCCATTAGTTGTTACATTAGTTTGAAATCATCTCATATTAGAATAATATAGCATAACTAATCAGTGAAGCAAGTTCTAAATCCAAGAAAGTCAATTTGTGAGCTAATTTCAAAAAGTCAAAACTTACCATTTCAGATTTTTTTCAAAAATCCAAGGATTTTTATAGAATTTTGTAGGGTGATTCAGGCCATGAGATTTTGAGGGTTTGTACTCTACCACCTCATCTATTGATTCCCACTTTGATCTCAATTTTGTGATTTTTTTAGTGGGCCCCACAACCCTCCAAAGAGGGCTGCAGGGCAACTGCTTGTCCTGTGCAGCAGACCATCCACCCAAAACCACCACTTTGGTGGTGGTTTGTGGCCACCACAGTGGTCCTTACACCTAGGTTTTAGTTTCCCCCAACCCCCCTCCTAGCAGGCTTTCACCATTGACCATTAGTTTGACCTAGATACTTGTGGACCCCACCTGGAATAAGGTCTCAAATCTGTCCCCAATCTGTGTTAAATTGCAATTTGAAAAGTGCTTAATTCATCTTATTTAGCTTAATTGTGATCATTGTTGGATAAGTCTGGCTTATTTTAGTTTGTTGAGCTTATTTGTGCTAATTTTCACCATTGTGGACCCCACCATAGCCTATTTCTCTTGAAAGTCAACCAAAGTCAACTGATTTGGTTAAGGGGGTGTTTACAGCTTATTTATAAGCTATTTCAAAAAGTGTTTTTACAAAAGTTTGTCATTTTAAGGTGTTTAGTAGTTTTGTAAAAGAAAAATCCAAAAAAAATCTAGTTAAAATAAGTGATAGTTTCTATTTAATTCAAGTTAATTTTAATTTTCATTTTTAGATTTTAATTAAGTAACTAGTGTTTTTATAATTTTATTAAATTCCTCATATAGTAAAGTAATTTTGAAAATTTTTTCAGATTTTTATTTTGTCATTTAGTGCTAATTAGATTTAATTTTAATTTTCTTTATTATTAATTAATATCAAGTATTAAATAGTTTATTTAGTTTTTATAAGGTTAAATTTAGTTTTTATATTTTTCCTAGCTCTAATATAGTCTAATAAGTTTTTAGAAAATATAATTTTGAATTCTACTGTTCATTTTATATTTTTCTTATTTTAATTGTTTAAATTAGTATTAAGTTAATTAAAAGGTAAATAATTATTAGTTTAATCTTAAAACTTAATTTTTAGAGTTTTTATAATTTTTTAGGATTCCTGTAATGGTTAAGTAATTTTATAAATTTTCTTGTAATTTTCTAAGTTAATTTAGTATTAATATTAATTAAAAGTAGTTTAATTAGTTTAATTAAGTTAAATAGTTTTTAGTTAATTACAAAACCACAAAAAGACAAAAATATTATTTCTAATTTTTTATATTTTCTTCAAGTTCTAATTTAGGTTTAGAAAATATTTTGGTTAATTCTTAGTTTAATTTAAATCATTTGACATTTTTAGTTTATTTAAATTAGGTTTTAAATTAGATTTTAAATAGTTTAATTAATTAAATAATATTTAAATAGTATTTTAATCATTTTCATAATTTCATTTTCATTTTTAATTTTCAAGTTTGAAAAAGTGTCAAAAGCACCCCTTGTAGTTTGATAATTAGCAAAAACCCACTTTTCCAGTCCGATACGTGATCTTAATTGTGAATACGTGCATATATCTGTTATCTGATTTTTGTGAATATTATATCTGTTTGTCAATACCAAAATAACAGTAGCAAAATCAATTCCATATCATCTGGGCTACTGTCCTCAGTCCCACTTTCTCATAAACGATTCCAAAAGCACCATTTCAATCTCGTCGGGACTTTAACGACCCGGGGAAACACTACACTATCCACGGAATATTGATTCTAGGCTGTCTTTGACTTGTTGACCTTGGTCAATAATAATAAGACGGTTCAGGATCAATCAACCACTACAAAATTTGCATGAAGAAGTGATCTTTTTCACTTGGCTTGAAGGTTTAGGAGCTTCGTAGGATTTCATGAGAAACTTGACTTGGTCTTCAAGTTCCATGATCCTACGGTCGGGAGTGCTTGAATTGTTCGAATACAAAGATATTGCCTTGACCGTTTTGTTCAAATCACGGGGATCATTCCAACTTTCGTTGTCATAGAGAGCAAGATCTTCTATGAGTTCCCATGATTCTTCCGCACTTAGATCACGTAGCTTGCCACCGGCCGCTTGGTCAATGGTTCGCCTTGTGGAGAGATCGATATGGTCATAGAAAATTTGGACTTGGAGCCAAAGATCTCTGCCCTGATGAGGGACTTTTTGGAGTAAGTCCTTGTAACGAGTCCATGATTCATAGAGAGTTTCACCTTGATGTTGTTGGAACACCAAGATGTCATTTCTAAGCTTAGTAATTCTCCCCGGTGGGAAAAATTGAGCAAGGAAACGAGTGGTGAGATCATCCCAAGAGGTGATGGATCCCGCGGGTAATTGCTCAAGCCATTGACTAGCTTGGTTACGTAGAGAGAATTGGAAGAAACGCAATCGGGTCGTTTCTCGAGTTTCAACATCAAGGTCTATGGAATCTACGATTTTGAGGAAATCCTTGAGATGTTGATTAGGATCTTCGGAACGAAGTCCATGGAATGCACATCCGCTTTGCACCAACCGTGTCGGAACGCAAGGGAGACACATTTGCTCCTTGAGTGAGCTCAATGGTGTTTCGATAGCCTAGGTGGCTAGGACGGGAGTACTCTCCTAAAGTTCGGGGTCTAGGAGGTCGGTTTGGTTGTGGTGGGTTTTGTGGATGGTTTTGTTGTGGTGGGTTGATGGGGTCAAAGAGATTGCCACCTTCCATGATGGCGGATGGTGATGGTTAGGAACAAAGGAACGAAGAAAAAAATAGACTAAAGAAGACCTATAAAAAAAAAAAAAAATCTTACTAGAAAGGAATCTAGCAAGTAGACCTAATAAAAAGATATTTCAACCTAGACAATAACTATTTCCCGGGCTGCGGCGCCAAAAACTTGATGCGAGGTTCTGCAACCTTGCAAAAGGTTTTACCTCTCAAGGGATCTTGAGAAGCTTGCAATCCCCACAAGGCAGTGTACCTGATCATTGTAGTATAGTATAGTGACAATTACCGGGGGATTGATCGTTCAACTCAAAAAACAGTGTTCGCTAGGGTTAAAACTCAATTAAACTAGGTCTAGAGGTGAGGGATGATTCTTTTTGTATTTTTATATTTTATGGAAAGCAAGTAAAGATCTCGGTTTTGGAAGGATGGCGGAATTAGTTGCTAGTCAACTAACCCAAATAACTACAAATGCAAATAAAATGAAATGACACTAAAGTAAATGTGGAGAAAACAATAATAAGAGAAAATGTGTTTACTTAGATTTCACTACTCCCTAGCTATCTTTTATTGGTTGATTAATTTGTTACAATTGCATGGATGACGGGTTATATTCCTTAATACCATTCGTAGGGCTGTGTACGATCTTCCCTAACTCTATAAGTTTCTACCTCTTCCTATGTTGAGCCGACTACTAGCTCCTAACATGACCTCATTAGTAGTTACCTATTCATTAAATATAACCAATTTGTCGTAGTACACATCCGATCATGTTTATTAAGACGTTCAAGCAAGTTACCAATTGGAAGTCTGCCAGTTTTCTTAAGCCTAACATCGAAATCATTCATCCACAACAATTATAAACAAACAGCCAACCAATAATCAATAACTAAGTTTCATTACATCTAAGCAAACACAAAGAAAACCTAGCCTAGCATGTTAAAGTGAAGACAAGCATAAGATAGAATCAAACAACACGTAGACATATTGAATGATTATTGGAAAACTTATCTTCAATTAAGCATGGATGAAACAAGGGTTTGAAACCCTTAAAAATAAGGTAAAATTCGTCTAGGGTTTCTCCTCTCAAAGTTGCACACTAATGAATGAAAAATCAAAAACTATATATAGAGTATTGAGTCTGACGGCGTCAAGAGTAAAGTCTGACGCCGTCAACTCGCCGCCATAAATATTATCGTATTGCCTAGATCCAATTATGACGCCGTCATGTGTAACTTGTCTCTTGGCCGTCTCTTGCATTTTGTACGTGACGGCCTTGGTGACGCCGTCACGTGTAGTTCCTCCAAAAAAATTATGGCGTGTCACGTGTAACTTGATTATCCACCTCTTTGTCAAAAAGGTGACATCGTCATAAGCAAATCCTAACGCCGTCGGGTAATGTTTTCAACATGAATTGGAGACTTTGTCGTTTTCTTCACTTTTTCGCTCCAAAAACGTCCAAAATGCTTCCTTTTCCAGATTTCTCCTCAAAAGTACCTAAAATGACAAAAGAAACGATTTAGGGCAATATTTGATCACATAATCTCGACTTTGGGCTTAAATGACCCCCTAAAAGTGGTACACTTTTCGTCTCATCACTAATCAACTAGTAAAAGATAGCTAGAGAGTAGTGAAATCTAAGTAAACACATTTTCTCTTATTATTGTTTTTCTGCACATTTACTTTAGTGTCATTTTATTTTATTTCTATTGCATTTGTAGTTATTTGGGTTAGTTGACTAGCAACTAATTTCGCCCATCCTTCCAAACCCGAGATTTTAACTTGGTTTCCATAAAATATAAAAATACAAAAAGAATCATCCTTCACCTCTATACCTAGTTTAATTGAGTTTTAACCCTAGCGAACACTATTCTTTGAGTTGAACGATCAATTCCCCGATACTTGCCACTATACTATACTACAACGGTCATGTACACTACCTGGTGAGGATTGCAAGCTTCTCAAGATCCCTTGAGAGGTAAAACCTTTTGCAAGGTTGCAAAACCACGCATCATTTTACTATAAATTACTTATTACAAAAGACTTTACTAAATTGAGTTTTAGAAATAAAAAAATGATTAATTGTTAAGTTAATTAGTCTAGGGCAGTAGAAATTTCATTTTGTCAAGTTTAAGGTACGACTCTGCAACTTTAAAAACTGAGGGTACTAAATGATCCAGTTTGACAAATTATGGGTACTAATATGTGTTTTGTCCTAAATTAAAATGCTACTTTTATGATACTCCTAAAACTAAAGAAAGAAACATGCATAATAGAGTTTTAATACTCTTACATATCAAATTTAGGTTATTTATGTGAATTAAAGCCGGAGTGAATGATAACATGTAAGTTCTATAGATGGCTCTGGTCTCCGGAATGTCGAAAGATACATGAGTTTAAGTGGAGGGATTTAAAAGATTAACACTTCAATTCAAGTCATGAAACGCATGTAAATGAACTTAGATCACGTACTTAAGACATGAAACTCAACTTTTAAATAGAAATAGTAGATAGATAGATAGATAATAGTTTGCTTTCTCTTTGTCCCTTTGTTCATACGTTATCAAAGTTAAACAGGAGAAACAGGAGTGTCTACATGATCTTTCACCACCTACACATACAAATGCTCAGTATGTGGGTGGGTTGCTTAAAGTAGCATATTAAGGTAGATGAAAGAAAAATAAATGTACCAAACAAAACGATCAATGTCAGAAACTTTAACCAAAGTGACGGTACATAATTGAGTTACCAAGGTACTATGTTTTTACTATGTTTACTATACATACACATGGAACGTGATGTCTTATCCTACAGAATCATAACAGTTGCCCACCCCTCAACCATGCATGGGTCCCTCTTTCATAAGTCATTTTCATCCTCCACTCCTTGTGCCCAAACTTCTCACATCATATCATGATGCGTTCACATACATAGTTAGTTACTCAAAAGCTTACAACTATTACATGAAAAAGAAAATACAAGATTGGTTTTGGTTTAGAGGTTGAGGAATGAGGATGAAAGAACATGTAACGTTTCCGATGCGCGCTTTTGGTACACTGCTTCCAAGTTTAGAAATTGAAATGAAAGCCATTGATTTGTGAAGAGCCAAGTATAGAAATTATAGTATATGTTCTTTACTCTTAACTTGTGGCTTTTCCTCTTGGTGGTAGCCAAATACATATTCCTATAACTATTTCATCCTATTATCAAACTTAGTGATTCTAGACTATATTAGACACTAAATGTTTCATGACATGACCCCATATCTCTTTTCATGAAAATATCTTTTTTTGGGTGTTTTTAACCAATGGGTATAGGATTTGGGCCCTTGAGGGGAATCTAGATTGGACATTTTATTGGGTTTGTGAAAAATAAAAAAGAAATCTGCCTGAAAATCTGGGATCTCCCTCATTTTGTGCCATCCAATCAAAAATAATTGACACTCAAAATTCTAGAGATCTTATCCTTCATGCTGGTGGTATCTCATCTGTTACATAGCACACAAAAAATTTCAATTAGGGCCCATTCAATATGAGAGGTGATTTGTACACTCTCAAAAATGATTGACACACTCAAAATGTGAGTGTGTTGACATTTATACCCTTACAGGATATTAATAAGTCCAACCAATGTGAGGGTATAAATGTCAACACACTCAAAATTTGAGTGTGCCAATCACTTTTGGGAGTGTGCAAATCACTTCCCATTCAATATTCATCCATTTACAAAATCCAAAAGTAGATATTTAGGCTTACATAATAGACTTACAAATAGGCCTACACCATTCACATTTTGACAAGTTTTAAACACTTTTTTTTCTCTTTTCATATTAACCAATCAAATTTTCAATTTCACCAATCATAGTTGTAGGTCTATTTTTAGGCAAACCATTTAGGTCTACAAATTATTTTTCTAGACATAATACATCTATATTTGTACATCTTTCTAGTTTAAAGTTTAGAATTTAGACACAAAGATTCATGTATACTTCCCATTTATGTTACCTATATCTTTCTCACTTGGTCTTATTCAAACTATTAATAGTAGGAAAGATATGCGACATGTATCTTGTTTATGTCCCTATTTTATGTATTACATTTCAATGTGCTTTTAGTCATTAGTCGGTTTAACGGGACAATTAATCGAATCAATATGTTTTTAGTTACGTGATTAGGGTTATAAAAACAAATCAAATCAGACCGAACGTAGTCAATGTACGCACACTAGTTAAGATTTTACAATGACACGATTTATAGAACATGTTATTACACTAGGATAGGGATGACTCATCTATGTGTCACATTTATTACATATAAATGAAATTTAAGTGTCTCCTAATAGGAGGCAACAAAATCATTACTTGTGAATTAACTACCAAAAACACATGGAGTAATGATAATATTAAAATTATAATCACAAAAGAGATAACTTTAAATACATCAATCCAATTTGTTAACTACCAAGGTACATTAATTTCTCATTAGGTCAACGAAATTCCACAATTTATTTTATGGTCTATTTAGCTTGTTCGTGGCCGTAATTTCATCATAACAATTAATAGAAATTTCTCAAAAAATATTATATAGACATGAAAATGTTACTGACCATGTTATGATGAAGATCGTAGGAGCCGTAGTTATATTGTTGGTCTACTTGACCACCATGGCTCGAACCATCTGAGGTTGATGGTTCGGAATCGTATGGGCACTCTAGGTTCACCCCAAACAACCTCAATCGTCTTGTTGCTACTCCTCTTCTTTGGTAACTATCAACATTTTCATAAGCTTCTCCTACATTTTCAATACATATCATTTAGATGTCTATAAAAAAAAAAAAAATAAATAAAAAATAAAAAAAATAAATAAATAAAAAAATAAATTGTAAACTATCATCTTATATTAATAAAACTTTGTAAACACCTGTCCTACAATATATTGTAAGAATTTTGTTTCATTTCTTTAACAAGTTGATTATCAAAAAGTCATAAGTGAACCACATTTCTAGTACGAGAAACAATTTTGTATAGTGTTTCTTGTGTCAATTTTTACCACTATATTTAGTTTAGTATTTGTACCTAGTGTATACATACACATACAACTTCATTACTCACTATTTTCACAAATTATTATTTTTTTTATCATGATTTCCGACTTTTAAACTGACTAATTCATAATTCTTTGCATTTGTGGTACTCAAATACTTAATAATGGAAATTAAAAATATGTAACAAATACAATTACTTTAAAACTAAGTGTACCTTAATTAAGTGTACAGTTATTTTGGGACGGATTATACCTGCATGAAGATGATGCGCAGTTGGATAACCAGACTGCGCATCATAGTACACACCACTACTCCACTCACCACCATGCACAGGCCGAGCCGCCGCCGCCGCCGCCACCGCCGCCATTCCATCATCAACAGGCAACCTTCTTCTCCACCCTATAAACATCCTATCACAATCCAAAACATGTTTCTCAAACAACACAACATCACCAGCATCCAAACGTTTGTCCTTAACATATCTACTCCAACCTTTAGTGAGCACATAGCTTTGACTACTATTCCAATATGAGTATCTAAACCTCCATAGCTTCCCTAACTCATCTTCAAAAGTTAGCAACAACTCTTTTTGTTGCTCTTCTGAGGAGCTTATTGGGAAGTGTTTTTCTGCATGTTGTTTTGGAATGACTAGACGGTTGAGTTTTCCTACGTCACTTGGTGTCAAAGGTTTTTCAAACATGAGTTGTTTAGGATAATGGTTTGTTGTTGTGGTGAGATCATGTTGGATATGGTGATTGAATGATGGTTGATGGTGGTGAAAGATTATTGGGTTGTTATGAGTTTCCATTATTATGAGATGAGTTTGGTTAATTGGATGATGAAGAGTGGAAATGAAGTGATTGAGTTGAGAGATGGTTTTGTAGCATGGGAAATGAATAGTGATAGGTGAGTTGTGTCTTGTGTGTGTGTGTTTTCAACGTGGGAATACTGTGTGTGGGCCCATGTTGAGATTGGTCGTGTTCCTAAGTTTTAAAAAGAAAATAAAAAACAATTTTTCATTAGGTTTTCCTGATAAAAACTATCTTTTACAAGATACTTTTTTTTACAAGTTTGATGAAAAAAATTGATTTATCCGGTCATAGTAAATTGTAAGATTTGTTGTGCATTTTCTTTTTCAATGATACGTATTTTTATTAGTGGACTTACTTGTATTATATTTGAATTAGTATTTGTATTAAACTCGCATTTGTGTGTTAAATCAAGAGGCGATACTAACTTGCTTACCGTTGAACATTCATTTACTTCAAATACGAGTGTTGATACCCGCGCGTTGCTGCGAAATTCTTTTGTTGCCGTTAGCTACGTAACGTGAAGTTAGTTACCTAGGACTGACTTTGCAATTGATGTATAACATGAATGATCATTTATGTAAATTATTTGAGGATTAAATTTGCAATAAACCGTTGAGATGAAGGACAAAGTGCGTAACTTTTTTTAAATGTTAAAGTAACGGTCGTTAGTTAACAGCCGTTAAATAACTATCGGCTGTTAGTACTATACAAATAGGACTGAATTTGCAATTGATGTATAACATGAAGGACCATTTATGTAAATTATGTGAGGAATAAATTTGCAATGAACCGCTGAGATAAAGGACAAAGTGCATACAAAATTTTTTTAAAATGTTAAAGATAACGGTTAAATAGCTAACGACCGTTAGTACTTAAAAAAAAAATACTGTAGCAACCACTGTAGGAGCTACAGTGGTCGCACCCATCAACCTCCCCACATTTAGTATATATATATATATATATATATATATATATATATATATATATATATAAAATTCAGATTTTGGCAATGGAATCGGAAACATAGATAAACAGGTGAGTGCAACTATTGATTCATTTGGAGTTCAAGCACTATATATCTCGTTGATAAAATTAATAATCTAGAAAGTCAAATTATTGAGGGGAAGCTGGTGCTTATAAGTAATGATGGAAAACCGCTTCCTATGCAAAAGTAGGCTAGTGTGGGTCGTGGTTCTAGCATGGGTTGTGATTCGGGTATAGGAAGCGATGGGAAAAAGACTGATAATCCGGATTTCATAGATAAGGATTTTGGGAATTTAGAAAGTGATGATGATGATGAAGTTTTTGAAGTTGAAAATGAAATTTCTGGTTATATGACGAATGATGGTCCTAATAATGGTGGTGGAGCTGATAAAAAGAGCTTATATGAGAGATGGAAAGAGGATATTCACGATCACAGCTCGTATGATGATGAAGATCTAGCTTGATGATTGTGGTTTGACTAGTGCATAATGGGAGTATGCTAATATCTTTATGGTCACATTAGATAGGTTTTTATTCTTGCTATGCATAAGTATAGCGTGTCATTCTTATGCTAGGGTAGGTGTTATTTTATGTAGGAGTGTTTGCTTAGCCTTACTGGGTTGAGTTGTAGGACTCACACTCAACCGTTGTATTTTTTTTTTTTTTTTTTTTTTTTTTTAGTAATATATTTTACTGGAAAAACCCATTACTAAAAAAGAAAATTAGCATTAATGTAGTTTGAGCTTAAACTCAAATATTAGTTTATTTATAAAGATTGAGGCCATAGCTAATCAGCCTAATCTCATATTATCAATTAACCAATTCGTCTTACATGTATCATAGTCAGGTTTATCCTTATACCTTGTTGACGACAATGAGCTGCCACCCCGTCAACCACTATCTTCTCAATAAATAAAAAGTTAAAAAAAAAGAAGAAAAAAATTCTAATTTTCATCAAACAACCGTAGTTATAACCGATTGTAGCTCCTCGCATGGGTATTGAAACAAAAAAGTCTTCCTTTATCAGAGTTTGCTTATTATTATTTTTATTTATTTTTGGTAAATTACAAAATGTCTACTGTAGTATCTTATTTTTATATTTTATGTCACTCCCAAACTTTAATTACAAAAAATATACTCCTTGTTCACACTTATGCACAAATTATGTCTTTTCCCGCGTTGATCGTTGGTCATAGGCATGCAAAATGACTAATACACCCTCGTCTTCTTCCCCCATTGATTTTTTATTGATTTTTCAATTAACTTTATTTAAAAATCAAGAACGTCAAAATATAACCCAGATTTTCCCTCTTAAATTTAATGTTATTTCACTTTTATTAACAACAACAACATGTTGTAACTTTGTAACACCAAAAATATACTGTTACTATGTCTTATTATTTTCTTAGTAAATGTTTATTCTCTACTTGGGTATAATCAAATTTACCCTGTCTTATTACACCCATGCACACTCTTTATACTCTTCTCCTACATGCACACGAACAAAGCTCAAACTCCAAACACACAAACTTGGTTACTTAGATAACTCCTCTTTGTCTTCTAGTATCTTTTTGCAGCCACACACATAGATCAAACCCACGACACAAGAATAACTAGTTGGTTTATTTCTTTAAAACACGAAAGCACAACAGAAATCAAGTTACTCAACCCTCTACAGCCACTCGAAACTAACACCCTTGTTGGGTTTTGAGATTCTACTGCTCAAAATTTAACTAAGTGTCAAACTGCTGCTGATGAGAACCTACTGCTAGAATAATGAATCTGCTGCTAGTGTTATTAAACTGCTACTAGGTGAATCTGCTACTGAAGAATCTGCTGCTTAAGAGATCAACTTGTATACACGGATGGATAATTATGGAATAGATAGTGTGTATATCTTATATGATTAGGAAGATATTATCTTGTGCAGAAAGTTATTGTAAACCTAATAGGACTCCTTTGCCTATAAAGGAGGTGCCTAGGGTTAGAGTATGTACGTATTATTATTATTATTCTCGTTTCACTTCAAGGTTGTAAAACCCTAGCATTCTTGAGTGCTCGTATATTAATATATTGAAGTGTTGAAAGTGTTTAAAACTGTTCTTCTTAAGTTAAGCTTTAACATTCCGCGGTATTGCTTAAGTGTTAATTCAAGTCAACTTCTATAAGATCGTTTGCTCAACTAGGATCAACAAGTGGTGTCAAAGCTTGTGATCTAGAAGTTGTAATCAAGAAGAACTTGTTACTTACAAGTTAACTGTTCCAAATCTACTACTGAAGATGGGTGACGAC
Organism: Artemisia argyi; assembly: GCA_030686995.1. NCBI lineage: Eukaryota > Viridiplantae > Streptophyta > Magnoliopsida > Asterales > Asteraceae > Artemisia > Artemisia argyi. The sequence continues at coordinate 38,783,902 of CM060694.1, forward strand.
ACACACATAGTAACTGCTTCAAAGGTTCCCATGCTCAAGCAAGGAGAGTATGAGCTATGGAAGATGAGGATCAAACAGTACATTCGCATGATTGACTTCAACATGTGGAATGTCATTATGAATGGTGACTCTCTACCACAAAAAGGTCCTGATGGGAAAGAAATTCCTATCAAATCTGCAGAAGAAAACTCAGTAAGAAAGATGTAGATCAAGGCTCATAGTATTCTCTTGATGGGAATACCGAATGAATTTCAATAGGACTTTGATGGCTGTGAGACTGCAAAAGATGTGATGAATGCTGTGGAAATCAGATTTGGAGGTAATGATGCTACCAAGAAGTCAAGGAAGAATATGTTGAAGCATCAGTTTGAAAACTTCTCTGCTACAAGTGTAGAAAAGCTAGATGGTACATACAACATGCTTAATCAACTTGTTAGTCACTTAAAGCTTGTTGGTTATGTTGTTCCTCAAGAAGATGTAAACCTTAAGTTTCTTAGAAGTCTAGCACCTGAATGGAGCATGCATACAGTTGTTTGGAGGAATAAGCCTGATTTTGAAACTATGAAGTTAGAAAGCCTTTACAACAATTTGAAGGTGTATGAACCAGAGCTGAATTCTACAACTACTTCATCTTTTGCTGCTAAAAATCTTGCATTTGTGTCCTCAAAGACTAAAGGATCTCACGAATCCCACTCTACTGCTTATGAGGTATCTGCTGCTACAATTGATGGATCTGCTGTTGGTTCTACTGATAATAATTCCATCAATGATGCTGCCATATGTGCATTCTTGGCTGATCTGACATCAAACACAAAGTCACAGGTTCTTAATCAAGATATGGATCATATTGATCGTGATAATCTTGAAGAAATTGATATTAAATGGCAGATGGCTATGTTGACTGATTGTGTCAAAATCAACTTATTATAGTATAGTAGTATAGTATCGAAATGATCCGCACAAAATACGGATCACTCGAGTCGTATCTGAGTGAAGGTGAATGGAATCAAGAATATTGATTCATGTAAATCATGAATTGAGAAGTGGTGAAAGTGAAAATAGTGATCAAGTAATTCAAGTATTAACAAACAATGATGAATTATGCAAGAAGTACAAGCTAGATATGCACTAAAGTTGAAAACGTAAAAACGGAAATGCAAACGCATTTATTAAAACGTAACTTTAAATGAAAAAAATGATCCTACAAACGTAAAATTATTTTCTAAAAATCTTAAACTAATAAAATGAATTTCCAGTGAAAGAAAATTATTTTTTTGACTTTTCTTTTATTTTCTATGAATTTATTTTGGTTTTTGTATTTTAAATAAATTAAAAATTAAGAAAAATAGAAAAATAAAAGGGAAAATTGAAATTTAATTTCTGAAAAATCTAAAATATTATAAAAGAATTTCCTAAAATATTTTTGTATTTTTCACAGCTTTTTCTGAATTTTTCTGAATATTTGTCTATTAAAAACTATTTAAAAATGATTAAAATCATAAGAAAATTAAGAAAATTACCAAATCTACTTGGAAAAATCTGAAAAAAATTCCAGAAAATCAAAAATAATAAAATGGGCTTTGAGAAAATTTTTGAAGTTAAGATGAATTGTAAAAGTGCTTATTTTGCCAAACTGCTTATTCACAAGTGCTTTTTTATAAGCACTTGTGAACAAAACTTGAATGAAACTTTGAACACAGATAAATGATGCTAATGTAAACCCAATTATGCCAATTTCAAATCAGATTAAGCTCAGATTCTCAGAAATGATGCAAGCAGATGAAAGAACAATGCAATTAGCTCTCACAATAAGCAAATTAGGAACAGACAGATCCAAAAGCTAATCAATGATACACATCATTAAATCTACTATCAATAAGCTAAGAAACAAGCTCAAGTACACAGCATAAGCTCACAATTCAAAATGCAGGCCTCAATTTCACGCAGAAACACTGTCTCAATGGATCAACTTCACAGATGTATTAAGCACTCAAGAAAAGCCCTAATATACTAGCTTATGGGGCAAAAGAACGCAACTGAGATACAAGATCAAGCAATTCTACAACCAAATTCTACTGTATGCTACTCAGAAATAAGCCAAGAACAACAGCCTATGAACTAATAACCAAAGCAACAGTTGACAACTCAGTTACTTGACTTATTTGACTAAATTCAACTTTGATTCAATAAAACTACTTCTAAATGTTAAACTAAACTAATTTTGCACTGATTTAAACTATAATGACTTAAGATGCAACTACTACTTCAATTTAGCCAACTAGTTTCAATTTATACTATCTATTAAGCTAATCTATAAGCTAACCTTGATTTTATTCTAATTATACTACTATTTTTAGACTATTACTGATTTAGGTGAACTAATCCTTCAATTATTTTCAACCTACAAACTCTAATTAGTGACAGAACAATTCAATCCAAACACTCCTTTATTGTGCAATTAACAACACAACTATCTGTTTTTATTCTCAACTCACTTATTCCTTTAACTCACTAATTCACAGAGCCATAGAATCACTTAATTCAACAACAATATTCAACAATGAATAACTGCAAATCAGAATCACAGATCCACTCTATGACAGTAATACCACAGTTCCACAAAAATGATAACACAATACCACTACTCAATCAATAACACTACAATATCACTCAATAACAGCAATACAATAGTGAATAGCAAATGGATCCAACAACAATGAAATAACACAGATCCACAGCAAACAGAATCTCAAATCAACTAAACTCACACAGATGCAATCAACTATGATCAAACAACTACACTAACTACCAATTCAGATCTACAATTATGATGAAACTCGGATTCTAATAAGCTAAAATTCAGAAATAACAACACTAACAACAGCTAATATTAATGTAATAGTAAATTTCATCAAATCAGAAGCTAGTACTTACTAATCTCTTCAATCCAGCCAAATAGGATTGATTCACTTAGCTAGCCTATCTCTAGGTTAGGCAAGGACCATCCATTTCTGTCCACACTTATCCAAACAACCTCAGCAACCCTTTGATCAATACACAGTTGACTTATGTTGACTGTCCAAGTACTATTGGGAATTGATATAGAAACAGATATACAACAAGCTACAAAGCTTGTATATATTGTTTATAAGCTAATTCAGCTTATTTGGAAGCTTATCTAACCAATACTTAAACATATTTTTTATATTTTCTATTTTTTTATATTTTCTGAAAATGAATCAAACTGATTTAAAAGCTATACTAGTTGAGCTATATAGAAGTTGAGATAAAAGAGAATAAGAAAGATATAAAATCAAATAAGCAGTATGAGATGATTAAAAAGCTAATTGATATTAAAGGAAACTTAGAACTTTTATTAAAACTTCAAAGTAACATTACATCAGCTAAACTACATACATTCTAATTAAAATTTGACAGAGCTTCGCTAAGCTAAAAATTACACACCAATCTAGCTACTATGCACCTCTATTTATAGGAGAGAGGGAGTGAAGGTATCACGGATTGCCAAGCTGGAAATCCGTGTGCTTGTGCTTCTTTTGTGATCCTCTGAGCCCTATGATCATGTAGTAGTAATTCCTCAATCATTTAGCCGTCAGATCAGTCCTTGTGACGTGTAGCAACCAATTAGGGACTGCCAAGTGGACATGCGTGTGCTTCTTTAGATCTCTTGACACTCTGACACCTACTGACATTCTAGAAGCTCACTTGATTTGACATCTCTACCCTTAATCGCGGTAATTTATTAGGATTGGGGAATTAGGGTTCTAAGGGAATATTAATTTTCTGGGTTGGGTGATAATTGGGGGTAAAAAGGGCGGGTTTGGTTTTTATTATATGTTTGACCTGTTCTGTTGACCTTTGACCCGTAGATGATAATTTGACCCGTGGGAAATTAGGCTCGGGTATGGGATTGGATTAGGCTTCGGGCTTTAATGTTTATAAAGTGAAACTTGGGCCAAGGCTTGGGTTGTTTAATTTTCAGATTAATAGAAGTATATTTCAAGGACCAATTTTGTGTTTTATGAAACTATGAGGACCTTTTCAGCCATTGTTCCAAAATAACCTTCAAGGACTTAGTTTGCCAACTTCTGAATTATGAAGGGTTGAGTTGACGTTTCTCCATCAATTTCCAAGAGGGACTGAATATGTCAACTTTCAAAGTGCAGGGACCATTGTTGTCATTTCTTCAAACTTCACACAAGGATCACAATTGCTCATTTATCAAATTCTGAGGATTTAATAAGCTCAAATTGATTTCCAGCTTGACTTTCTGACTCTTTCTACTCTCGTGCTCGTTTTTGCTGGGTTTTTGTTTGTTTTTCGTCATTTTGTGAAATATCCGTACCTGCACGTTCACAAACATAAAAACACACATTCTTTGGCATTTGTTAGCATAATTAGTCTATTTAGGTCGGTATTTCGCTATGAAAAAGGTATGTGAATTAACACATACCAAAATCCCCCAGACTAAGGTATTGTCGTGTCCTTACGCAATGTGATTAATTCACGCTTTTGGGGTAAATAATTTCATAACTCTTCCTACTGACTTTGTAAAGTAGCAAGGAGGTTCAAAAGAAATTACAAATTCATTTATTCCCGCAAATGCTCCGTTTTCCAAAAATTTTCCTTTATTCCACTTTCACTTCTATTTTTTTATTTTCCATACTTCATACTTGTGACGGTTTGTTTGAACTTTCATTATTTTGTAATAATTTTTTTAGGGTCAACGAGTAGAAACACTTCTTATTAAGAAGTGACCATACAGATAAAAATCGTCATCCTTGATTTTTCACGAGTCCCTAAACTAAGCGTACAAACGAGATCACAGCTTATCAACAAATTAGATGCTAACACTACTCATAATAGTTACTTGTGGAAACTTCTTACTCCCATATCCTAAGTTTTTGTATCTCAATATTTAATTTTTGTTGAGAAATGAATTGCTTCATATTTTCTCGTTTCAATACTTTTTAGTCCGATAGTGACACCTAAGTTTAAACGATAAGTAGTTTTCCATTTTCTCTTAAGAACCACTGCAATAGAAATTCGGTTCACATCAAAGAATTTTTGGTACATACAATATCATAAATATAAGTTGTGGAGTACTACACGTGCACCTCATGTGTCTAATTCAGAATCATACACATGCACCTCACGCGCTAACAACTTATTTACATTCAAGCTCTTATTCATACAACTTTCAACTTTCATTTTTTTCATTTTTCACTTTTTTTCATACTTTCTCATATTTTTCACTTTTTTCCTTTCTTGACTTTTCTCATAACATCAATGGAAGCTTATCGGGTAGCTCCAAAACCACATACATAATCAACTTTTGAATTTTGATTTTTTCACTTTTTGCTCTTATTTTTGATGTTGCTTGATATGTACTCAACTTCTAAAGTAAAGATTCTCTTAAGAAAATAAAGAACTAAATATTATCCAAACTTAAATACCACTAATTAACCTAGAACATCTATTATATATTGGTGACGTATTTTATGGGAGTAAAAAGCCACAAGTACCTCTCATGAGCTCTAAAGAGAACCACTACTCCATGTTTAACATTTAACTTCTAAATAAACTCTATCATTTCTCGCTCTTCACAATTTAAGATTCCAAATAATGAAACCAGCGAATACTTAGCCGATAATCAGCCACGCATATATAAAGTCAGAAACGGAAACTTGCAAATTCTTGGAAAAGAATTCGCATTTTCTAGCTCCTGATGTAAAAGACTAGCGAAAGCTTTTAAGCTGAACATGTATAAAGTCAAGTACGGGAACTTGCAGATTCTTACGAAAGAATTCACATTTTATAGCTCCTGGTGTGCAAGACGAGCACAAGCTTATGTGATTATCATTGGTTAAGGGAACAATCTAGGGCTCAACACGCCCGGTCAAGTCAAAATATTTATTCCTACTCTCGCCAGCAAGAAAGTCAACAAGGTGTCAAAACACTTATTCAAACTTTATTATATTTTTGCACAACTTTTTTCAACTTTTTCACATCTTTTTGTGCTTTTCCATGACTTTTTCATTGATTTTTCTTCAAAATTTTTGAAATTTTGAAATTTTTTATTTTTGGTGGAAAAACGGAGTTGCAAGAGTACACGACATGGTGAAAAATGCAAGGTCAAATCGAATCGAAGATTCACCCTCCCCCAGACTAGAATTTAACGTTGTCCTCAATGTTTTGTGGGTTAAGGCAATCCTAACAAAATTCTAGGGCCGTTTATTAATTATGCCAAAGAAAACGTTAGTCGATAAGATTCACGGATATAGGATTTCCAAAAGCACCGATGAATGAAACTCGAGTGGTGAGAAGATAACGAGCACGAGAGTCATCATAAATCGCGAAAAATCATAAACAAACATCACAAACAACCACGGAACACAAGAGTAGAAGAGGCACCCCCTCCTCACGTTATTTGTTAGAAATAAGAAAAATAAGAAGATGAAATTGGATAAGCATGGGTTGCCACCCACGAAGCGCTTTGTTTTTGATTTCCGAGTCACGTAGCTTGACTCGATCCCCGAATTCAATCGTCCTTGGGGAAAGTTTGGAGATTTGGGACTACCATGGTTGGTACGTCCCCTCCGAAATAGTGTTTCAAACGGTGACCATTCACCTTAAAGTTGGGACCATCGGGTTGAGCTAACTCAATGGTACCATAAGGGAATACTTGGGTTATGGTGAATGGTCCAGACCAACGGGTTTTAAGCTTACCCGAGAAAATCTTCAAACGAGAGTTAAAAAGAAGCACTTGATCACCAACGTTGAAAACTCGGTCTTTGATCTTGGCATCATGAAGTCTTTTTGTTTTCTCTTTATAAATCAAAGAATTCTCGTAAGCTTGTTCACGAAGTTCGACTAACTCATTCAATTGAACTTTTCTGTGATCACCCGCGGTTTTTAAGTCAAAATTGGCATGTTTTAAGGCCCAGTAGGCCTTCTGCTCAAGTTCTAGGGGCAAATGACAAGCCTTCCCGTAAACCAGCTTATATGAAGTACACCCAATGGGAGTTTTGTAAGCGGTCTGTAAAGCCCACAAAGCATCGTCTAGTTTATCGGCCCATGAGGCACGGTGCTCTCCTACCGTCCTTTCTAATATTCTTTTAAGGCCACGATTGGACACCTCCACTTGACCACTAGTTTGTGGATGATAAGCCGTAGAAAGACGACGTGTGACCCCATATTTAAGCATTACTTTGGTAAATTGGTCATTGCAAAAATGGGTCTCACGATCACTTATGATGGCTCGAGGTGCACCAAATAGGGCAAAGAAATTTTTTAAGAATTTAACAACTACTCGGGCGTCATTGGAGGGGAGCGTCTTTGCTTCAACCAATTTGGACAAATAATCGACGGCCACGAGAATATATTTATTTCCTCTTGATGACGGGAATGGCCCCATGAAATCGATACCCCAAACGTAAAAAATTTCACAAACTTGAATAGCATTTTGTGGCATTTTATCTTTTTGAGAAATTTTCCCTTGATGTTGGCAAGAATCACAAGATTTCACCAATTCATGGGCATCCCGATATATCGTCGGCCAATAGAAGCCGGAATCAAACACTTTCTTTGCGGTGAAGTTGGCACCATGATGTCCCCCCGTGGGTCCACTATGGCATGCCCTAAGAATTTCAACGGCTTCCGTACTGTGAACACACCGCCGGATCACTTGATCCGCACAAACTTTGAACAAATAGGGGTCGTCCCAAAAATAATGTTGGACATCTTTAAATAATTTCTTCTTTTGTTGGGACGACATCCTTTTCCTAATGAAGTTCCCCGCATGGTAATTCGCAAAATCGGCAAACCATGGGGTACTTTGGTCAATTTTAGTCACACTCCCAAGTGTCTCGAGAGGAAATGTTTCGGTTATTTCCTTATTCTCGAGAACACTTTGATGGGGGTTCTCAAGTCGTGAAAGGTGATCAGCAGCAAGGTTCTCAGCTCCTTTCTTGTCTCGTATTTCAACATCAAATTCTTGGAGTAAATGAATCCACCGCATTAAACGTGGCTTAGCATCTTGCTTTGCCATTAAGTATTTTAGGGCTGAATGATCCGTATACAATCTGCATTTCTTAAGGAGCAAATAAGGTCTAAATTTCTCAAAAGCATAGACAACCGCTAACATCTCTTTTTCGGTAGTTGTGTAGTGATGTTGGGCGTCGTTCATGGTCTTACTTGCATAGTGTATCGATTGAAAGTACTTATTCTTACGTTGCCCCAGAACTACACCAATGGCATAATCGCTTGCATCACACATTAGCTAAAATGGTAAGCTCCAATTGGGGGCAACTAAGATTGGTGCCTTCGTTAACTTCTTCTTCAAAAAATTAAATGCATCGATGCATTCATTTGTGAAGTTAAACGGAGTATTTTTCTCTAAAAGGTGGGTCAGAGGCCGAGCTATTTTGGAGAAGTCTTGTATAAAACGTTGATGAGGCGAAAAATGATCCACTTTTAGAGGGTCATTTACGCCCGGAATTGAATTTATTTGATCAAATATTGCCCTAAATCGTTCCTTTTGTGATTTTAGGTACTTTGGGAGTGAAATCTAGAAAAGGAAGCAATTCGGACGTTTTTGGAGCATAAAAGTGAAGAAAACTCCAAAGTCTTAATTTTCCATGCTGGGAACAGTAGGTGACGGCGTCAAGAGTAACTCCCTGACGGCGTCAAGAGTAACTCCCTGACGGCGTCAAGAGCAAAATTCCATGACGATCCAGTACAGATTTGACGGCGTCACGAAGTAGGCGTCAAGAGTAAAAGTCATGACGGCCTGGAAATGATTATCACATGACAGCGTCAAATGTAGATCAAGGCAGTCCGAGAAGAGTTTTGGTGGCGAGGTGACGGCGTCACAAGTTTAGTCTTGACGCCGTCAGACCCCTTTTCCTATATATAGTTTTCTAATTTTCACATTAAAAAGAGAGAGGTTTTGGAGAAACCCTAAGTACGAACTTGGTGCGAATTTTGCAGGTTTTTCAAGGGTTCCAAGCCCTTGATACCTTTCATGTGTAATTGAGATAAGTGTTCTTTTAATTCAATCAATATGTCTATGTGCTGGTTGTCTATATCTTGTTCTTGTCTTAATTCCATCATGCTAGGCTAGATCTATCTTGTGTTTGCTTGGATCTAATGAAACATAGATGTTAATTATGTGTTGATTACTTGTTTATACTTGTCTTGGATGAATGATTTATATGTTAGGCTTAAGAAAACTGGCAGATCTCCAATTGGTAACATGCTTGAACGTCTTAAGAAACATGAACCGACGCGCACTAGGTCTTTATTGGTTGTATTTAATGCATGAGCCACTGTTTATAATCCCTATGGTTGTGTTGGGCATGGTATAGGAGGAGATAAGAGCTCATAGAATTGGGGAGTTAAGTGTGCCACCCCATGAATGGTATTAATGAATACGATCCGTCATCCATGCAATTATAACAAGTAATTAACATGTAAAAGATGTCTAGGGAGTAGTGAAATCTAAGTAAACACATTTTCTCCACTTATTGCTCACAAGTTTAGTATAATTTCGTTTATTTTCATTTCTAGTATTTTATTTTGATTGCATCTTTAATATTGGGTTAGTTGATTAGCAACTAATTCCGCCCAAATCCTTCAAACCCGAGATTTTTACTTGCTTTCTAAAAAATATAAAATACAAAAATAATCATCCCTCACCTTTAGAACTAGTATTTAGGTTTTCTAATCCTAGCGACACTATTCCTAAGCTGAACGATCAATCCCCCGGTACTTGTCACTATACTATACTACAACGATCAGGTACACTGCCTGGTGGGGGTTGTAAGCTTCTCAAGATCCCTTGAGAGGTAAAGCCTGGTGCGATTCCCATGTATCAAGTTTTTGGCGCCGCTGCCGGGGAATAGTTATTGTCCAGGTTAGAATTTCTTTTTATTAGGTCTACTTGCTAGATTCCTTTCTAGTAAGATTTTTTTTTTTTTTTTTTTTTTTTTTTTTTTTTTTAGGTTCTCTTTAGTCTATCTTTTTCTTTGTGCCTTCGTTAGTAAATTAAACTCATTGACTATTCCGTTGACCATTATGGAAAACACGAATCCACCCCTTTCCCCTAGAGAAGTGGCTTTGTTACGTGAACAAATTGAGAGTGAGATTAGGGAACTTAGGGAGCTTAATAGTTTGATCAAGGTTGAGCTCGAACATGCATTTAGTGACCTAGCGACCGCCTTGTATTCAAATAAGGACCTAGGGCCTAATGACTTTGTGAATGTTATTGAGGAACTTGAAGAGGGGGAAATAGATCCGAAGCTTAATGACTATTTTAATCTATACCCCACTAAGGAGGAGATTGCATATTATAATAATCTTATTGATAACCCGCGATCTCCTTTCACCATAATTGAACCTAAGATCAAGATAGGCGATCCTAAGAATGCTAAGATACCATGTATGATTGGGTATAGGCACGTTAGCAATGCTTACATTGACTTTAAATCTCCAATCAACATTATGTCCTCAACTGTTTATAATGATATAGTGAAAACAAGACTTGAACCTAGAAAAGAGCCCAAATACCCTGATAGAGTTTGTAACTTTGTCGGGAGAGTCAAAGGTCTCCATGTCTTTGTTGGTAATTTCACCTTTGTCACCGACTATATGATTGTGGAAGATCTTGCTAATGTTATTGATTGTCGGTTAGCAAATGTTGTGTTTGGCAAACCGTTTGTTGAGGAGTCTAAGTTAGAATATGATGAGATAGAAGGAACGATTCGATTTGCAAGTAACACCGATAGTATCACTTATAGGATGCCTAATAGGATGAAAGAATTTCACTTTATATCCCGTTTTGATAAGGACAACGTTGGTGCTTTTGAAGATACTAATGAGGAGGATAAGAAAAAGGGCATGGATTATGTATGGGAAAAAATGAGTCTTTATTACAAAGATTGCTTGGCCCTTGGACCAAGGTATAAAGTCGATAAAGAATTTGCCCAAATGATTATGGGGGCGGTTGAGAAAAAGGTGATTGGTTTCTACAAGGAATATCTACAATCAGAAAGTGGAACCAATGATGAGGTCACGTAGTAACCCATGACCTTGAGTCTAGCTACAAGACTCGTAAATAAAGTAAAGCGCTTCTTGGGAGGCAACCCATGTTTTGTGTGATTTTGTTTGTTTGTTTGTTATTTGCTTCCGTATGCATGCTTAATTTTTATTGTTGGTAGATCATGTTTCTAAACTAAATAGTGGAAATACTTTACTTTGTTGTTTTGGCCTAGTCTTAACTCCACCTAAAGGTATTTTTGCAAAAGATAAGTGTAAGGGGAAATCCCAAATATGTTTTCAAGAAACAAACCGATCATGATTCTCCACAATATTAAATGAACATGTATATTCATATTTGTTTGAGTCAAATGCTTGTATTGAGTCATAATGAAGTTTTGCAGGATTTTCCAGGAAGTAGGACCAAGTTTTTCCAGAAATTTTCCGGAAACTTAACATAAGAATTTCTGCAGGTCACTTCTGACGGCGTCAAGAGTTTACTCTTGAGGGCGTCAAGTGTAAAAATCTGGAAATTTTACCAGTTTTGTTTTTCTAACGGATTTTTATGGTTTTTGTAAATTATTAAGTTTTATAATCTCCAAGAGATCTGCAAACTTCATTCCACAAGCATTATATCTTATCTTGTTTTCTAGGATTTGGTAACTTATATAGGATGCCGCCGATTTTACGCGAGGTTGTCTTGTCTATTTTATCAGGTTTTACAGGTTATGTATGACAAGAAGATGATTTATATTCTAGAAGGGAAGCTTTAATTGTTCATTTTCTTGGAGGAAGATTTAACCTGGCCACCTCATTATCCATACCGAGCGAATCAGGGGAGTATTTGATTTCATTCTCTTTACTTTTTCACTTTTACATTCTTTACTTGAACATTGGGGACAATGTTCATCTTAAGTGTAAGGGGAGGGTAAAAAGATGATACCTTACATATGCACTTTCGCTTGAGTTTGTTTTGTTCAATGGTAGATGTGTAATAAAACTATGAGAAATACTTGTTAGTGCAATTTTAGCGCCAAATTTAAAATTTTTTACAACATTTAGGAGTGAAACTTTAGCCATAGCAAGCGTCTCATGGATAGGAGATTGTATGACTAGCACATAACCGTACTTTCAGAAAAATTTTCCACCCAAATATGTGAGGTTCGCCTTTAGATTTGATAGGAAAAGCATTTACTATTAGTGCTTATGAGTGTACTGGTAGTATTTAGATTCTAGAACTTGCGTTAGTGATGCATCCCGAGACCGCTAGTGAGACTACATTCGTGTAGTAGGATTTACTACATGATAAGAGGCATTAGGATTACCCTTGTGTTAAACCCGTATCATAATTACTTGACCATTTAAGTCATATTACTTGGCTAGTTAAGTCAACTAATTTTTCCCACACCCTTAGCGTTGTACTCATTTTTAGTACACGAAACCCCTAGTACACCCCTCCGAGCCTATCTTTTCGTTTCTAACTTTAAGCATTTTACTTAAAGGAAGAATTTGTTACACCCCACTTAAATGTACAACCAAATCGCCTTAGCCTTCAGTGTATGCGCTCATTTTTAGTGCATTATTGTTATTTGTTAAACCGTAAGTTAACTATCTAATTGATTACATGGTTGCTAAGTCGAGTCATATCCATGTACATATTGTTTTGGGACGATTGGGACTCATGGGTAAAAGTACTTGTTTTATGGAGTAATGGGGAAGAACATCATATATTACCCCCATATGTGCGTTAATCTTAAAAGTGCTCAAAGTGTTTTGATTTTCCTAATTCGAGTCACTAGATTAGTTTATTGTAAAGTATGTAAAAATTCAAGTGTAAAGGAAATGTTCATTCCCTATGATGTATTATTTTGGATGGTAGGGTAAGAGTGTATGAAAAAAAAAAAAATCGAAAAATCAAGAAAAAGAAAAAAGAAAAAATAGAAAAAGGAAAAAGAGAAAAAACATACGGACTACCATCCCTTTTTATTCTATGTTTATTTTATGTTTTCGTTATTTTTCATTTATTTGCTTAAGTCGAGTCTAGTCTTGGCTTAGCAACGCCATATTGTACATGTAATTAACTAAGATTGTTAATTCGCCACCAGTAAAACTTCCTTTGTCCAACAAAACCGTGTATTTCATATCCCTACACCTAACGTTACAACCCTTTAAAAGACCTCTTTGATAGTTTATCCTAGGTGCTTACGCCATGTGGTGTAGGTTTGATCCTTTCCCAAGCCTATGGTAATCTATTTTGCTATGACAGGTAGTGAGAGATATCTTCCGTTTCCATATTGTAATTTATACTTTATTACACCCGAGAGATGTGAGTATTTAAACACTATTTGTGAGGTGCTAGTGTATGACCTCCGTGCTTGTCTATTGGTCTTTAGTGGAACGATTATTTGTTGTAATTACTTTTATATTAGTGTTAAATGACCCCTAACTTGTATTTTGACTAGAATAAAAGCGAATTTGCTTGAGGACAAGCAAATCTCAAGTGTAAGGGTATATGATTTGGCGAAAAATGATCCACTTTTAGGGGGTCATTTAAGCCCAGAATTGAATTTATTTGATCAAATATTGCCCTAAATCGTTTCTTTTGTGATTTTAGGTACTTTGGGAGTGAAATCTAGAAAAGGAAGCAATTCGGACGTTTTTGGAGCATAAAAGTAAAGAAAATGCCAAAGTCTTAATTTTCCATGCTGGGAACAGTAGGTGACGGCGTCAAGAGTAACTCCCTGACGGCGTCAAGAGCAAAATTCCATGACGATCCAGTACAGATTTGACGGCGTCATGAAGTAGGGCGTCAAGAGTAAAAGTCATGACGGCCTGGAAATGATTATCACATGACGGCGTCAAATGTGGATCAAGGCAGTCCGAGAAGAGTTTTGGCGGCGAGGTGACGGCGTCACAAGTTTAGTCTTGACGCCGTCAGACCCCTTTTCCTATATATAGTTTTCTAATTTTCACATTAAAAAGAGAGAAGTTTTGGAGATACCCTAAGTACGAACTTGGTGCGAATTTTACAGGTTTTTCAAGGGTTCCAAGCCCTTGATACCTTTCATGTGTAATTGAGATAAGTGTTCTTTTAATTCAATCAATATGTCTATGTGTTGGTTGTCTATATCTTGTTCTTTTCTTAATTCCATCATGCTAGGCTAGATCTATCTTGTGTTTGCTTGGATCTAATGAAACCTAGATGTTAATTATGTGTTGATTACTTGTTTATACTTGTCTTGGATGAATGATTTATATGTTAGGCTTAAGAAAACTGGTAGATCTCCAATTGGTAACATGCTTGAACGTCTTAAGAAACATGAACCGACGCGCACTAGGTCTTTATTGGTTGTATTTAATGCATGAGCCACTGTTTATAATCCCTATGGTTGTGCTGGGCATGGTATAGGAGGAGATAAGAGCTCATAGAATTGGGGAGTTAAGTGTGCCACCCCATGAATGGTATTAAGGAATACGATCCGTCATCCATGCAATTACAACAAGTAATTAACGTGTGAAAGATATCTAGGGAGTAGTGAAATCTAAGTAAACACATTTTCTCCACTTATTGCTCACAACTTTAGTATAATTTTGTTTATTTTCATTTATATTATTTTATTTTGATTGCATCTTTAGTATTGGGTTAGTTGACTAGCAACTAATTCCGCCCAATCCTTCAAACCCGAGATTTTTACTTGCTTTCTAAAAAATATAAAATACAAAAATAATCATCCCTCACCTTTAGAACTAGTATTTAGGTTTTCTAATCCTAGCGACACTATTCCTAAGCTGAACGATCAATCCCCCGGTACTTGTCACTATACTATACTACAACGATCAGGTACACTGCCTGGTGGGGGTTGTAAGCTTCTCAAGATCCATTGAGAGGTAATGCCTGGTGCGATTCCCACGTATCAAACGTCGGTAAAAGCTAGCATGACCAAGGAAACTTCGGATTCCTTTGACTATCGTAGGATGAGGTAGCTTAGCAATAACATCAACTTTGGCACGATCTACTTCAATCCCTGATTTGGAGATTTTATGGCCGAGGACTATGCCCTCTTTAACCATGAAGTGGCACTTCTCCCAATTTAGAACTAAATTAGTGTTTTCACACCGAATTAGCATATTCTCTAAATGGGAGAGGCAAGAGTCAAAAGAATTTCCATAGACGGAGAAGTCGTCCATGAACACTTCCATGGTTTTTTCAATCATATCCGAGAAAATGGCCATCATACACCGTTGAAACGTGCCTGGAGCGTTACATAAGCCAAAGGGCATTCTACGATAGGCAAACATTCCATACGGGCAAGTAAAAGTGGTTTTTTCTTGATCCTGGGGATCAATGGGAATTTGAAAGTACCCAGAAAAGCCATCCAGAAAACAATAGAACTCATTTCCCGCTAATCGTTCAAGCATTTGGTCCATAAAAGGAAGCGGGAAATGGTCTTTACGGATCGCATCATTCAACTTGCGGTAGTCAATACAAACTCTCCATCCGGTCACAAGTCGAGCCGGTATAAGCTCATTATCATTATTCTTCACAACAGTGATTCTGCTCTTCTTTGGAACACAATGAACCGGGCTAACCCATGAACTGTCCGAGATCGGATAAGTCATTCCAGCGTCAAGGAGTTTTATAACTTCCTTTTTGATCACTTCGTGGATTTGTGGATTAACCCATCGTTGTTGTTGGATGGAAGCTTTGTGATTATCTTCAAGTAGAATCTTATGAGTGCAAAATCAAGGGTCGATTCCCTTAATGTCGGATATTTGCCAAGCAATCGCACTTTTATGCTTTCTAAGCACATCTAAGAGTCGTGTCTTCTCCTCATATTTAAGGTCTTTTGAGATTATAACGGGCAATTTATCATTAATTTCCATGTATGCGTATTCGAGATGAAGAGGCAAATCCTTGAGCTCGAGCTCCGGAGGATTCTCAATAGACGGCTTTACTTCTTTTACGTCTGCCATTTTTAGGTCCATCGTAGGGGAAGTAACAATCGGGTTTTCATTTAACAATTTCTCATTTAATAAAATGTCCCCCTCCGGATCAAAGTTAGAATTATCAATTTACGGTGAAACTGAATCATTTTAAAGACAAGTTTTGATTTCTTCCCAAGCGAGATCACTTCCCTCAAACGGAGTGAGAGAAGGGGAAGAATCAGAGACGATTGGTTCAAAAGAAGGAGTGGAATTGCCACTCGAAGCATTGTCGGTAAAACCAAGAAGTTCTTGAGAATACTCCTCCGTAGCTTCATCAATAACATCGATTCGGTTGACGGAAGAAACATCGTAATCGGAGGAGTATCTCGCGGTTTGGTTAAGATTGAAAGTAACGGCTTCATTTCCCACACGTAAGGTAATCTCCTCGTCGTATACATCAATTAAAGCATGACCGGTCCATAGGAATCCTCTCCCGAAAATGAGAGGAACCCGTGGATCGGCATCAAAATCAACAACCACAAAATCATCAGGGAAATTGAATTTCCCAACATTGACAAAAATATCTTCGGCTATACCAATTAGACGAGACATAGATCGGTCGGCAAGCTCGAGGGTCATAAGCGTCGGTGTCAAGTTAGGAAGAGACAACTTTTTCCAAATCGACAATGGCATTAGGTTAATGCTAGCACCAAGATCGGCCAAGGAGAAGCATTGAACCATACCCGGAAAATTACATGGTATAAGAAACTTGCCAGGGTCTTCAAGCTTTTCAGGTAGCTTTTTGAGAAGAACCGCTGAGCAATTCTCATTCATTTAAGTCTTTGACATTTCAAACAACTTTTCCTTATTATTCAAAAGACCTTTTAGCATTGAAGCAAATTTTGGCATCAAAAGTATAGCATCCGCGAGACTTATATCAAAGTGTAATTCTTGAAAAATCTGATAAAACTTTTCCATTTGGTTTTTATCCTTCTCGCGGTGCTTTTGTTCGTTTAAGCGTGATGGATAAGGCAACTTTGTTTTAACCGGAATTTCCTTTTCAGTTTCATTAAAAACTTTTTCTTTTCCTTTAGACGTCGGGACCACCAGAGGTTGGATGTCTTCGGTCCTTCCGTTATTAATAGGAATTTCCGTATCCGTTGTCATCTCAGGTTCACGGGCGACTACCTTAGGAGGAAGAGAAGAAGAGGTAGTCGGAGCCGTTGGTCCATCACAAGAAGCACCACTCCTTATCATGACCGCTTTAGCATCGCCCCTCAGGTTAGCGATCGTGTTGCTTGGCAAAGTTCCAGAGCCCGAGGGTCAATCATTTAAACGCTTGTTAAGTTCAAGAGTTTCCTTAGCCATCAACTCTTGGTTTTTCATGATCTGCTTAAGAATCTCATCCGAGGGCGACGGATTTTGAACCACATTTTGGTTTTGAAAGTTTTGCCCTCGGTTGTTTTGATTAAAACCCTCATTTTGATTTCCATGATTATTTTGAAAATTTCCATTATTTTGAAAATTATTCCCTTGAGTCGGGCCTTGGTTGTAATTTCCCCGGTTTTGATTTTGATGAAAATTCTGATTTTGTCCTTGAAAACCATTATTTCCTCGGTTTTGATTCTGATTGTGATTAAATTGATGATTACGGTTTTGCACATTATTGTTTTGATTCACTTGATTTGGTTGATTAAACTCGAGTGGTCCAAGATAATTTCCGGAACGGTAGCTGAGGAGATTGCGGTCTCCTTGAGGTTGTGGGTAACTGTTGCCACCCATGTTTGCAGCATACACGTTCTCTTGAGTAAAGCCACCGGAGGCTGGGCACTCAAGGTATGAATGTGGACCACCACAAGTCTCACAACCGGTATTAACCATATTGACTTGCGTGTTCTTAACTTGATTCGGCATCATTTGATACATTCTTAACATTGCCGTAGACAAATCATCAAGTTTCTTATTCATGGCGGCTAACTCGGGATTATGAGAAGAAGTAGAGTTTAGAGTCGCAGTCGATCTTATTGGCTCATTCCTCTCGGCTGAGGAATCCTAATAGTTGTAATGGGCAGTCATATTCTCGATTAGCTCGTAACAATCCTCAAGACGACGTTTCATGAAAGTACCACCAGCTGCAACATTGATCGTGTCCCGATGTCGTAGAGTCAAACCATTATAAAATGTAACAATTATCGTAACGAGAAGCATGTTATGGTTTGGACAACGATCAATGGCAAGCTTGCAACGTTCCCAAGCCTCGAATAAAGACTCATCAGGAAGTTGTCGAAAATTGCTAATATCGTTTCTCAACTTCGTCACCATCAATGGTGGAAAATACTTCGCCAAGAACTTCGATACCATTTCATTGAAAGTATGAATCGAGTTCCTGGGAAGACGATCAAACCAAGCGGTGGCATGATGCGTTAGAGAATAGGTGAAGAGAGAGAGACGGAGGTGTCATGGGAGACCCCGTTTTGTTTCATATTTTGGGTGACGGTTAAAAATTTATCGAGATGCTTGTTTGCATCGTCACCCCGGTAATCCGTGAAATTGGCATGAATTTTGGTCCAAAATCCGTAGCCTCAATATTTAGAGGGGCAATCGGGCCACCTCTACCATGCATTGTGGGTTGGCACAGCTCCTCCATCGTTCGGAGATCGGGAGCTGGCACGTGTTGGTGTTCATCTCTACCCACCGGAGGGTGTTGATTATTCGGATCCATTTCCACAACGTTAGGGAAATGGACAAGGCGTGTGTGTCGAATTACCCTCTCGGGGTTTGACAAAAGTGATATAAGACTCTCAAAAGAAGAGCGGGTGTGCATACACCAAAAACAAAATCAAAAAGAAAAAGAAGAAGAAAAGAAAAAGGAAAATCTTTTTTTTAAAAAATTTTTTATTTCAAAAACTTTTTATTTCTTTTGTTTTTCTTTTTATAAAATGTTACGTTAATCGAAAACCGTTTCCTTCAAACCACTCGCGACGGGACGGGAAAGAAGAGTGTTTCTCTCTTCAGCTAGCAATTTAATGTCTTAGCTTCCGTATTTCCCGCTTAATCGGTCGTAGAAATTGAAGTAATCCGATACACAACTAATTTCACGTTTTTGTTATATTGTGAGACTTATTTGGTTTACAACGCCCTCCCTTCCACGGGAGAGTCGTGGCTGTAACTTTATTATTTCTGTATTTTGTAAACACTTTAGGAAAAGTGTTTTGAATTTTTCAGTTTTTATATTTTTATAGAAATATATACAAAATAAAGGAAGGATTAATAAAACACGATTTTTTCAAAACAAATATTCAAAAACTCACTTCGACCTTCCCCGGCAGCGGCGCCAAAAATTGATTGTGTCAAAATCAACTTATTATAGTATAGTAGTATAGTATAGAAATGATCCGCACAAAATACGGATCACCCGAGTCGTATCCGAGTGAAGGTGAATGGAATCAAGAATATTGATTCGTGTAAATCGTGAATTAAGAAGTGGTGAAAGTGAAAATAGTGATCAAGTAATTCAAGTATTAACAAACAATGATGAATTATGCAAGAAGTAAAAGCTAGATATGCACTAAAGTTGAAAACGTAAAAACGGAAATGCAAACGCGTTTATTAAAACGTAACTTTAAATGAGAAAAATGATCCTACAAACGTGAAATTATTTTCTAAAAATCTTAAACTAATAAAATGAATTTCCAGAAAAAGAAAATTATTTTTTTAACTTTTCTTTTATTTTCTATGAATTTATTTTGGTTTTTGTATTTTAAATGAATTAAAAATTAAGAAAAATAGAAAAATAAAAGGGAAAATTAAATTTAATTTCTGAAAAATCTAAAATATTATAAAAGAATTTCCTAAAATATTTTTGTATTTTTCACAGCTTTTTCTGAATATTTGTCTATTAAAAACTATTTAAAAATGATTAAAATCAAAAGAAAATTAAGAAAATTACCAAATCTTCTTGGAAAAATCTGAAAAAAATTCCAGAAAATCAAAAATAATAAAATGGGCTTGGAGAAAAATTTTGAAGTTAAGATGAACAGTAAAAGTGCTTATTTTGCCAAACTGCTTATTCACAAGTGCTTATTTATAAGCTCTTGTGAACAAAACTTGAATGAAACTTTGAACACAGATAAATGATGCTAATGTAAACCCAATTATGCCAATTTCAAATCAGATTAAGCTCAGATTCTCAGAAATAATGCAAGTAGATGAAAGAACAATGCAATAAGCTCTTACAATAAGCAAATTAGGAACAGACAGATCCAGAAGCTAATCAATGATACACATCACTAAATCTACTATCAATAAGCTCAGAAACAAGCTCAAGTACACAACATAAGCTCACAATTCAAAATGCAGGCCTCAATTTCACACAGAAACTCTGTCTCAATGGATCAACTTCACAGATGTATTAAGCACTCAAGAAAAGCTCTAATATACTAGCTTATGGGGGCAAAAGAACAATAGCACAGCTGAGATACAAGATCAAGCAATTCTACAACCAAATTCTACTGTATGCTACTCAGAAATAAGCCAAGAACAACAACCTATGAACTAATAACCAAAGCAACAGTTGACAATTCAGTTACTTGACATATTTGACTAAATTCAACTTTGATTCAATAAAACTACTTCTAAATGTTAAACTAAACTAATTTTGCACTAATTTAAACTATAATGACTTATGATGCAACTACTACTTCAATTTGGCCAACTAGTTTCAATTTATACTATCTATTAAGCTAATCTATAAGCTAACTTTGACTTTATTCTAATTATACTACTATTTTTATACAGTTTTTAGACTATTACTGATTTAGGTGAACTAATGCTTCAATTATTTTCAACCTACAAACTCTAATTAGTTACAGAATAATTCAATCCAAATACTCCTTTATTGTGTAATTAACAACACAACTATCTGTTTTTATTCTCAACTCACTTATTCCTTTAACTCACTAATTCACAGAGCCATAGAATCACTTAATTCAACAACAATATTCAACAATGAATCACTGCAAATCAGAATCACAGATCCACTCTATGACAGTAATACCACAGTTCCACAAAAATGATAACACAATACCACTACTCAATCAATAACACTACAATATCACTCAATAACAGCAATACAACAGTGAATAGCAAATGGATCTAACAACAATGAAATAACACAGATCCATAGCAAACAGAATCTCAAATCAACTAAACTCACACAGATGAAATCAACTATGATCAAACAGCTACACTAACTACCAATTCAGATCTACAATTATGATGAAACTCAGATTCTAATATGCTAAAATTCAGAAATAACAACAGTAACAACAACTAATATTAATGTAACAATAAAATTAATCAAATCAGAAGCTAGTACTTACTAATCTCTTCAATCCAGCCAAACATGATTGATTCACTTAGCTAGCCTATCTCTAGGATAGGCAAGGACCATCCATTTCTGTCGACACTTATCCAAATAAGTTAGGTAATGAGTTTCAATTAAAGAAGAAGGCTTGTTATAAGTGTGATAGCTTTGAGCATTTGATTAATAATTGTAAAGACCACCAAAAGACTGTTTGGAATCAATACTCTAGGGTGAATCGTAAATATGTTTCAAAAAATACTCACCCTCATCCAAATAGAAATATGGTTCCAAGGGCTGTGTTGCTAAGATCTGGTGCAACTAGATCAATTTTTGGTGCTAAATCTAATGAGGCTTTTAAGACTACAACTGGTTCTACTGCTGGCTCTGCTGCTAGTAAGCACTCTGCTGCTAGTACAAAATTTTCTACTTCTGGGCCAAAAGTTATAACAACTACAGTTGTTGGAAATCATTTTATGCTGTTAAGGCCTCAGCTTGCTGGACTTGGAAACCTAAATCAACTGTTTCAAATTATGTTTCCAAAAATAGCAGTGCATCAATAGACTTAAAGAAATTTGACTATGTTGATGCACAAGGCAGATCCAAGTCAGTAATGGCTTCGGTCCCCAAGAGAAACCAATTTCTCTATTTTCATGTGCAGGGCAATCTACAGGATGAGCTAAAAGATATTGTTATTATTGATAGTGAATGCTCTAGACATATGACAGGCGATGAGTCTCAACTTGAAGACTTTGAAGCTTTTGAAGGTGGATATGTTGCTTTTGTGAATGATCGATCCTAAAGGAGGAAAGATTATTGGTAGAGGTACACTAAAAACACGAAATTTAGACTTTGAGAAGGTGTTCCTTGTGAAAGGACTTAAGTTTAATCTCTTTAGTGTCTCACAAATGTGTGACAAAAAGAACTTTGTTCTTTTTACAGACACTGAATGTATGTTCCTTTCTCCTGAATTTCAGTTGCCAAATGATAAATTTGTGCTATTGAAAGTCCCTAGAACTGAAAATATATACAATGACCATATTAAGAACATTGTTCCCAAAAGAGCTTTAACTTGTCTAATTGCAATGGCCACTCTTGATGAGTCCAAATTATGGCATAGAAGACTTGGACATCTGAATTTCAAGACTATGAACAAGTTAGTGAAAGGAAATCTTGTCAGAGGGCTGCCTACAAAGATGTTTGAAAATTGTGAAACTTGTGTTGCCTGTCAAAAGGGTAAACAACATAGAGTTTCATTCAAGTCCAAGACAGTGAACACAATTACTAAGCCCTTACATTTACTTCACATGGATTTATTTGAGCCTGTTTTTGTGAATAGTTTGAACAAGAAGTCTTATTGCCTAGTTGTCACAGATGATTTTAGTAGGTTTACTTGGGTATTCTTTCTAGCTTCCAAAGATGAAACTCTAGAGATTTTTAAGGCATTCATAACTAGAGTTGAAAACCTAATTAACCATAAGGTGAAGATAATTAGATGTGACAATGGAACTGAGTTCAAGAATAGTGTGATGAATCAATTCTGTGTGGGAAATGGTATTCTAAGACAATATAGTATTGCAAGAACTCCACAACAAAATGGTGTTGCAAAAAGAAGAAATAGGACATTGATTGAGGCTACAAGAAAAATGTTATTTGATTCTAAATTACCTATACCTTTTTGGGATGAAGCTGTAAACACTGCATGTTTTGTGCAAAATAGAAGCAAGGTAGTTAAGCCTCACAACAAGACTCCATATGAGTTATTTCATGGAAGGAAACCAATGATTGATTTCTTTAAACCATTTGGATGTCCTGTTACTATCTTGAACACTAAGGATCAGTTAGGCAAGTTTGAAGAGAAAGCAGATGAAGGATATTTTGTTGGTTACTCTATAAACAGTAAAGCTTTCAGAGTATACAATAAGTGAACCAAACATGCAGAGGAAAATTTGCATATCTAGTTTAGTGAGAATTCATCTAATGCTGAAGGGAAAGGACCAGAATGGCTGTTCAATATTGATATTCTAACCAAGACTATGAATTATGAGCCAGTTATTGCAAGTGTAGACACTAACAAACCTCAAGAAGAATTTGTTTTGGTTGATAAATTGAAGATTGGTCCAACTTTACTACCCTTTCAGAAGGTTCAAAGTTCACAAGAAGATGATGTTACTCATGAGAAACCCAAAGAAGCATAAGAAAGCTTTCAGAAATCTGTTGATGTTGAAAAGGTAACTCATGAAGTACCTAAAGTTGTTGAAGATGACTCTACAGCAAGGCCAAAGCTGTCTACTGCTACACCAGAAGACTCTACTGCTAGGCCAAAAGACACAACTACTACTTCAGTTAATTCTGCTGCTAAGCCATTAGATCCTACTTCTTCACCAAATTTTACTTCAGTGGACATTCAGGGTAGCTCTTTTGCTGATCCAAACTACCCTGATGATCCAAATATGCCTCCTCTAGAGAACATTTACTATGACACTGATGATGAAGCTCTTGATGGTACAATGTTTGGAGCATATGTTAATCTCAATAACATGGAACTCAATATTCCTGACAGTCCTACACCTACCACAAGAGTTCATAAGAATCATCCCAAAAATCAAATTCTAAGTGATCCAAAATCATCTGTTCAAACAAGGAGGATGACTAAAGAGCAGAAAGATATACTACATCAGAGTTTCTTTGCAAGATCTCTTCATCAAAGAAACAGTCACAAAGATCTTCAAAATTGCTTGTTTGCCTGTTTTCTATCTCACATAGAACCCAAAAATACTTATAAAGCCTTACAAGAGCCAAGTTGGGTGGAAGCAATGCAAGATGAGCTTCTGTAATTTAAACTACAAGAAGTATGGACCTTGGTTGATTTTCCAAATGGGCAAAGGGTGATTGGAACTAAATGGGTTTTTAGATGCAAAAGAGATGAAAGAGGCATTGTTATCAGAAACAAGGCAAGATTAGTTGCACAAGGATACACTCAACAAGAAGGCATTGACTATGATCAAGTATTTGAACCTGTGGCAAGGATTGAGGCCATTAGATTATTTCTGGCTTATGCTTCATATAAAGACTTTGTGGTGTATCAAATGGATGTCAAAAGTGCTTTTCTATATGGGACAATCACAGAAGAAGTTTATGTGTCTCAACCACCTGGTTTTGAAGACCCTGGTCATCCTGACAAAGTTTACAAGGTTAATAGAGCAATGTATGGTTTACATCAAGCTCCTAGGCTTGGTATGATACTTTGTCAACATATTTGCTAGAATCTGGGTTTAGTAGAGGGAAGATTGACAAGAATTTGTTTCTCAAAAGAAACAAGGATGATATTCTACTGGTACAAATTTATGTTGATGACATCATCTTTGGTTCTACAAACAAAGCTATGTGTGTTGAGTTTGAGAAGCTTATGAAGGATAAGTTTGCTATGAGTTCAATGGGGGAACTCACCTTCTTCTTGGGTCTGCAAGTTATACAAAAGGAAGATGGCATATTTACCAGGCAGGATAAGTTTGTTAATGATATTTTAAAGAAGTTTGGATTTGAAGATGCTAAGCCTGCAAAGACAACCATGAAATCCAATAAACCATTGTTAAAAGATGAAAATGGCAAGGAAGTGGATGTTCACTTGTATAGATCAATGATTAGTTCATTGATGTATCTTACAGCTTCAAGGCCTGATATTATGTTTGCTGTATGTGCCTGTGCAAGATTTCAAGTATGTCCCAAAGAATCACATCTCAATGCAGTGAAGAGAATTTTTAGGTATCTGAGGCTCTGATGTGTTTCGAAAGCTTTATATTTATTAAACTAGTTTCACCATTTCCTTAATACACAAAACACATGGGCAAAAGTATAACCCCTGTTTATAGCAAAGTTTTGAGGTAAGACTAGGTCGTCCCAAGAGAGGATGTTGTTTCTTATTGCTAGTTATAGATAACAAATTTAGATTCCAATGATTGTCACTTATCACTAAAACCGTTTTTGTTGGATTTAAGTTCTTTAAAATGTTTTCCCAATTTATATTAAAAGTATGTTTATTCAAGGTAAAGCACATGAAAATCATGAGAGGTATCACAGAAGTTACATGGACAACGCATAAGAGTAAGACATGATGGTAGATCATGTTAACTAGTATATCTATCCTATGTAAAAGAATCTCCTTTCGGCCTTTGATTCTAGATATACAGAATGCGTAAAGTGTGGTCAAAGTATGAAGTATATAATATGCATTTCCTCTAGTCAAGCCGTTAGCCATTAAACGTGTCATAGTCAAGGTTATCATTTGTTTTACTAAGCAATTCTCACAAGCATAGCAATGAGTTGTTATAGACAGACAATTCATAATATAACCAACATGATTCAATCTTTCGACCTTTAAGCAGTTACTATGATCAATCAAGACAAACGATAAGATACTAAACAATGACATATCAAATGCAAGTAACATAGATTCAATATTCATGATATTAATCTCATAACAAACATGGCTCAAATGCCTCAAACAAACATAAGGTTACTACTCCATATTATTCATAAAGTTAAACAAGTACACAAGTATTTCTAGCATTATAACGAATTATACTAAAAGTATTCAAACTCCAAGTGGTTCTCCATGTGTGGTTCTTACTACTTAGCTAGTGGTTTTGGTACAAACCACTACTAACTGCTTCTATGATCAAGATTATTTGTTGTTTTTGTGTTGTGTTGTGTCTAAACCTCCGTTTCGAGCTCCTATTTATAATGTGAAATGTTTCCCTAGCATGTCCAAATGAGTTATGATAGGCAAGTGATCAGCCTCAATATTGAAGTGGCTCATTAATGTAGAAAACATAACTGCCATGTGAAGTACGCCGCGCATTTGGTGTAAAACCGGCGAGCTTTATTTCACGTAACTGGCGCTTATGTTGAATATAACCGGCGTACTTTACATTTGACTCGTGAATATATAGTTGACCAAAGATGCCCGTAAGCGGCGCTCTTCCTTCATATAATCGGCGTGCTTTAGTCCAAACTAAGTCTTTTTCCTTTTATGTTTACAAAGTCATCCAACTTGTGCTTTTCTCGTTACTTTTACCAGACCTATATCCTGCAAATATATTCTCATATTAAGTATCAAAAGTCCTAATAATGTGGTTATTTTATCCTATAATTCATATAATATCGGGGGTATAAACATGTATAATACAAGACTCATCAAACTCCCCCATACTTAAACCAATGCTTGCCCTCAAGCATAAAAGAAATGTATTTTTTTTTAAAACTAAGTCTCGTATATGTTTCAAAAGTATATATTTGTTGTGTATCCAAGACAACCAAGAATAACATGACATGCTCCTCACGAAAGTATAAAATTTTCATATTCACTCAAGTGCTCATAAAAATAGTTTTTGGTATGGAATCACTCTCAAAACTCAGTCATAACTTAAGGATTAACCATATGCTTGTAAAAGAAACAAAACTGCATCGACGTGGCGTAAGCACCAAGTTGGGTTTAAGGGTTATAAGGTATGGGTTTAGATATGGAATAATTTGTTAAAACTTAAGTTGGGAATTCATACTTCTTCTTTTTTTACTTTTTTTTCGACCACATTATAACAAACATAAAGGGTGCACTCTTCATACTCATCGTAATTGGTATACAACCATATATATTTTTTCTCATATATACTCCAATTCTTATATTCACGACTAAGCAACATATTTTTGATTATTTTCTTGATAGATAAATAGAACCAAAATTTCAAGGCTCAGAATGGTGTATCTAATGGATAATAGCACTAAAAGTGAGTGCTAAAGGGTTATATTTCGATTAGAAAACGGTTGGCTTATATATGGTGTAATTCCTAATTGTTGCCTCTTATCATGTAAAACTTATATCACACGAATGTGATCTCACTGCGATCTGATAATGATTTCAAATACAAGTTCTAGAATCACATAATTTATCTGCACACTCATAAACAAAGAAATCAAGCATAAAAAATATATGCTGATATAAGCTCGAAATCCTCACATTTATAGTGGTAATGGTCACAAAATATGCAAATAATGTCATTAATCCCGATTCAGACTTCTTATAATTGTTTTGGATACGTTTAAAGTTCTTTAGTTATTTCCAGTTTACTTCATTTTATATACTCCCGTAATCGGCGTACTTCAATAGAATGTGCGTCGGTTTTTAGTTATAAACGCGGCGTTTTTCTACCAAAAACGGCGCTTTTCTTAAAATTTTTTTGTCTTAACAGTTTAAAAATTTTCATATACTAGCATAAGTTTTGTCTTTATTTTTCAAGTTATCTTCCTCCATACTTAAATTAAGCATTGTCCCTAATGCTTTAAGAATTAAAAACAAAGTATAACGGGAAAAATAAAGGATAACGGTACTTCCCAGGTATGCTTTGTTATTCCCCGAGAATTCTCCACGTTCTTGTCCTTCTTTTAGACCATAATCTCATTCCCTGTATCATCATTCAACAAACAATATTCACAAAATAGTAGATTGCCCTTGGCAACTACGTTAGCATTAATATTATAGCATAGATAGTAGTTAAATTGTTCAAATTGTTTTGAATGGCAACCATGGTGCCAACGTGGTGGTGGAGTGGTGCAAGTGTTCAAACAGTTTAGTTGTGGCTACCAACAGAGGTACCCAAAATACAAACCATTAAATTTGTTTAGAACATTGTTTGAAATTGTTTTTAAATCCATGACCAACACTCTGGCCATCAAATCATCTAACCACGCCGTGTATCCAGCCAAACCCCGACGGGTTTTTTTCCTGACCTTCACCTTCTTCTTTTTCACTGCTTCTTCCAGTGTCTTCAATCCAATCACTTCCACTAGCACTGCCACTTTGTTGGGAATTATACTAACACTTACCACGGATAGTAAAGACATTACAACTGCTGAAGAATGTACTTGTAGTGGAAATTCATTACCACTGCAAGAACATATATTACCACTGCTATTTTGATAACTGTTAGGAAACGTGTTTAGATAAATATAGAATAGATCTTCTGTATATCTTATTCTATTAGCATTATACTTATCTTGTAGAAGAGGACTCCTTGTGCTATAAAAGGAGATCCTAGGTTAAAGGTTAGATATACGTTTCTAGAGCTTCAAGGTGTAACCCTACTGATATCAAGATCACTCGTATTATTATCTTTAATAATATTGGAGCTAATCGTTTGTTACATACATTGTTCTTATTCATAAACAACTGTCCTACTCACAATCAAACTTCTAAGTGTTACTAAGTAGATTCCGCATACTTAGTGATATAACTCAAAGTATCAATCTAACACAGATCAAGGTGTTTAGATCCATCAAGTGGTATCAGAGACAGGCTTTGATACTTTGATTTAGAAGACTCTAGTTCACTCAGAAGAATCAATGGAGACAGAAACCAGTCAATCAAACATTGCTGCTAAGCTTCCAAAGCTTAAGTTGAATGACTTTGAGATGTGGAGGCTAATGGTCGAACAATTCTTTATGGTGCAAGACTATACACTCTGGGAGATCATTATGCTTGGTAATTCCTTCAAAACAAGTTCTACCTCAGAGATGGTTGGTGGCAAAGAAGTAATAAAGGTTAACACTGGACCTGTTACTAATGATGAAAGACTTCAGATGAAGAATGATCTGAAGGCCAGAGGTTTGTTGCTGATGACACTTCCCAGAGACCAAGTTCTAGCATTCAGCAAGTACAAGACTACAAAGACTCTTTTTGAGGAGATCTGTAATGTTTTTGGTTGTAATGATTCCACCAAGAAGACTCAGAAGACCCTGTTGAAGCAGACTTATGAAAACTTTGGTTCAACAAGTAATGAATCTATTGATATCATCTTCACAAGGCTACAAAAGATTACTCAACTCACTATTTTTGGAATTGAGGTGGAAAGGGAAGACCTCAATCTAAAGTTCTTAAGAAGCTTACCCTCTGAGTTTGGAACCAATGTTGCTGTGTGGGAAGATAAGCCAGATTTGGAGACCACGAAACTTAATGATTTGTGCAATAACTTCAAGGTTATTGAACAAAGATTGAAGAAAGCTGGCAAATTAAGCACAGGTTTAGGAAGTGTAGCACTCATATCATCATCTCTTGATGATAGTTCAGATGAAGAAAGTGATAGTGATGATGACAGTGCCAACATTGCTGTTTCCACTGGTAGTGGAAGTGTTTCCACTGGTAGCTCAAAGAGACAGATTGCAGGACTTAGTGATACTACCTTTTATGCCTTTATATCAAGTCAAGTAGGTGGTTCAATTCTCAATCATGAGGACTTGGATCAAATTGATGAGGATGATATGGAGGAGATGGACATTAAATGGCAGGTGGCATTACTAAGCTTAAGAACAAAGAAGTTTTGGAAGAAGACTGGAAGAAAGATTAACATCAGTAGCAATGAGACAGTAGGTTTTGACAAAAAGAAGGTGGAGTGCTATAATTGTCATAAGAAGGGGCACTTTGCCAGGGAGTGCAGGAAGCCAAGGAAATCTGACAACAGGTCAACTTGGTATAAGTAGGACAAGAAGAAGGAACCTACTACTGCTGAGCCAAAGGGGCTATTGGCTATTGATGGAGTGAGCTTTGATTGAAGCTTTATGACTAAGGATGAAGAAGATGATTCAGAGTCTGCAATGGTGGCTACTGAGCTTGCACTAATGGCTTTTTCTGACTCTGAGGTATAAATTAATAATGCTTGTTCTAAATCTTGTAAGGCCCTAAAAGAGTATGAGAAAATTAAAGCACAATATGATGAACAATTGCTCGAGTTAAATCATACTAATTATAACTTAGCAAATCATAAAAGAGGCCTAGGTGTTTTAGAAACTCAATTAGAGCATTATAGGGCAAATGAATCTAAGTTCAATGATGATATTGCAGTATTAAGGAGAGACTTAGATTATCAAGTTGCTGTAAATAAGGTTCTTAGGGAAGACTAGAAAAGGTTAAAATGGCCAGTGAGAATATTAAGATAACTTGCAATACACTGGATCACCAATCCAAGTGTATTGACAAAATTTGGGAAGCCCAAGTTGTGAACAAAGCCAAATCAGGAGTTGGATACAAATCTGTTCCACCACCTCTAAGAGGTGTTCCATCACCTCCTGGTATTGACTTAGCTCACACAGGATTAGAAGAATTCCAGGAACCACCTATGACCTATGGACCAAAATTTGTTAAACCAATTGTTATTGAAAAGGTTCAGGTAGAGGTTGATACATTTGATAGTGCTAGTGACTCATCTCTTAAAGATGAAAGTTTGAATGTTGAGTCTAAACCTAGTGTTCCTGAGAATGTTAAAGTGGAGGTTAAAAAGAGTATTCCTGATGTTGTCAAAGAGAAGCCTAGGTCACAACCTAATTTCACTAGGCCCACTACTAGATATGCAGAGATGTACAGAAGTAGGTCACCAACTCCTAAGGGTAATATGAGGAGTTGGAATCATGTTAAATCTAGGCAATTTGGTAGTGATTTTGTGTTCAATAACAAACCCTGTCATATATGTAGTAGCTTTGACCATTTGTCTTATAGTTGTACCTACCACTTGGGTAGAAGGGAAGTATTTGGGAATACTAGGGTGAATGGCCAAAATGCTAATAACTTAACTCACCAAAATCCACTTAGCAAGATGATTCCCAGGTCTGTTTTGCTTAACTCTGGCATTAAACCAATTTCCACTGCTAGACCAGCAGTTGCCACTGCCAGAAATAAAAACAGAGTTTACCCTAAGCCCCCTGTTACTACTTTTGTTAAATCTACTCAAACAGGGAAAAAGACCAATTTTGAAAAGAAAGTTTACAATAATCACAAGTGGGTGCCCAAAATTTCAAAACCAGCAGTTTCCACTGCTAAGTCAGCAGGTACCACTGCAAGGCCAAAGGTTACCACTGGAGGGTCTGTAAACAAGAAAAGGGTAAATATGGGAAATTTTGTTAAGGCCTCAGCACGTTGGGAATGGAAACCAAAAGGAACCATCACCTCAAACAATCCCAATGGTGTATCAATGACCTTTGATAGATATAATTATATTGATACACGAGGCAGATCCAAGTCATTTGTGGCTTGGGTCCCCAAAAGGAACTAATTCCTTTATTTTGTGTGCAGGAACATTCAAACACTACAAATGATCAAGGATACTCAGACAGTGGACGTTCCAGGCACATGACTGGCAATAAGTCCTATCTTTTAGACTTTCAACCTTATGATGGACAATTTGTCAGCTTTGGAGGAGGAATTGGTGGCAGAGTTTCTGGAAAAGGAACAATCAAGGCTGGAAACATAGATTTTGAGAATGTGCACTATGTGAAAGAACTCAAGTACAACCTTTTCAGTGTGTCACAGATGTGTGACAAGAAGCATAGAGTTCTATTCACAGAAGATGAATGCTATATCTTATCTAAGGATTATAAGCTCCCTGATGAAAGTGAAATTTTGCTTACAATCCCTAGAAAAGGAAATCTATATAGCATTGACATGAAGAACATAGTGGCTAATACTGATGTTACTTGCTTGCTTGCAAAAGCCACTTTAGATGAATCCATGCTTTGGCGCAGAAGACTTGGTCATGTTAACTTCAAGACCATCAACAAGATTGTGAAAGATGGCCTTGTCAGAGGTCTACCAGAGAAAAGATTTGAAAATGACCAAACTTGTGTTGCTTGTCTCAAAGGAAAGCAGCACAGAGCTTCATGCAAGACCAAAGCATTCAATTCTATTGATCATCCACTCTTTATGCTGCATATGGACTTGTTTGGTCCTACTTCTGTGAGCAGCATCAATTTGAAGAAGTATTGTCTTGTTGTGACTGATGATTTTAGTAGATTTACATGGGTTTTCTTTTTAAGAACCAAGGATGAAACCACTGGCATCCTTAAGACATTCATCACTTAAGTTGAAAATCAATTTGAAAAGAAAATAAAGATCATCAGGTGTGACAATGGGACAGAGTTCAAGAATAAAGTTATGGATGATTTCTGCAGAGACAAAGGTATTAAAAGAGAATTTAGTGTTGCAAGAACTCCTCAACAAAATGGAGTTGCAGAAAGAAGAAACAGAACACTAATTGAGGCTGCTAGAACCATGTTAGCTGATTCAAAGCTTCTAGTGACTTTTTGGGCTGAAGCAGTTAACACTGCTTGTTACATTCAGAGCATGGTTTTAGTGGTCAAAACAAAGAACAAGGCACCTTATGA
Organism: Artemisia argyi; assembly: GCA_030686995.1. NCBI lineage: Eukaryota > Viridiplantae > Streptophyta > Magnoliopsida > Asterales > Asteraceae > Artemisia > Artemisia argyi. Next base: position 38,816,453 of record CM060694.1, read on the forward strand.
GTTATTCAGAGGAAGACCTCCTACTTTGGAGTTTATGAGGCCATTTGGGTGTCATGTTACTATTCTCAATACCATTGATCATCTGGGTAAATTTGAAAAAAAGTCTGATGAAGGCTTCTTTGTTGGATACTCTATGGTTAGCAAGGCTTTTAGAGTCTATAACTTAAGAACAAAGAAGATTGAAGAGAACTTGCATGTTGAGTTTCTTGAAAATAAAGCTAACATGGCAGGTTCAGGACCAGATTGGCTATTTGATCTTGAAACATTATCCAATTCAATGAATTATGTACCTCTTACTTCAAACACAGGAGACAAAGATCTTGAAGATTCAGAAAAATTCATTGATGAAGATGAAGCTTGCAAAGATGATGAAGATCAAATTGTTATGCCACTTTGGGACTTTGTTGATAATTCTGAAAAGACAAGTGATGCAGATAGTGAATTGAATAAAGAAATTCCTACTAGCAGTGGTAAGTCAATTCCCACTGCTACACCAGAAGTTTCCACTGACAGCCCAAATGTGGAACATACATATCAGGAATCACCAAGTGATGATGTAGAGATCACTAACATGCCTACAACATATGATATTCCTAGCACATCACAAACTTCAATTCACAAAGTGCATCCACTTGATAATGTTATTGGTGAACTTCAATCAGGTGTGAAGACAAGAAGACAGACAAAGAAAGATGATATTCATGGGTTCATTAGTGAAGTGTATGAGTCCAAGAAGCATAAAAGGAAGAATGAGTGTTTGTTTTTCTGTTTTCTCTCACAGGTGGAGCCTAAGAATGTTTATATGGCTCTAGAAGAATCTAGCTGGGTTGAAGCAATGCAAGAGGAGTTGCTGCAGTTTAAACTTCAAAAGGTTTGGGTTCTTGTGACTTGCCTGATGGTATGAAGGTTATTGGTACTAAATGGGTTTTTAGAAACAAGAAAGATGAAAGAGGTATTGTAATCAGGAACAAAGCTAGATTGGTTACTCAAGGATACACTCAAGAGGAGGGTATTGATTATGAAGAAGTTTTTGCTCCTGTTGCAAGGATTGAGGCTATTAGATTGTTTTTAGCCTATGCATCATTTATGGGCTTTACTGTCTATCAAATGGATGTTAAGAGTGCTTTTCTATATGGTACTATTGATGAGGAGGTATATGTCTCTCAACCTCCAGGCTTTGAAGATCCTCAACACCCAAATAAAGTGTATAAAGTGGTTAAGGCTCTTTATGGCTTACATCAGGCTCCAAGGAAGTGGTATGAAACCTTAGCTAATTATTTGTTGAATAATGGGTTTCATAGAGGCAAGATTGATCAAACTTTGTTCATCAAGAAAGACAAGGGTGATATTCTACTTGTTCAAGTATATGTTGATGATATTATCTTTGGATCTACTAAACAAGAGATGTGCAAAGAGTTTGAGAAGCTGATGAAAGATGAATTTCTAATGAGTTCTACAGGAGAACTTACATTCTTTTTGGGGTTGCAAGTACAACAGAGTAAAGAAGGCATCTTTATCAGTCGAGACAAATATGTGACTGAGATTATTAAGAAGTTCAAGTTTACTGATGCAAAATCTTCAAATACCCCTGCTGACAAGACCACTCATCTATTGTTGAAGAATGCTAGTGGTGCTAATGTTGATGTGCACACTTACATGTGTATGATTGGTTCTCTGATGTATCTTACTTCATCAAGACCAGACATTATGTTTGTTGTATGTGCTTGTGCAAGATTTCAAGTGACTCCGAAGACATCACATATGACAGCAGTGGAAAAGATTTTTAGGTACTTGAAGACTTATCCTAATATAGGATTATGGTATCCAAGAGAATCCCCTATGGAATTGATCACATACTCAGATAGTGACTATGCTGGTGCAAGCTTGGATAGAAGGTCAACTACAGGTGGATGTCAATTTCTTGAATGTAGATTGGTGTCATGGCAGTGCAAGAAGCAAACTATGGTTTCTACTTCAACCACTGAAGCAGAATATGTAGCAGCTGCTAGTTGTTGTGCTCAGATCCTATGGCTTCAGAATCGATTATTGGATTATGGGTACAATTTCATGAACACCATTATCTATATAGACAATAGTAGTACCATATGCATTATTAAAAATCCTATACAGCACACTAAAACTAAACATATTGAAATTAGACATCATTTTATTAGAGATTGTTTTGAGAAAAAGCTTATTAATGTTGTCAAAATCCATACTAATGACAATTATGCTGATTTGTTAACAAAAGGGCTTGATGTGGGTAGATTTCAATACTTGGTAACAGGTATTGGAATGCTAAATCCATAAATCTTTGATGTCTAATATTTTTCAGTGTTGCAGGATAGTTTTTAGGTACTAGTATTGTTTGTATTGTATGCATGGTTTTCTACTAACTTGTATGCAGAATTATCAAAGAGCGCAGTGGAAATAATCATACAACAGTGGAAAGATTGGTGATAAAAGCAAGAAGAAAGAGTACTTTTATTAATCATAAAAAGAGTACATAACAACCATTCAGAAAACATTGTCACCAAAACAGAAAACCATCTAAAGGCATAAACCTACAACCTAACACCTACTCCATAGGTTTCTTTCCCTTTCCCACATAATCATGCTTGCCTTTGGAAGTTTTCTTTCTCTTGTCATCAAAAGAAAGTTGTTTCCTTGGACAAGCAAGTCCCAGAACTTGCTTGGGAGGCCTTGGTGCTTGGCTAGGCTTCTCAACAGCAGGCCACTTCATGTTGCTTATGGCAGTCTTCAATGCTGTAGTTAGGGCCTTTGGAAGTTCTTCAAAAAGATTGAAGGTTGGATCATTGTCATCATAAGAGGAAGAACTGGTATAGAACTCCAAGGATGGAGCATGAGAAGCTTCAGTCTTTTTGGATGTCATGTTGGATGCTGTGGATGTGGTTGCACTTGGTGGGAAGTAATCACTCCATCCTGTTGAAAGATCCTCTGAGTTTGAACAATAGCTGATTTCCTCATCAGATGAATCATCAGAAGATATGTAGACTATTGGAAACCAACTCATTGTGTTGATTCAGGGTTTGTGTTATTGAAGATGTTTGTTGATGAGAGATAAAAGTTTTGAGCCCCTTTTATAAGCAAAGTCAAGGTCGAATTCTAATTAATGAAGAATATTTACTCTTACCTGTTTTGGTAGGTTGGAGGAGTAAATTTGGTTATTATCGGGTTGACTTTTGGAAGATATTTTTGTGAATAGCAACTTGGTTAAAAAGTTACTTTGGGTTAATCTTTATGGGTTAAGTTGAGAGTTAGTCTGTTCTGCAGCGTACAACCCATATTATTGGAGTCATTGGAGTTATAAGGTGTGTATCATAGACACACAACAAATGGTTATTGATTCACCATGTTTAATCCACATAAGAATCAACTAGTCCAGAGCTAACGGCTCCTGGTAAAGACTTATCAAATCTATTTATGGTTGATAGTTTACCAAAAACTATATGGTTATCAACTCACCATACTCCAAGTGATCAAGAGTTGGCTAGTCCATAGCAAACGGCTCATGGTAAAGACATATCAAATCCGTTGCTAGCTGGTAGTTTGCTAAAAACTATGATAAGAGCAGCAAATTTTCAAGTTTTACTTACCCCTGCTCTTTGATATGTTGTGAAAATTTTACCACCGCTAGTTCATTAGTTACCACTGCAAGAGTAATTTTTCCACTGATGAACTAGCCGTTACAACTGTTGTGTCAGTAATCTATTTTTTACTAGCCGTTGTAAATATAACCGTCTTTCCTTATTAATAGGGTAAATCTTTTGTGAATTATCTACTTACTTATTATAATTTATTCTTTTCCAAAGATAATTCACATTGCGCAACCTCCTCAAACCCTATTAGTATAAATTGATCATCATACGGCTTGATTTTTATCTTGATTACTAACACTTTTATTCTCTTTTCACAAATATCATGGCGATTCTAAAATTTGTCGAGGAGCACAACCAAGTGGCCTACCTACAAAAGTCAAACGAGAAGAGTGGCCCTGTTTTTCATCAGATTGTAGATTTTCTAAACACAACTCATATAAGGTATGCCTTAACTATTAATCCCACAATCTATGTCTCTCATATCAAACAGTTTTGGAACACTGTGGAGTCCATAACTCTTGAACAAGGAGACACACATGAATCTGTGGATGCTCTAAGAGCCACAGTGGATGGGGTAACTATTGATGTTACTGAGTCATCCTCGAGGAGAATTCTCCAATTGGATGATCTCAATGGTATCATCACATTACCTAATTTAGAAATTTTCACTAATATTGCTTTAATGGGGTATGATACATCTGAACAAAAAGTAACTTTCAGAAAAGGATATTTTTGTCCCCATTGGAGATTTTTAATTCACACTCTTTTACATTGCCTAAGTCCTAAGAAAACTTCTTATGAACAATTTGCATCAACCATGGCTTATCCTTTGGTTTGTTTGGCAACTGATAGGACTTTCAATTTTTCAAAGTTTATTTTCAATAATATGAAAGGCAATGTAAAGAGTCAATATAAATTTTTGATGTATCCAAGGTTTGTGCAAGCAGTGTTAAATGAGTTTCAACTGCAACCTCACAATAGAATTTATGAACCCTCCAGTCTTAAGCCAAAAGTTTTTCAAAACATGTGTAAGGCTTCAGATCTTTGGAATGGGGAGGTTCATCCACTTTTTCCTCAAATGCTTGCTAAAATTTCTCAAGTACAGGGTGAAGGTGCATCCATCCCAGTTGTATCTCAAATCACACCCACTCTTGATGTTCCACCAATTCATCATACCCCTGCTGTAACTCACACTTATGAGAGAAGGCATAAACAGCCAACTTCTCTCATCTCAACATTGCATGTTGCTGAACCTTTTGGTTTAGGGACAAGCAGTGGTGGTTCAAGGCTTAATCCTAGTCCAACTAGGGAAGGGCCTGAATCAATGCCCTATGATTCACCTCTCCCAACAGGTCACACAGTTGGAAGTGTTGAGGGCAGTGTGCAACTACCTGAATTGATGGACATTTGTAAAAAGTTAGTCAAGCAGGTTCAAGCTCTGGAGAAAGATCTGGCACAGACCAAAGTACAACATGCCACAGAGCTGAATCAACTGAAGGCTGAGATTCAAAGATTGCAGAATGAAGTTGGGAATCTCAAGAAGAAAAGACCTGCTACAGTTGTGTTCTCTTCATCATCTTCACCACAGGATGACTTTTTTGCAAGTTCTAGTAAAGAGTTAGGAGATTCTTCCAAACAGGGGAGGAAATCAGATGCAGAGTTTAAGGGGAGGAGTACTAATTTTGAAAAAGAGTTTGCTGAGCTCCCTGATTCTGACAATGCTCAAGCAAAGGAAGATGCAGCTGAGACTAAGGGGAGGAAATTAGATCTTGAAGATATGGATGCTAATGCTGATTTTCACTTTGATGATATAGTTAGAACTGCTCAACCAATTTTCACTGAAGAAGAACAAGTTCCCACTTATCAAGAAATTCCTACTGCAAGTGAACATGTTACCACTGCTACTCAAGAAATTACCACTGTAGAGGAAGAAGCTGCCAGAATAAGATCAGTCAAAGGTAAAGCAATTGTGACTGGTTCAGAACAAGAGCAAACAAGAAAGATTTCTAAGAAAGATCAAGCTCAGATTGATTTTGATGCAAGATTGGCAAAGCAAGAGCAAGCAACAGAGAATGAAAGGAAGAGGAAGCTAGAGGAAGATGAAGTTGCTAGTTTTATGGAAGCAAAGAGGTTGGATAAACTTGAAGCTGTAATGGCAGAACCAATTTTAGTTATTTCACCAACTGTCATTCATGAGAAACCTCCTTTGTTCACTTATGTGCCTACAGAAGAAGAGATTGACTACTTGATTAATAATGATCAAATAATCAGGAAGAAGGCTATTGAACTTATTTCAAATACAACCTTAGATGAAGAACAAAGGTCTGCTCAATTGAAAGACTTCATTCAAATGAAGAATCAGCAGGCTCTTGATGAAATCATTGGGGATGTTAGAAAAGGTCAAAAGAAGCCAAGAAAACTTACAAAGGCACATATTATTGCTGAGATGAAGACTTTTTGTTGTCATGTTGGCAACATGAAGATGGCTCAATTCAAAGGAATGTCACATGATCAAATTGAAGGTATTTACTATAGGATTAAAAGACAAGATAGTAAATTCATTCCAATGGATCAAGAACCTATAGTAATGAAGACAAAAAGGTCTGGAGTGAGTCTTGAATCAAAAGATACAAAGAAGTTGAAGACTCAGGAGTCATCTCAAGCAAAAGAGGGTCCTAGCAAGTTGACAGAAGAACAAGTTACAAATATGATGTTCATAGAGACTGATGTACTTAACATTGAACCTCTACAAACAAAATATCCAGTTGTTGGTTGGGAAATCTATTCTGATGATTTTGGAGTTGCTTGGAAGATTATCAGAACTGGAAGTGTCACAAGTATTTGCAGAGATTTTGAAGACATTGTTAGATCTTGTGATAGAGAAGACTTGGATACTTTGTGGAGGATTGTTCAAGAACAGTTCAAGAAGGATGAACTTGTTGATGTCAAGGCTAAGGAGTTATGGGTTCACTTCAGAAGATTATATGAACCTGACCCAAGTGATAGACATTGGAGATTTGAAGCTCACAACATGAATACTTAGTGGAAGTTTTATGACTCAAGTGTTGTGCATCATCTTTCAACTCAAGATGGAATTGATGTGTTTATGCTTGCTGAGAAAGAATATCCATTGAGAGCTGGAGTATTGACAGTAATGATGTCAGTGAAGCTTAGGTGCTGGGAAACAACTGAAGTCATAGAAGATCTACTGCAAAGGATTTATGATCAAAGTGTGAGAGCTGATAAAGAGTTAAGAAAAAGAAGAAGATAAGTGTTTGGAAGAATTCCCATATCCTCATGTTTGCTGAATACTTGAAGAAACTTATTGATTTGTTAATCATAAGTTTAGGGGAGGATTGTTGGGAATTATACTAACAGTTACCAAGGATAGTAAAGACATTACAACTGCTGAAGAATGTACTTGCAGTGGAAATTCATTACCACTGCAAGAACATATATTACCACTGCTGTTTAGATAACTGTTAGGAAACGTGTTTAGATAAATATAGAATAAATCTTGTGTATATCTTATTCTATTAGCATTATACTTATCTTGTAGAAGAGGACTCCTTGTGCTATAAAAGGAGATCCTAGGTTAAAGGTTAGATATACGTTTCTAGAGCTTCAAGGTGTAACCCTAGTGATATCAAGATCATTCGTATTATTATCTTTAATAATATTGGAGCTAATCGTTTGTTACATACATTGTTCTTATTCATAAACAACTGTCCTACTCACAATCAAACTTCTAAGTGTTACTAAGTAGATTCCGCATACTTAGTGATATAACTCAAAGTATCAATCTAACACAGATCAAGGTGTTTAGATCCATCACACTTCCACTCTCACTTTCATTCCTACTGCTGCTTCCTTTCTCTTCTTCCTCCTCAACCTGTTCAGAAACACTAGGTGGACTATATTCTCCCATGTTAATGTTGTGAATCTTTCCCAATTCCTCTTACACTAAAGGATATATGTGAGAGTGGTACAGGATCCTATCAACTTTCTTTTCCATCAGCTTCAGTTTTGTTTCCATAACTTCAACTCTCTCAACCAAACTGGTTTTCTTTCCCTTGGGGGGTGGTGGTGGTCTTACATTCTCTGGATCAACAATATCAGGCTTTAACATTCCCCTGTCATCTACCAAATCCCTCAAAGTAACATGATCAAATGTTTTGTAAGCTGTTGGTGCAGAATAGGTGGCCATATTCTTCTCAGTGAACACTTTTAACCTCTTAGCCAACCTTGTAATCAAATGGCCACACACCAACTCACTGTCAACCAATGTGCCACAACCCATGCCACATTTGCATTTCACCCATGTTCTTTCTTTCAAACAAATTTAACAACCAGCATTCCATTATTTGTATTTTGAAAATAAGTGGATAATTTAAGATCTTGTTTGTTCTTTTTTTATGTTTCGAGTAATGTATGGTGGTTTATGAAGTTGAGGTTGTAGTTTGATGATGTTAAGTTGATGTCAGGTAGGATTTGGACATAATGAGATGAGGAACGAGATACATTTTGGAGATGAGATATGGTATGTTTTAATTAGTGATTTGTGGGAATAAACTGTTACTGGAGAATTTATGAGGGTATTTGGGATTTTATTTTTTGATATGATATGTGTGATTAGGTATGAATTTTTTGGTGTTCTTGATTGACTAAGTTTGTGATTAATTGTTTTTAAGATAGTATTTTGATTATGTTTGTATATGATCAAATATAAGTTTGCCACCACCACTACTCCCACATCTGATTTTGATATCCTATTTACAAAACTCACTAGTATATGTTCCAGCTTAGGTTGGATTCGCGATAACCAATCATTTGATATACATAACATATGTTGTAATTTATTAAATTAGTGGAATAAATTATTCTAATTGAATTAGTAGAATAAATGATTTGATACACATTAACTTAAATGAACCAATGATTTAAGATATAAAACATATAAATTTTCTTGAATGAACCAACGATTTGATAAAAATTGTGCTTGTTAATGCAAAATTATGAAAATTTTGGGAATATTTTTTATTGTTCTTGTGTTAAACAAAAAAATAAATATAAATTCACAAAATTTGATTCTAACTCTATATCATTTTAATGTTTCTTGTTATTTGATCATGAACTCTATATATATAAAACAAACTTTATTTATTAAATATCTAATAAATATTCAACAATTTTCTTATAAAAAGTATACCAATAAAAATATCTTTAAATTTCGAATAAAACAAGCCTGATATTCAATACATCTTACTATAATTATGATTTGATTAATAGAAAATTAAAATTTTACTTCTTATTTTTTTGGTAGTTTTTAAATATATATATGAATAAAAAGGTTTTGAAATCTCAAAAAAAAGCCAAATATTGCAACATTTTTAACTTACATTAAAAGAAATAAGGATTAAAATTATAAAATCATCTTCTTATTTTTGGGTAATAAGTCAAAATTGTTGCAATATATAAATGATTTAGATAGTAGACTAATTTCAATAATCAATTTTAGTTTATAGCAAATTTATATATATAGTGTACTTTTAGAATATAAACTATTTAGTTAAATTTTATTTATTTATTTATTTATTTTTATTTATTTTTTTTTTTGAACGGCAAAAAAAAAATTATTAGTATAATAATTGAAATTTTGTGTTTTTATAATTATGTTAGGTTAAAAGATAAAGAATATGAACTGTATCACATAATTTAGTTATATGAAAATGCATGAATATCAAATTTATAGGCATACGCAATATTTTTTTGCGTAAAAAAAATAAAGTAATTAAATGATTTTTTGTGAGTATATCATAAAATGTTACACGCAAACATTTTATTTATCGTCTGTATAAACATGCTATTATTAGCCACTAGTCTTTATAAATTTAAACATGAAATGATTTTTAGACCTAAAATTTATGCCTAAATCTAGATGGCAATAATTCATTGGTTGCAACAACCGAGTTCACTTTTTCATAAATCATTAAGCTAATGACACGTAAGTTAGACACAAAATTAAGCATATACACATATCAACATTCATAATTAAGTTCCATCTTATTGTATAAAAAAGTTATTATTCAAAACTCGTTAAAGCAATAGTGCGACTCATTTGGGTTATAAGTCTTATGCTACCTACTTTCATTAAGCATGTCATAATGTTATTCTTTAAATTCAACCATGTCGTCCTAACATAATTTCCATAGGAACCTACTTAGGTATGTCATAATGCTCCTGATAATTCAATGATATAAAAAGGAACCTTGTCGTGAATAAAAGAATGTAGAGAAGTTTTAGAGTCATCAAATGTTTCTCAGAGAAACACAATTTCCTATTGTACAATTAACAACATTCTGAAATATGTTATAATAATAAATGCTAATAAGACCTTGTTTGTAAGCAATCCCAAAACAACCCCTGTATAAGCAGTTAAAAAGTTTCAAATGAGCAATCTTAAACAACCACTTTAGTATAGTAATATCCTATATAAGGAATTCCAAATAGCCCTACCCATTCATATATTATTCTATAAGAAGCTAAGTACACAAAATTGAGTTTACTATCTAATAAAGAATGCAACTACGGCCAGATTCATGTGGAAATAGCTTTTCTACAAAGACATTTTGTCAAACGGTTAGCGTGCAAGATTCATGGATCAAACATCCAAAGAAATTGGTAACGCGTTTCAACTATATTAATCGATTACATAGCTGATTCACCTTACCCTATGATGAATCTAACACACCAACTTTTGGTCTATGCATAATTATTGATGAATATCATGAAAATCATATATATATATATATATATATATATATATATATATATATATATATATATATATATATATATATATATATGTGTGTGTGTGTGTGTGTGTGTGTGTGTGTGTATGTGTGTGTGTGTGTGTGTGTGTGTGTGTGTGTGATGTTGGTTTTGCCATTAAGCATGTCATAATGCTATCCTTTAAATTCAACCATGCCATCCTAACATAATTTCCATATGAACTGATGAGGCGAAAAATGATCCGTTTTTAGGGGGTCATTTAAGCCCGAATCCGACTTTATTTGATCAAATATTGCCCTAAATCGTTCCTTTTGTGATTTTAGGTACTTGGAGAGTGAATTCTGGAAAAGAAGCCATTTTGGACATTTTTGGAGCATAAAAGTGAAGAAAACGGCAAAGTATCAATTTTCCATGCTGGAAACACTAGGTGACGGCGTCAAGAGTTACACCCTGACGGTGTTAGACATCAAGAATAAAATACCGTAGTTGATGACGGCGTCAAAAGTCATCCTGACGGCGTCAAAGTACCAAGAATAAATTACTGTGGTTGGTGACGGCGTCACACAGGCCATCATAAGTAGATCAAGGCCGTCCGAGGAAGTATTTGGCGGCGAGGTGACGGCGTCACATGGTTGTCTTGACGCCGTCAGCCCAGTTTTCCTATATATAGTTTTCTAGTTTTTACATAAAAAAGGAGAAGTTTTGGTGAAACCCTAAAGACGAATTTGGTGCATCTTTTACAGGTTTTTCAAGGGTTCCAAACCCTTGATACCTTGCATTGTAATTGAGATAAGTATTCTTCTAATTCAATCAATATGTCTATGTGTTGGTTGTCTATATCTTGTTCTTGTCTCAATTCCATTATGCTAGGCTAGATCTCTTTTGTGTTTGCTTAGATCTAATGAAACCTAGATATTGATTATGTGTTGATTACTTGTTTATTCTTGTCCTTGGATGAATGAATTATATGTTAGGCTTAAGAAAACTGGCAGATCTCCAAATGGTAACATGCTTGAACGTCTTAAGAAACATGAACCGAGGCGTACTAGGTCTTTATTGGTTGTATTTAATGCATGAGCCACTGTTTACAATCCCTATAGTTGTGCTGGGTCATGGTGTAGGAGGAGATAAGAGCTCATAGAATTAGGGAGTTATGTATGCCACCCCATGAATGGTATTAAGGAATACGATCCGTCATCCATGTAATTATAACAAGTAATTAACATGTAAAAGATATCTAGGGAGTAGTGAAGTCTAAGTAAACACAATTTCTCCAATTACTGCTCACAACCTTAGTAATAATTAGTTTAATTTCATTTTCAGTATTTTATTTTGATTGCATCTTAGTTTTGGGTTAGTTGAATAGCAACTAATTCCGCCCACTCTTCCAAAACCCGAGATTTTAATTGCTTTCATAAAAATATAAAAACACAAAAATAATCTTCCCTCACCTCTAGAACTAGTAATTAGGTTTTCTAATCCTAGCGACACTATTCCTAAGCTGAACGATCAATCCCCCGGTACTTGTCACTATACTATACTACAACGATCAGGTACACTGCCTGGTGGGGGTTGTAAGCTTCTCGAGATCCCTCGAGAGGTAAAGCCTGTTGCGATTCTCACGCATCAAGTTTTTGGCGCCGCAGCCTGGGGAATAGTTATTGTCTAGGTTAGAATTTATTTTTATTAGGTCTACTTGCTAGATTCCTTTCTAGTAAGATTTTTATTTTTAATTTTTAGGTCTTCTTTAGTCTATCTTATTTCTTCGTGCCTTTGTTCGTAACTCTTTACCATCCGACATCATGGAAGGTGGTAACATCTTTGAACCCGTCATCCCACCACAACAAAACCCACCACTAGAACCCCTTAGGCCCCGAACCTTAGGAGAGTACTCCCGACCTAGCCATCAAGGCTACCGAAACACCATTGAGCTCACCGGAGCCAATGTGACCCCCTTGCGATCCGACACCATCCGGTTGGTGCAAAGCGGATGTGCATTCCATGGACTTCGTTCCGAAGATCCAAACCAACACCTTAAGGACTTCCTCAAAATCGTAGATTCCATAGACCTAGGTGTTGAAACTAGAGAGACTACCCGTTTACGCCTATTCCAATTCTCTCTAAGGGATCAAGCTAGTCAATGGCTTGAGCGTTTACCCGCGGGATCCATCACCACATGGGATGATCTCACCACTCGTTTCCTTGCTCAATTTTTTCCACCGGGGAGAACTATTAAGCTTAGGAATGACATCTTGATGTTTCAACAACGTCAAAATGAATCTCTTTATGAAGCATGGACTCGTTTCAAGGACTTACTCCAAAAAGTCCCTCATCATGGCATAGATCTTTGGCTCCAAGTCCAAATCTTCTATGACCATATCGACATCTCCACGAGGCGAACCATTGACCAATCGGCCGGTGGTAAGTTACATGATCTTAGTGCGGAACAATCATGGGAACTCATAGAAGATCTTGCTCTCTATGACAACGAAAGTTGGAATGATCCCTGTGACTTGAACAAAACGGTCAAGGCAATATCTTTGCCTTCGAACAATTCTAGCACTCCCGACCGTAGGATCATGGAACTTGAGGACCAAGTCAAGTTTCTCATGAAATCTTACGAAGCTCTGAAGCATTCAAGCCAAGTGAACAAAATCACTTCTTCATGCGAATTATGTAGTGGTCCCCATGACACTCGTGATTGTGTGGAACTCCCCGGAACAGCTTTTGCGGATTACGCATCCACGCGTACCGACGAAGCGGGAGATAAGTGGTACACTTTCAAGCCCGAGCCAAACACATACGGTGATTCATACAACTCCTCATGGAAAAATCACCCAAACCTTAGGTGGAGACAAAACCAACCCAATTCTTCCAATCCGCCTAATCGTTATCAACCAAACGGTCCACCATCCAACCGTACTTTCAACAACAATCCTTCTAACAACTATGGTAGTACCAACAATCTTGAAGGATTGATGTCAAAGTTCATGGCATCTCAAGAAGCCCGCATAGCTAGGTTCGAAACCGAATTCAACCAACAACAAACGGAGATGACCAGCAAGATTGACAACTTGTTGAAAGCCCTCAACAACCAAACATTAATCACACCTAGGAAGGACACTAGGGACACCAATAGTGGAATCCAAATTAAGGACCCCTCATCATCCAAACATGTCCACTTTGTCAATGTTGTCACTATTAAGCCAATAGATAAGGAGATAGAGGAGAGTGACAAGGATGAAGTTAGAATAGAAGCCGATAGTAAGGATGAGAGTACGGAAGTTGAGGTTAATAAGGATGAGGAATTAGAGGAGGTAGAACCTATAGAGGAATACTTTGATAAGTTGCCAACCAAGGAAGAACGGGAATACCATAAGGATTTATTCGATAGTCCCGAGAAAACATATATCTTTGGCGACCCCCTTATCAAAATGGGAGACCCCTCTAACATTAACATCCCATGCAATATTGGGCACATGCATATATGGAAAGCTTACATCGACCTTAGATCCCCCGTGAACATCATGACTAGGACTTATTACAATTGGGTGATGAAGAAGCAACTCAATTTTAGGATGATGCCCGGTAAGAATCTGATAAGTAATTTTGCAGGAAGAGTGAAGGGATTACATGTGATCATAGGGAATCTTACCTATGAGATTGATTTTATGATAGTGGAAGACACTCGTCCGGTGATAGATGCTTGCCTAAGTCAAATAATATTTGGGAAACCATTTGTTGAGGCCACTAGGATGAGTTATGATCCGACTTTAGGGATAGTTAGATTCAAGGAAGAGAATGATGAGGTTGCTTATCAAATGCCCATCAAGATTGAGCAATACCGCCTTCTCTCTAATTTCGAAAAGGAACGCAAGCAAGCAGCTTATTATAGGAATGAGGAGGATAGACGTAGAGGAGTAGAGTATGTTAGAAATAGGATGCTTGGTTTCTACAAAGAGTGCTTGCAACTAGGTCCGGAATACAAAACTGGTTTAGAAGACGGCTTAGAGAGTGGAACCAATGATGAGATCACGTAGTAACCCATGACTTTGAGTCTAGCTACAAGACTCGTAAATAAAGAAAAGCGCTTCTTGGGAGGCAACCCATGTTTTGTGTGATTTTATTTGTTTGATTGTTATTTGCTTCCGTACGCATGTTTTATTTTTATTGTTGGTTGATCATGTTTCTCAATTAAAATGTGGAAATACTTTACTATGTTGTTTGGCCTAGTCTTAACTCCAACCTAAAAGTATTTTTGCAAAAGATAAGTGTAAGGGGAAACCCCAAATATGTTTTCAAGAAACAAACCGATCATGATTCTCCACAATATTAAATGAACATGTATATTCGTATTTGTTAGAGTCAAATGCTTGTATTGAGTCATAATGAGGTTTTGCAGGATTTTCCAGGAAGTAGGACGAAGTTTTTCCAGAAATTTTCCGGAAACTTAACATAAGAATTTCTGCAGGTCCATTCTGACGGCGTCAGGGGTTTACTCTTGACGGCGTCAGGAGTTAAAAATCTGGAAATTTTACCGGTTTTGTTTTTCTAACGGAGTCTTATGGTTTTTGTGAATTATTAAGTTTTATAATCTCCAGGAAATCTGCAAACTTCAGTCCACAAGCATTATATCTTACTTTGTTTTCTAGGATTTAGGAACTTATATAGGATGCCGCCGATTTTACGCGAGGTTGTCTTGTCTATTTTGTCAGGTTTTACAGGTTATGTTTGACAAGGAGATGATTTATATTCTGGAAGGGAAGCTTTGATTGTTCGTTTTCTTGGAAGAAGATTTAACCTGGCCAACCTAAAATCCATACCGAGCGAATCAGGGGAGTATTTGATTTCATTCTCTTTACTTTTTCACTTTTACATTCTTTACTTGAACATTGGGGAAAATGTTCATCTTAAGTGTAAGGGGGGGGGGGGGGGGGGGTAAAAAGATGATACCTTACATATGCACTTTCGCTTGAGTTTGTTTTGTTTGATGGTAGATGTGTAATAAAACTACGAGAAATACTTGTTAGTGCAATTTTAGCGCCAAATTTAAATTTTTTTACAACATTTAAGAGTGAAACTTTAGCCATAGCAAGCGTCTCATGGATAGGAGATTGTATGACTAGCACATAACCGTATATTCAGAAAAATTTTCCACCCAAAAATGTGAGGTTCGCCTTTAGATTTGATAGGAAAAGCATTTACTATTAGTGCTTATGAGTGTACCGGTAGCATTTAGATTCTAGAACTTGCGTTAGTGATGCATCCCGAGACCGCTAGTGAGACTACATTCGTGTGGTAGGATTTACTACATGATAAGAGGCATTAGGATCACCCTTGTGTTAAACCCGTATCATGATTACTTGACCATTTAAGTCATATTACTTGGCTAGTTAAGTCAACTAATTTTTCCCACACCCTTAGCGTTGTACTCATTTTTAGTACACGAAACCCCTAGTACACCCCTCCGAGCCTATCTTTTCGTTTTTAACTTTAAGCATTTTACTTAAAGGAAGAATTTGTTACACCCCACTTAAATGTACAACCAAATCGCCTTAGCCTTCCGTGTATGCGCTCATTTTTAGTGCATTATTGTTATTTGTTAAACCCTAAGTTAACTTTCTAATTGATTACATGGTTGCTAAGTCGAGTCATATCCTTGTACATATTGTTTTGGGACGATTGGGACTCATGGGTAAGTACTTATTTTATGGAGTAATGGGGAAGAACATCACTTATTACCCTCATATGTACGTTAATCTTAAAAGTGCTCCAAGTGTTTTGATTTTCTTAATTCGAGTCATTAGATTAGTTTAATGTAAAGTATGTAAAGATTCAAGTGTAAGGGGAATTCTCATCCCCTATGATGTATTATTTTGGATAGTAGGGTAAGAGTGTATGCAAAAAAAAAAAAAAAAAAAAAAAAAAAAAATCGAAAAAATCAAGAAAAAAAAAAGAAAAAAAAAAAGAGAGAGAGAAAAAAAAACATACGGACTACCATCCTTTTTTATTCTATTTTCATTTTATGTTTTTGTTATTTTTCATTTATTAGCTTAAGTCGAGTCTAGTCTTGGCTTAGCAACGCCATATTGTACATGTAATTAACCAAGATTGTTAACTCGCCACCAGTAAAACTTCCTTTATCCAACAAAACCGTGTAATTCATATCCCTATACCTAACGTTACAACCCTTTAAAAGACCTCTTTGATAGTTTATCCTAGGTGCTTACGCCATGTGGTGGAGGTTTGATCCTTTCCCAAGCCTATGGTAATCTATTTTGCTATGACAGGTAGTGAGAGATATCTTCCATTTCCATGATGTTATATTACTTTATTACACCCGAGAGATGTGAGTATCTAAACACTATTTGTGAGGTGCTTGTGTATGATCTCCGTGCTTGTCTATTGGTCTTTAGTGGAACGATTATTTGTTGTAATTACTTTTATATTAGTGTTAAATGACCCCTAACTTGTCTTTTGAGTAGAATAAAAGCTCATTTGCTTGAGGACAAGCAAATCTCAAGTGTAAGGGTATATGTTGAGGCGAAAAATGATCCGTTTTTAGGGGGTCATTTAAGCCCGAATCCGACTTTATTTGATCAAATATTGCCCTAAATCATTCCTTTTGTGATTTTAGGTACTTGGAGAGTGAATTCTGGAAAAGAAGCCATTTTAGACGTTTTTGGAGCATAATAGTGAAGAAAACAGCAAAGTATCAATTTTCCATGCTGGAAACACTAGGTGACGGCGTCAAGAGTTACACCCTGACGGCGTCAGACATCAAGAATAAAATACCGTAGTTGATGACGGCGTCAAAAGTCATCCTGACGGCGTCAAAGTACCAAGAATAAATTACCGTGGTTGGTGACGGCGTCACACAGGCCGTCATAAGTAGATCAAGGCCGTCCGAGGAAGTATTTGGCGGCGAGGTGACGGCGTCACATGGTTGTCTTGACGCCGTCAGCCCAGTTTTCCTATATATAGTTTTCTAGTTTTTACATAAAAAAGGAGAAGTTTTGGTGAAACCCTAAAGACGAATTTGGTGCATCTTTTACAGGTTTTTCAAGGGTTCCAAACCCTTGATACCTTGCATTGTAATTGAGATAAGTATTCTTCTAATTCAATCAATATGTCTATGTGTTGGTTATCTATATCTTGTTCTTGTCTCAATTCCATTATGCTAGGCTAGATCTCTTTTGTGTTTGCTTAGATCTAATGAAACCTAGATGTTGATTATGTGTTGATTACTTGTTTATTCTTGTCCTTGGATGAATGATTTATATGTTAGGCTTAAGAAAACTGGCAGATCTCCAAATGGTAACATGCTTGAACGTCTTAAGAAACATGAACCGAGGCGTACTAGGTCTTTATTGGTTGTATTTAATGCATGAGCCACTGTTTACAATCCCTATAGTTGTGCTGGGTCATGGTGTAGGAGGAGATAAGAGCTCATAGAATTGGGGAGTTATGTATGCCACCCCATGAATGGTAATAAGGAATACGATCCGTCATCCATGCAATTATAACAAGTAATTAACATGTAAAAGATATCTAGGGAGTAGTGAAGTCTAAGTAAACACAATTTCTCCAATTACTGCTCACAACCTTAGTAATAATTAGTTTAATTTCATTTTCAGTATTTTATTTTGATTGCATCTTAGTTTTGGGTTAGTTGAATAGCAACTAATTCCGCCCACTCTTCCAAAACCCGAGATTTTAATTGCTTTTATAAAAATATAAAAACACAAAAATAATCTTCCCTCACCTCTAGAACTAGTAATTAGGTTTTCTAATCCTAGCGACACTATTCCTAAGCTGAACGATCAATCCCCCGGTACTTGTCACTATACTATACTACAACGATCAGGTACACTGCCTGGTGGGGGTTGTAAGCTTCTCGAGATCCCTCGAGAGGTAAAGCCTGTTGCGATTCCCACGCATCATGAACCTACTTAGGTATCATAATACTACTCATAATTCAATGTTATAAAAAGGAACATTGTCGTTTTGCAGAGAACTTCTAGAGAGTCATCAAATGTTTCTCAGAGTAACACAATTTCCTGTTGTACAGTTAGCACATTCTGAAATATATAATAATAACAAGGATTTCAACCCATGCGTTGCTGCGAATTGTTTATATATGGTAATAATGTAAGTGTTGGAAGACAAATCCAACGCAAAGTGCACCAATTCTAAATAAAGTAGTGAATTTTTTATCCATCAAGAATAAACATATCATAAATGAAGTTATAATAGAAGATCTAATATATATATATATATATATATATATATATATATATATATATATATATATATATATATATATATATATATATATATATATATGATTAAACAATCACAAAGCTGATCGATTAATTATCTTTCATGTTCAAAGAATCATGGATCCAAACAGTTAGTGTACAAGATTCATAGATCCAATATTCAATGAAATTGGTACGGCATTTCAACTATATTAATCGATCACAAAGCTGATTAACTTTACCCTATGATGAATCCAACACTTCAATGTTTGATCAATGCATAATCATTGACGAATATCATGAAAATATATATATAGTGATTAAAAAACATTTGATCATGAAAGATGATTACAATCAATGATCATGAATATCATTAGAATATAGAGTCTTTCCATGTATGATCGATGACATAGTTAATTAAAATCGTCTATATAATGAAAATCACAAATACGCAAATAAAATATACAATTGGTTAGTTACAAACCTGGTTAGATTCGACTAAATAATCAAAAGCATGGGTTAAACTTATGTGTATGTGATAAAACTTGCAAATATGTTACATAAAAATTGGAAAATGAAATAGGGAGATGAATTTTGCAAGTATTTTATGACATCATTAGTGACGTAAATTTATTGTAGGTCCAAAAGTTCTGGATCTAAACAGCATTTGTAAGACAATAGACATCTTGGATAAATCCAAACTATCTTTGTGAGAAACTCTTAAACAATGTAAACTTGATGTTAACGCGGAATATTAACACAAGCAGCAAGAACAACATAGAGATTTACTAACTTTGTTTTCTATTAAACTTTAGAAAACTTGGCATTGAACATTATGCCATAGGGTTCCTTTTATACTATAAGGAAACCCTAATTCTACAAAATGTGTGAAAGGATACATACATATCTTCTCCTAAGATATCTAACCGTGTGCATATCCTTTCTTATAATATCTCCTAAGATATCTGACTTGTTAAGCAAAACAGACTTAACTATCTAAACATAAACAGACTTAACTATGACTGCCAGACTTAACTTAGTTCTGGCCAGACTTAACTATCTACCCGACTTAACTAATCTACCAGACTTAAGTCTGGTTACAATAATTCCCAACAATCCTCCCCTAACTTGATCTTCATGCTTTATGAACTTCAAGTTCCTTTCTTCAGAAATGCCTTGAGGATTTTGAATGTAAGCTCCTTGGAATTATTGATGAGCTGTAACACTTTGTTGATTCTTGATGTCTTTGCAGCAACATGTATCAGCAAATCTTTTGCACCGTCTTTGCAGCAACATTGACAATATGTACATCAAACCAAAAGTTTCATACTATTCTCATCACATCCAGGTGTGTTAACACCTGTGAGAGGTGAATCATTGAAAATTTAATGGATTTGATATCTCTTTACCAGTTAGCCATTAACTATGGAGTAGCCAATGTTTTAGTTCAAGACCTTGGTACATTGATAACCATATGATTTTTAGCAAACATCAGCTATCAACGGATTTGATTTGTCTTTACCAAAAGCCGTTCGCTTTTGGACTAGCCAACTCTTTGATGCAGACATCATCTTGGTGAGTTGATTACCAATTATGGTTTTCCGCAGCCTTTACCACAAGCCATAACCTTTTGGGCTAGACAACTCTTCACTATATCAGATATGGTAAGTTGATAATCATTCAATTTTTGGCAAATTGACAGCCATAAACGGATTTGAGATATCTTTACCTAGAGCCGTTTGCTTGGATTAGCCAGTCCTTATATGGGTTAGACATGGTGGACTGACAACCATTTGTTGTGTTAGTGCAAAGAACCTTTACCAAGTGTTACTTATCTCAATCCTATGGACCTTACTTACAACCCCTTAGTAAAGAAAATTCTTTCAAACATCTTAAGTAACTTCCATTTCAGACTGCTTTTCAATCAGTTTCAAGATTTGAGAGCATACCTCATCTTTTCTATCTCCTAGCAACTTTTTTTCAAGCATTTCCTTGCATACTCTAGGATATAAGGGATATTCCACTTCTATCAACATATAAATGTGTGCAGTCTTTAGTACCAAAAAATGGATTGCACAACTATGAAAGTATCTCCACTTTAGTATCTCTTGCTGGTGGGGTAGCTTTCATACTTCATCAGTTTTAGATGGGGGATCAAACATGGTCTTTAAGTCTCCACAAAGAACTCCTTTAAAATTTTCTTCTGGTCTAGTGTTTCCATGTTTGAGCATCATCAACCTATACAGCTCCTTAAGATCATCCCTAGTCAAATCATTTAATAAGCTTGGGAAATTTACATATACAACATCAGTGTAATCTTCCCTTATGATTTGTTAAACAGATTTTTCCCCTTGTTTGTGAATTTGCCAATTGACAACTTTAGCAATTTGGGTTGAGCTGTCAGGGATGGAATCTATAGTGAATGAGTCAGATGAGGGTGCTGCTACATTATCATCCAGGAGGTCTTGCACATCTGACTTAGTGGGAGATGATTTATTCAATTCCTTCCTTCCAACATGTTTCCTTATACTCCATTTGATAATTGGTTTCTTTTCCTCTTCTTCCTTCTTTACTGGCTCTTTAGGAGCAACTTTAGGAATATTTTCAACCTCCACAGATTTCTATTTCTTAACATTATCAGGTTGAAGTGTTGGACCAGATCTTTTGAGAGAAGCTTTTTCTCTTTCAAGCTCTCTTTCAAGCTCAGAGTTTATTGGAACAAATCTTTGAATGGACTTCATGGTTCTTTCAAATTCAGACTTAAGTTGGTCATGAGTCAATTTTCTGAGCTGATTTAGCTTCCAATTATTACCCTGATGCTTTACATAAGTGATCATGTACTCTCTCTGTTCACCCAAAGTCATAGGTTTGTTCATCCTTTCCCTTTCTCTTTGTTCCTTCATCAGCCTTTGCTTTTCTTTTACCATTTGATCCATTTTCTGAGCAAAATCTTATCCTTCTAAATCAGAAAAAACTTCCCTGTTAGCTTCTATCTTTGCTCTTATCATATCCCAGTCATCTTCAATGTAAAACATGGCAGCCTTTTGTACTTCAGTCATTCTTTTCTTTTCTGCTTCAGAAGGTCCTTCTTGCAGCCTTCTTGCAATTTCTGCATCTTTGGCCTGTTGAGCAGCAAGCCTTGCTTCTTCAGCATCATCCATCGCTTTAATTCTTTCAATTTCTGCCACGCTAGCTGCATCTTCTCTAAGTTGCCTCTTAGTCTTCGTAGGTTGAGAGGATTCTTCTGTAATTTTTTTCCCTTTCTTTGACTTTCAATCTCAAACTTATCTTTATGGGCAGACTTATCTTTTGTGTCAACAAACTTAACCAAATCACCAGACTTAATTACTTCATTATCAGACTTAATATTGGTCAACCAGTATTAAAGCTGAATCACCAGACTTAACTGATGGTCAACCTTAATCTTGATTTGTACACACCAATATATCAGTAAAGCTTCCATGCATCTTCAATCCATATGCTTCCTGGAAAGATTAGTCCAAAACAAATAAAAGATATATATAAAAAGATATATATTCATAGATGCAACTAGACTTGATGAATTACTTCAAAATCTTACCAGTTTTAACCCAATTAATTATACATTTGACCTCCCCTTAAATGTAGCTATGGGTTACTATGCTAAATAAAATTTAAGTAACCAAAATACCTTTTGCTAAAAGAAGAAATCTGCATGAAAGTCTCAAAACCATGACAAGAAATATGAAATAAAACTTAGTTTCTATAGAACCAAAAATCAAGTATCCATGAACAAACATGCCACAATATATGACTTATTCAAGCATAATGCAAGTCTCTTAAAATGATGCAATAACCTTGAGTGAAAGCTTTCTCAATATTTAATGTCTTATTCTCTTCTTTGCCTGAGATTCACCATCCAGCTCTTGACAGATCTTTTTGAGTAATTGACCACCTATGCTGAGATTGAGATTGTCAACTGCATCAGTTTGTTCTTCACATTGAAGCTTGGAAGACATCATACCAATGAGCACTTTAGTACTAAGAGGATATACAATATCAGCAAGCATGAACATGTCAACACCACCTTTGGTTGAGAGATGATGAACACCACATGAAGAACTTCCATAAGAGAGTTCTATCTTGGCTTAGAAAGTTCCAAAAAACATCTATAGGAGTTGGTTCATACATTATTTTGAGCTCCACAAATAGTTCGTGTGCCTTTACATCAGCATTCCCTGGAGTCATGAAGTCTAGTTGAACCAATTTCCATGAAGTGTCTAAGTCTTCTCTATCACAAGACTTCACTAATGTTTCCATGTTCTTGTAACTCTAAGATATTCCATCAGCTCTAATTATTCTCTAGACTTTACCAAATTTATCTCTGCTGATCCTCCAATATTCAATTCTTGCTGGAAATAGATTGATATACACTTCTTTTTCAAACATAGCCAAGGGCTCTTTATAACCCAACTTGTGCTCTGAGCATCCACTGTCAAATGTATTTTTATTTCCCATGTTCTTAAGTGGATGATCCTGCACATAAAAAGTAAGAGATTAGTTTCTCTTAATGACCCAGGCCTGAGTAGGCTTGGGTCCATTTTGTAGATCTACATACTTGTATGTCTTGTGAGAACAAGATCCACTGATGCTGCTTTTGGACTTATAGGCAAGCTCATTTTTGAATGGATCTCATTTCCAATAATCTGAGTCCTTAGCAGGAGAACCCCCTTTACCCTTTGCAGCATAGTAATTTGATGTTGCATTATTCACAATGGGTCTTTTCACAGGTGAATTTTGTTTTGCAAAATTGTTTCTTTGATTAAATATGTTCACATGTTGTATGGGTCTCCTCACAAGTGAGTGAGATTTTGCAAAATGATTTATGTGATTTGTTTTATTCACAAGTGGTTTAACTGGTTGTTTTGGTCTATAATACTGATGCGTAGGGATTGCATCAAGCTTTACCTCTCGAGGGATCTCGAGAAGCTTACAACCCCCACCAGGCAGTGTACCTGATAGATGTAGTATAGTATAATGACAAGTACCAGGGGATTGATCGTTCAGCTAGGAATAATGTCGCTAGGATTAGAAAACCTAAAGACTAGGTCTAGAGATGAGGGATGATTCTTTTTGTATTTTTTAGTTTTTATGAAAGCAATTAAAAATCTCGGTTTTGAAGGAGTTGGGCAGAATTAGTTGCTAGCCAACTAACCCAATTACTAAGATGCAATCAAAATAAAATACTAAAAATAAAAATAAACTAAATTATACTAGTGGTGTGAGCAATATATGGGAGAATTGTGTTTACTTAGATTTCACTACTCCCTAGACATCTTTTACATGTTAATTACTTGTTACAGTTGCGTGGATGACGGATTGTATTCCTTAATACCATTCATGCGGTGGCGTACTTACTTCCCCAATCCTATAAGCGCCTACTTCACTCCTATGCCGAGCCGGCTAAGAAGCTCCTAACATGGGATCATTAGAATTTGCTCATGCATTAAATACAACCAATAAAACCTAGTACACATCGGTTCATGTTTCCTAAGACGTTCAAGCATGTTACACAATGGAGATCTGCAGTTTTCTTAAGCCTAACATTGAAATCATTCATCCATTACAACCATAAACAAGTAATCAACATATAATTAACATCTAGGTTTCATTACGTCTAAGCAAACACATGATAGATCTAGCCTAGCATGTTGAAATCAAGACAAGCATAAGATATATTCAAACAACACATAGACATATTGATTGAATTGAAAGAGGACTTATCTTAATTGAACATGAAAGGTTTCAAGGGGTAAAAACCCTTGAAAATACTGTAAAATACGACCTAGGGTTTCACAAGTTCGGCCCTAGTATTCTCCACACAAGTTCCTCTCTAATGAATGAAAAATAGAAAAGTATATATAGTTTTTCTGAGGTGACGGCGTCAAGAACAAATTTCTAACGCCGTCATCTCGCCGCCAAATAATTTCTCGGACTGCCTAGATCTAGGTTTGACGCCGTCATGTGTACTCCTTATGCAGGCCGTCACCAAAAATACTCTTGACGCCTTCAGGTTTTCACTGGGTCGTTATTGATTTTACTCCTGACCCGTCAGGATTTTCTTCTTGACGCCGTCAGGTACTGTTCTCAGCATGGGAAATTAAGTCTTTGCCATTTTCTTCACTTTTATGCTCCAAAAACGTCCAAAATGCTTCTTTTTCCAGAATTCACTCCCAAAGTACCTAAAATCACAAAAGGAACGATTTAGGGCAATATTTGATCAAATAAATTCAATTCTGGGCTTAAATGACCCCCTAAAAGTGGTTCATTTTTCGCCTCATCATATACCCTTACACTTGAGATTTGCTTGTCCTCAAGCAAATGCGCTTTTATTCTAATCAAAATACAAGTTAGGGTTCATTTAACATTAATATAAAAGTAATTACAACAAATAATCGTTCCGCTAAAGACCAAAGACAAGCACGGAGGTCATATACTAGCACCTCTCAAATAGTGTTTAGATACTCACATCTCTCGGGTGTAATAAAGTAATATCACAATATAGAAACGGAGAATATCTCTCACTACCTGTCATAGCAAAATAGATTACCATGGGCTTGGGAAAGGATCAAACCTCCGCCACATGGTGTAAGCACCTAGGATAAACTACCAAAGAGGTCTTTTAAAGGGTTGTAACGTTAGGTATAGGGATATGGAATACACGGTTTTGTTGGATATAGGCAGTCTTTACTGGTGGCGAGTTAATCATCTTGGTTAATTACATGTACAATGTGGCGTTGCTAAGCCAAGACTAGACTCGACTTAAGCTAATAAATGAAAATAACAAAAAAAACATAAAATGAACATAGAATGAAATGGGATAGTAGTCCGTATGTTTTTTTCTCTTTTTTTTTCAATTTTTTTTTTCTTTTTCTTGATTTTTCGATTTTTTTTTTCTTTCTTTTTTTTTTTTTTTTTTTGCATACACTCTTACCCTACCATCCAAAATAATACATCATAGGGAATGAAAATTCCCCTTACACTTGAATTTTTACATACTTTACAATAAACTAATCTAATGACTCGAATTAAGATAATCACAACACTTGGAGTACTTTTAAGATTAACGTACATACGGGGGTAATATATGATGTTCTTCCCCATTACTCCATAAAAGAAGTACTTTACCCATGAGTCCCAATCGTCCCAAAACAATATGTACAAGGATATGACTCGACTTAGCAACCATGTAATCAATTACATAATTAACTAAGGGTTTAAACAAATAACAATAATGCACTAAAGATGAGTGCATACACGGAAGGCTAAGGCGATTTGGTTGTACATTTAAGTGGGATGTAACAAATTCTTCATTTAAGTAAGATGCTTAAAGTTAGAAACGAAAAAATAGGCTCGGAGGGGTGTACTAGGGGTTTCGTGTACTAAAAATGAGTACAACGCTAATGTGTGGGAAAAAATAGTTGACTTAACTAGCCAAGTAATATGACTTAAATGGTCAAGTAATTATGATACGGGTTTAACACAAGGGTGATCCTAATGCCTCTTATCATGTAGTAAATCCTACTACACGAATGTAGTCTCACTAGCGGTCTCGGGATGCATCACTAACGCAAGTTCTAGAATCTAAATGCTACCGGTACACTCATAAGCACCAATAATGAATGTTTTTCCTATCAAATCTAAAGGCGAACCTCACAAATTTGGGTGGAAAATTTTTCTAAATGATACGGTTTTGTGCTAGTCATATAATCTCCTATCCATGAGACGCTTGCTATGGCTAAAGTTTCACTCCTAAATGTTGTAAAAAAAAATTTAAATTTGGCGCTAAAATTACACTAACAAGTATTTCTCATAGTTTTATTACACACCTACTATTAAACAAACAAACTCAAGCGAAAGTGTATCTGTAAGGTATCATCATTTTACCCTCCCCTTACACTTAGGATGAACATTGTCCCCAATGTTCAAGTAAAGAATGTAAAAGTGAAATAAGTAAAAAGAATGAAATCAAATACTCCCCTGATTCGCTCGGTATGGATAATAAGGTAGCCAGGTTAGATCTTCCTCCAAGAAAATGAATAATCAAAGCTTCCCTTCAAGAATATAAATCATCTTCTTGTCATAAATAACCTGTAAAACCTGAGAAAACAGACAAGGCAACCTCGCATAAAATCGGCGGAAATCTATATATGCTAACAAATCCTAGAAAACAAAATAAAATATAATGCTTGTGGAATGATGTTTGCAGATTTCCTGGAGATTATAAAACTAATAATTCAACAAAAACTTTGAGACTCCGTTAGAAAAAACAAAACTGGTAAAATTTCCAGAATTTTACACGTGACGCCGTCAAGAGGAAACTCGTAACGCCGTCAGAAGTGATCTGCAAAAATTCTTATGTTAAGTTTCCGGAAAATTTCTGGAAAAAATTCGTCCTACTTCCTGAAAAATCCTGCAAAACATCATTATGACTCGATACAAACATTTGACTCTAACAAATACGAATATACATGTTCACTTAATATTGTGGAGAATCATGATCGGTTTTGTTTCTTAAAAACATATTTTGGGTTTCCCCTTACACTTATCTTTTGCAAAAATACCTTTGGATGAAGTTAAGACTAGGCCAAACAACAAAATAAAGTATTTTCACTTTTTAGTTTTGAAACATGATCTACCAACAATAAAAATAAAGCATGCATACGGAAGTAAATAACAAACAAACAAAATAAAAATCACACAAAGCTTGGGTTGCCTCCCAAGAAGCGCTTTTCTTTATTTACGAGTCTTGTAGCTAGCCTCAAGGTCATGGGTTACTACGTGACCTCATCCCTTGAGATGATGTACCCCATGTAGTTGTGATCATTACTATCGTGGTGGTAGTGCCTCAATCTGTAACACCCCCAAAATTTGATACAGCGGAAGACTCAACAAGCTTTCGGGGTGCTACGGGGATTGGTATCCATTCAAAGTCATGAAAGAACGAGATAAAGTAAACATAAGAAAAACACAACCAAAACGGGTTTTAAAGTTTACATTTATCCCAAGAATGATCCAAGTAAGGCCCAAAAGAAATAAACATAGGTCCACAATAGTTATCAGAGTTTTTAGAAAAATAGATCCATAACCGGTGCCATTGCCAAGCCTCCAATCCCAAGCATCCATAGAGCATCACTTAATTACCTGAGAAAACGTGCTAAAAGTCAGCTTTCGCTGGTGAGATCATAGGTTTAAGTTCATAATTCGACAAAGTGGACATATACGCAAAACGCTTGCAAGCTAGACTAGTCCTCAATCATTCAACCAAAATATCCAACCAAGATCATCCAACCAAATCAAATCAACCAAATCAAATCAACCCTATAGGTGCACGCTATAGCTCAAATCAATCCAATCAATAGCTTACCTAGCTCAAGTCTAGGCCTCGCTCTATAACCAATCCAATAGCTTACCTAGTTCGGGACTAGGCCTCGCTCAACAACTAAATCAATAGCTTACCTAGTTCGGGACTAGGCCTCGATTAAACCTACCTAGTTCTATAAGCATAGCAAGTTTTGAAATAAATAAATAAAGCGATAATAGTCCACATAAAACATTTGCACGTTTCTCACCCCAAGTATTGAAAACAAAGTTCAAGAGTAAAAAGTGGGGCTATGACTCACCTCAAGTCCAGAAAAATCCTCAGAAGAAAATGATAGAAGAAAGACGTAAGTAGACTCAAGCAACTCACGTAACGGCAACTATAGACTCGGCACTTCCTAACAATATCAAACTCATTCAGAAATCATTTCCTCAAAAATCAAATATTCCCATTCCTGAACGTATTCCGTTTTACTTTCCAAAAATATCCATTTCTCGAATTAACTTCATATTAATTTGAAATTCGACGTTTGGTATCCATATGGGTGAAGGGTCGGCACAACTCAAACCAAAAAACCACAACAAACGAAATAATAACTAACTATAGGTCTAATATTTGCCCAACATATTATTTAAATAATCGTCGAATCGGCCAAATTCCACGAGATACATAGTAATTTATTACCCTAAAACATATACCACAACCTATGGGCGTCGTGGGATACGATGCCCATTAATATACTCATTTTATATAATCAAATAACTCGATCTAGTCAGTCGATTAGTTAAGTCACTTGCTATAGAAAATGTTTATATTATTCGTCATATATCCGTGACAACACAAAAGTCACAATATAAAGCCCACTTGGACTTTAAATAACCACAACTCGTATAACTCGATAAGTTTCTAAATTTATAAAAATCATGTTTTTAATTATTATTTACCCGACTTATTAGTTTTTCGCCGTTATTTATAGTTATTATTTATAACAATATTCCGACATTTATTGCACTATTTGCATAGTGTAATAACTATCGTTATATTATTATAACATTTACTCGTGATCGTTTTATTATTAATATACGCATATATATATATATATATATATATATATATATATATATATATATATATATATATATATATATATATATACACGTTTATCATGTCTATATACGTATATAAACCATTATATTCTCAATAATAGTATTATGAGTATTATTTTTAATATTTGACTTTTAAATATTTATCGAGTCAAAGAATTTGGTCACATGTCCGAGTCATGACTCTCGGCTCATAGTCCAAGTCCAACATAAGAATCAAGTCAAAATAAATATATCATCTCCGTCCAAATCAATCCCATAACCACGTGCTACAACAAAAGGGTCCGACTACGGCACCCAACTAACCTATCTCCGTCATCTAATGACCGTCTCACAATCGGTCCCCAAGTTCCACACTCGACAACACATCTCCAATATATCTCGTAATCCAAATATACCACTCAAGTCCAAAATAATAAATCCAATAAGTATCCATGGTCAAAACATCACAACCACGACAACAACAATAATAATAATCCGACAAGTAACAATATAACCGAAAACAAAATAAATTACGGGTTGAGTTACCAAGTCAACCCGGTTCAATATACGCCCGAAACAAGATACGGGAGTCCCACCCGAGACCAATAGGTCTCAGCTTGCTCTAACTCGAGCCAAACCAAGCCAAACAGCCCACGTTGGGGTGTCAGCCGAGAAACCAAACGACCACAAGGTCGACCAAATCATCACAAACAAGCACCAATTAACCAAAAATCATCAAATGGCCAAAGATAGCACATCCAAGACCCAAGCCGAGAGCCATAGCTCTCGGTTGAACCTCGACCCATCAAAAATAATCCAAACCCGGATACCAAACATTTTCTTTAATCCATTTCATTCAAAACCCATTAAATCCTTGCGTTATTATCCAAGAAAACCCGAAAAGAACCAAACCCGTGACCCTAGGTCACGGTTTAAACCAAAACATGAGCCAAGCTCGTCCTACCTTCGATTCCCAAGACTAACTCGAATGGATCTTCAAAACCAAGACAAGAAATGACGAATTTGTGATGGTAACGTGGTGATTTTAATTCGAAAAGGGTGTTAGAGTGGTCCAAATCGCGCGTGGTTTGCACCAAAAGATAGATCGGAAGAAGATGGTTAAGATGGTGGTGTTAGATTTGATGTGAGGGTGGCGGTGGTGGTGTGATTTGGGTGATTAGGGTGCGGCGGTGATGGTGTTTCAAAGGAAGAGAGAGAGAGAGAGAGAGATAAAGTTGGTGATGAGGGTGTTGTGTTTTGCTTATGACCGGATCCACAAGGACGATCCAATTTACTCTTATTAAAAAAACAAACCTTTTAATAATAATAATAATAATAATAATAATAATAATAATAATAATAATAATAATAATAATAGTGAGAGGTGTGGTGGGTTAAGTAGCCCGGTGTAAATACACGGGCCAAACCCGAAACCTTAAATAACCAAACAACTTTCTCAAACCGAACTCGTTCCAAAAATAATAATATCCGAACCAATATTAAAAATATAATTAAAATTGTTAGGTTAACCTAGTGCCAGAGTCAATGTAGTGCCAAAGTAACAATCTCAAAAGAAATCATTACGAACGAATCAAACCAAACCATAAATAAATAATCAATCCTCATAATTAACATACGATCGAAAAAACACATTACAACGTTCATAAAACATCTCGTCACATTAAACTTTTCAAAAATTCCAAAATTATAATTTTTAATGTAATGCGGGTTTTTAAAACGGCTCCCTATTTTGCCAGTTGTCACATCCTCCCAGCCTTAGAAGGAACCCGTCCCGGGTTTCTCTCGGAATAGCCCATCTACGAAGTAAAAAGCTTCGGATATCTCTTTCGAAACTCATCCTCACGTTCCCACGTGAATTCCGATCCATGCTGCGAATTCCAACGAACTTTGATGAGCGGGATGCGACTTCTCTTAAGTCGTTTAATCTCTCTATCCAATATCTCAATCGGCTTTTCCACAAAATTTAAACTCTCATCCACACGAATATCCTTAATTGGTATAACTGGCGTTTCCTCCGAAAGACATTTCTTCAGATTGCTAACATGAAACACATCATGAACTTTATTCAATTCCATTGGCAATTCCAATCGATAAGCTACGGGCCCAATTCTTTCCAAAATAAGAAATGGTCCAATGTAGCGGGGATTTAGTTTCCCACGTTTCCCAAAACGTATCACACCCTTCTAAGGCGAGACTTTCAGCATCACTTTGTCTCCAACCTGGAATTCTAGGGGTTTACGCCTCTGATCGGCGTAGCTTTTCTGCCTATCTCTAGCTGCTTGCAGTCGATCTCGAATTTGCGTTACCTTCTCAGTAGTTTCCAAAATAAGCACAGGGCCTGTGAGTTGGCTATCTCCAACTTTTGCCCAACCAATAGGTGAACGACATTTACGACCATACAAAGCTTCAAATGGTGCAGCCTTAAGACTGGTGTGGTAGCTATTGTTGTAGGAGAACTCCGCAAGGGGTAGATATTTCTCCCAGCCTTTACCAAAGTCTATTATGCATGCACGAAGCATATCCTCCAAAGTCTGAATGGTTCTCTCACTTTGACCATCGGTTTGGGGGTGATATGCAGTACTCATATCAAGTCTCGTCCCCAAAGCGGTTTGAAGTGATCGCCACAATGCTGATGTAAAGCGACTATCGCGGTCAGAAATAATCGATATCGGAACTCCATGCCGAGAAACAATCTCCTTCACATACAACCTCGCAAGTTTATCAACACTATCATCTTCACTAATCGCCAGGAAATGAGCAGACATAGTCAAACGATCCACAATTACCCATATAGCGTCGCAACCGCTAGCTGTCTTTGGTAATTTGGTAATAAAGTCCATCGTGATGTGCTCCTACTTCCAAACTAGGAGTTCTGGCTGCGTCAATAATCCTGACGGTCTTTGATGTTCTGCCTTAACTTTAGAACATGTCAAACATTTACTAATGTACAATGCTATATATGCCTTCATATTTGGCCACCAATATAACTTTTCAAAATCCTGATACATCTTGTCACACCCAGGATGTATAGAGTATCTTGACTTATGCGACTCATGCATAATCAACTCTCGAATTCCTCCATACAATGGTACCTAACTTCGCTCTCCAAAACATAATACTCCATCAGAACGCTTAACAAATCCCTTCTCATTTTCTGCCATCCCAAATATGTTCTCAGCAGCTCGATTCTCTGCTTTCAACGCTTCCGTTTGAGCTTCCAGTATTTGAGACGGTAATGGCGATACGATAGTCATCCCTAATGACCTAACTCGTAACGGTGGAATTCTCTCCTTTCGACTAAGAGCATCAGCAACAACGTTTGCTTTTCCAGGATGGTAGCGAATTTCACAATCATAATCGCTTAGCAACTAAATCCAACGTCGCTGTCTCATGTTAAGCTCTTTTTAATTCAAAATGTGTTGTAGACTTTTGTGGTCAGTAAACACTACACACTTGGTTCCATACAAGTAATGTCTCCATATCCTCAAGGGAAAAACCACAACACCTAACTCCAAATCATGGGTGGTGTAGTTCTTCTTGTGCTTCTTGAGCTGTCGGGAAGCATAAGCTATCACTTTCTCTCGTTGCATTAACACAGCTCCCAAACCTTTATGAGAAGCGTCACAATAGACGACGAAGTCCTCGTTACCATCAGGTAACGCTAAGATAGGAGCACTACACAACATTTCCTTAAGTAACTGAAATGCTTCCTCTTCCTTATCTCCCCATTCATACTTAACACTCTTTTGAGTCAATTTGGTCAACGGTTTTGCTATCTTCGAAAATCCCTCAATGAATCTTCGGTAATAACCGACTAATCCCAAAAATTGATGAACTTCTGTTGGGGTCGTAGGTGCAGCCCAATCTTTAACCGCCTCAATCTTAGCAGGATCCACATGAACTCCTTGTCTATCAATCACATGACCTAGAAATTGTACCGTCGGAATCCAAAATTCGCATTTTGAAAACTTGGCATACAGTTTCTCCTTCCTGAGCAATTCTAAGATAAGTCTTAGATGCTCCTCATGCTCCTTCTCACTCTTTGAATAAATCAGAATGTCATCGATGAACACAATCACAAACTTATCTAAGTAAGGCTTACACAGCCGATTCATGAGATCCATGAATACCGCTGGTGCGTTAGTCAACCCAAACGGCATCACCTGAAACTCATAATGCCCGTAACGGGTTCTGAAAGCCATTTTCGGAATATCTTCCTCGCGAACTCGAAGCTGATGATATCCCGATCTCAAATCGATCTTCGAATACACACTCGATCCTTGAAGTTGATCGAACAAATCGTCAATCCTCGGTAACGGGTATCTATTCTTCACCGTTAACTTGTTCAACTCTCGGTAATCAATACACATACGAAACGATCCATCCTTCTTCTTCACAAATAAGACCGAGGCTCCCCAAGGCGAAGAACTTGGTCTTATGAATCCCTTTTCGGCTAACTCCGCTAGTTGCTTCGACAACTCTTCCAGTTCAGTAGGTGCAAGACGATAAGGCGCTCGTGCTACAGGTGCAGCACCAGGTATCAACTCAATCTGAAATTCCACTTGTCTAGTAGGCGGAATTCCCGGAAAATCATCGGGAAACACATCCGAAAAATCACGAACTATAGGTACATCTCCAATGCACCTTTACTTCTTCTCCTTCTCTCCTTTCTTAGAAATTTGAGCTAAGAAAAGGCAACATCCTTTTTCCATTAGCTTCGGCAATTTAGTGCAAGATATGACCGCTAATCTAGATGGGCCTCTCAAATCCTTTCTATCTCCTGGTATGTTCAGAATCTCCTTTCCGTAAGGCACACGCACAATCTTCTCGTCGCAAAGTATATGAGCACGATACTTCGACAACCAATCCATACCAATAATAACATCAAAACTTCCTAACGTGACGGGTAGAAGATCTATGTTGAAAGGACGACTCAGAAAGTTTAAAGTACAACCACGAATGATAGTCCTAATCCTCTCTATGTTCCCATTAGCTAACTCTACATCATAACCAATTCCTAAGGCCATCGGGGGTTTCTCTAGTAAGGGTGCAAACTTAGTGGACACAAAACTCTTATCGGCACCAGTATCAAATAGTATGGAAGCATAACGATTATTGAGAAGGAACGTACTAGTAACGACGTTCTGATCTTCTCCTCTCTCGTTCCCAAGTGCATACACTCTCCCATGAGCAGCTCCAGCTTCCACACGTTAGTCCCCATTATCTTGTCCTCCACGGTTTCCTCCAGCTCCACGGTTTCCATTATTATACCCATTACCACCCGATCCTTGATTTCCTCGGTTCCACGATTCCCTACACTCATTCCTATAATGTCCCTTCTTTCCACATCCATAGCAAGTAACATTTGCCTTGCTCATAGTTTCAGGAGTAGCTTGAACCATAGCAAGTGGTCGAGCTCTACAATCCTTAGCTATGTGTCCCATCTTAGAGCAATTCTTGCACATCACAGTACATCGACCAGAATGATGCTTGTAACATCGGTTACACGTGGGTGCATCTCCATTATAGTTCTTCTTGTCTCCATCTACCATAGCATAAGCTCTAGTAGTTCTTTGTCGCTTGTTTCGACGATCATTACCCTTAGAGTGATCATCCCTCTTCCTCTTTCCATTCTTGTCTTTCTCAGCTTCTTCCAATGCCAACGAGTCCATCAATTGTTGAGCAATAGTGATAGCGTCGTGAATGTTTGCAGGCTTAGCAGAAATCACATCGTTCCTTGTAGCTACCGGCAACCCATCGGTATACCTCTCAATCCTTTGAGTCTCAGTCCTAACCATATCGGGAAAAAGTAAGGCTAACTCTCGATAACGGCGATTGTAAGTTGCCATATCGGTACCTTTCACCTTATGGTTCCAGAACTCAATCTCCAGCTTCTTAATCTCATTCTTTGGGCAGTAAGTCTGAATCAGCAAAGACTTAAATTGCTCCCAAGTCATAGCATAAGCCACATCACTCCCAACTGAATTTCGGTAATTGTTCCACCAAGTTAAAGCTTCATCCTTGAAAGTAAAATAAGCAAACTTTACCTTCGTATTCTCTGCACAACCACTGACATTAAACACTGACTCAGTCTTTTCTATCCACCTGACCAAGTAGACCACTCCTTCAGTTCCACCAAACTCAACGGGTCCACAGATCTTAAACTCCTTGTAGTTACATCCATTAGCACGAACAGGTGGAAATGTTCCAGCAGAATTGTTGGAATGATTTGACTCAGCTAGAAGCTCAGCAACTCGTTGCTCCACAAGTTGATTGATCATTGCTTAATCCACAGTAGGTGCATTCAGTGGAACATGATCATTGTCTCCCTGAACATAAACATTTTGATTCCTGTTGTTGCGGTTAGTAGTGTCCAGGTTGTCAGGAGTAGGGGTCTCAACATTTCGAGTAGGACGGCATCCTCGGCGACCAGGGGTAGTCACTGCAGGACCAGTTCTGGTAGCTCTAACAGGGTTTCGTCATGGGGCCATTGATCGAAGTCACAATACAAGGTTCGTAAGTCTCCAATAACACGTACCATAATGTCTAACAAGAATCCGATTGGTGAAAGTCGAAATACGAACATAATACCAACACAATATCATCCACGCAAATAGGAACACAATTCTCCATGTACGCCAAAAACCGTAGAATATCATACGAAATCACCATTGTCCATACAAGTAGCGATCGATACTTCGTTCCAAAACACCAAAAGACATAATAAATACTAATTGTTCCATACGAGACGAACATACAATCCGAATAACATGACTTAAGGGATAGAATAAACAGCTCTCCTAACCAAGCACTCCCTAGCTTAGGAAGCAACACAACAACATCACAAATCCAAATTGATCTAGCCATGAAGCTGGCGTAGACTCCTCAACTCTGATCTCAAACTATCAAAATCTCTCCATAACGATCCTAACTCGACACTGCGAGTATCATTATCTCTATTAAAGTCTGCTATCTCCATCATACCTCTCCTAATCGCTGTCGTCCTGCCCATGATAGTAGTCAAATTAACTCTCAACTCAGCAACAAACTCAGCAATAAACTCAGCAATAATCATCTCAAGTCGGTCAGACATCCGCGAGATCCTCTCGCCCTGTGCAGTAATCTGAGCCCACATCCTACCAGTCTCACCTAACTCTGCATGCTCAGCAGAAACCTCAGAAGGTGCATCCGACTCAACGGGACTACCAGGTGGCAACTCAAACAAAAATGGATGATCATGTGAAACAGGCTCAATCGGATGTATAGGTGAATCAGGCTCCTCAGCCTGTGCTGGCGGCACTAAAAAATCATCATCATCAGGCATCTCCTCCTCCTGAGGATCATCTTCCTCCTCAGGGTCATCATCATCACCCTGCTCAGCCTCCTGAGGGTCATCAGCCTCATCCTCACCCTCGTACTCCTCCTCCTCCTCATCGGAAGAGTACATCATCAATCGTCGTCTCCTAATAGGTGAACCATGTGGTGAAGGGGTAGGTGATCTAGGACGACAACGCAATGATGCAGGTGGCGCCTCTGACAGAAAAGAGTGAGCATCTATCTGTAAAGGTGGTGAAGTAGGGCGTACCGACATACGTGCCGTAGCTCGGTGGGCAAAACGTGGAGCCACACGAGCCAAAGCCTGATGAAGTGTAAGTTGCCTCGATGTACCAGGGAGCCCTAGAGAAGATGAGGGTCCCTGCGTAGATGCAGCAGGTGGTGCTGAAGTAGAACCTGTCGGTGTTGCAGTAGCTGAATGCATGGCAACCTGGTAAGGATCATCAGGAGCCATGGTAAACTGTGCTGGAAATACCGGTGCAGTAAGAATATCCTCAACAACATCGGGCATATGGGAGGCCATAGTCTGTGACAACGGCGTAGGGTAGGTGTAAGTGTTTCAAAACAACTAAACCTCGAACTCAAAATACCGTATCAAAATCGCCATATAATTCCAAATCATATATATCAAGAAATATTTAAAATACCGCATTACTAAACCATTCGTAAAACAATTAAGCCATATAATTCCTCAAAACGCCATCATATCACTAAATCAATAAACCTCAAATCATCTCAAAAATCCCAAATCTATCAATCATCTCAATAATCTCATAATACCTCAATAATAAACAATGATGCTTCGGCTTGGCGGGCTGGCGGGCAATGGTCGAGGATCGTTTTCTATAAAAATCGGTTATAGTTTAGGTGTCTATTTACCTAGTTCTCTATAACCTTGGCTCTGATACCAATCTGTAATACCCCCAAAATTTGATACAGCGGAAGACTCAACAAGCTTTCGGGGTGCTACGGGGATTGGTATCCATTCAAAGTCATGAAAGAACGAGATAAAGTAATGATGCGTGGGAATCGCAACAGGTTTTACCTCTCGAGGGATCTCGAGAAGCTTACAACCCCCACCAGGCAGTGTACCTGATCGTTGTAGTATAATATAGTGACAAGTACCGGGGGATTGATCGTTCAGCTTAGGAATAGTGTCGCTAGGATTAGAAAGCCTAAATACTAGTTCTAAAGGTGAGGAATGATTATTTTTGTGTTTTTATATTTTATGGAAAGCAATTTAAAATCTCGGGTTTGAAGGATTTGGGCGGAATTAGTTGCTAATCAACTAACCCAATACTAAGATGCAATCAAAATAAAATACTAGAAATGAAAATAAACTAATTTATACTAAGGTTGTGAGCAGTAATTGGAGAAAATGTGTTTACTTAGATTTCACTACTCCCTAGATATCTTTTACACGTTAATTACTTGTTATAATTGCATGGATGACGGATCGTGTCACACCCTCGCCGAAGGCGGAAACACGAGGTGTAACGAAATCGATATACATCACCAAAGAGAAATAAGACAATACCATAATTTACATTAAGGAAAAATATAACATTACAACGTTGTTATTGCCGACTTTGGCAAATAAAAGACATAAGTTTGATTCCCAAAAGATGGTATTTTAATACATAATGAAAAGAAGTGACATGTGAAAACTTCATTATGCAAGACCTTGATGACAAGCTTACTGACGATCACCTGAAATGCATGAGAGAAAACGGTCAACTATAAAAATAGTTGGTGAGTATAAACGTTTTAAATAATAAGAAAACCATTTGAGAAAGTTCGCCAGGCAAAGGCATTGTGAATCCACTCAGTTGCAAGTCTTGGCCATAACAAGACTTACAACCTATGTGTTCACAACCCCTTTGCATATAAAGTATTACGTTTGATTTTCAAGTACATATGGTCAATATAGTTCACAGTAAGGGCACAAAGTATATAATAAGTCAAGGCCGCTCCGAACAATGGAGACTTTATAATGTTGCTCCGAACATGGGAGACTTGAAGTCACTCCACCACCTAGGCGAGATTTATTAGTCACTTTACCGACTTGGCAAAGATTTATTAGTCACTCCACCATGGCGAGATTTATTAAGGATGCTCTGAACATGAGAGACTTTAAGTCTTAGAACGTACGGCACATTAAGTCTAAAAGTTCAAGTCAAACGGTTCAAGAGTGCAAACAAGTTATAATGTCAAGACAAGTCAAAAAGTTCAGATAATAGTGTTCGTAAATAGTAAACAAGTTTGTTTAAGTACGTTTTGCTTACGAGCATAAATAGTGAAACAAGAGTCTTTTAAGTTCATATAAGAGTACACAGTATTATTCATGCATCCACCCCAAAACGATTAAAATAGTTAGAAAAGGGGGTTCGTGAATACTCACCTGATATAAGCGATATGATAACAAAAAGGTATGAACTAAAGTAAGGCGCGCACTCTATCCGCAACCTAAATGAATGATATGATCTACTTTAGATCATGAAATGATGAAAGGAATGTACATGCACATGTTCCCTATACCACTCTACTCTTTGTAAAAACACTTGTGTTATCAAAATATATAATCCAAGAATTTGGAAAAAATATTGCTATTAGAAAATATAATAAGCTAGTTGTAATATATATATACTTATATATATATATATATCGTATGTTTCCATGTTAGTGTTGAAATACTCGGATTGTAATCTTTGAAATGATGAAAACATACTCGTGATAACTAATACTACATTAGTTATAAAGCTTGGTACTTAATATTACTTCTAGCTTGAAAATGTACTTCGTAGTTTTTGCGCCAAAATTTAATAAAAGCTGTCAAATATAAAGTGGTTTTAGCCGATATTCAAACGTGTATATCTTTGTCGTTACTTGTCCGTTTTACTTGTTCTTTATATCCACGGTTACGTCTTAGTATGTAGTAATATATTTTGGAAAGCTCGGCTCCTCCGGGTTACGTCTAAAGCCTCTTTTTGACCGACGAAAAACGTCCAACAGCAACTAATTTCCAGAAAATACTTTTCGTCAACAATCTTGCAAAAATCATAACTCCTTCGTTATAGACTCTTTTTAATCCATTCTTTCGCCTACGGATTCGTTTTTGAAAGTATTTTCTAAAAATTTTGCCAAAGTTTCCTTGGTGTTTACTGATTTTCCAGATTTTTACAAAACGGGACAGCATGTCTAAAATAGGTTCCAAATCAAGTTTTCAAGGTTAAAAACTAATTTCTACCATCACCAAACCTCTTGTAATCACCACATGACTAATCTAATCTTACCATACACCTTCTTAGGGTGCCATGGGATCCTAACCAAGTTATTATAGCAAGGGGATTCATAAATAAAAAGTTAGGGTTTGTATGTTCCATTTTTGACAAAATAAATGGTGGTATAGCTAGTTGTACATGGTTTTTAGCATGGAAATCATGTAATACAAGTAAATATAAGATGTTTCATGTAAAAATAAATTTGATAACTTACTTGATAAAATGAGATGATTAGATGATGATTATGCTTGGATTTCTTGTGTTTTTCTTGATTGATTCTTGATTAGGCAAATAAAATGAACAAGTTTAGTGTTTTAGCTTTTGAAAAACCATGGATGGATCATGGATTTTATTTTGGGTCGTGGGTTATGATGGGGAGGAAGAAGATGAGAAAACTTTTTGATCTTACTAAAAAGTGTGATTATGATTTTGTGATTTTGGTAAAGTATACATTTTAGAGGTTTATTAGTATAATACTTAGGAATCAATGCACATGGTTAAAGGGGTGTTTCATGGCTGGTTTTGGGTGTGAAAAGGAGTAGCCAAAACGGTTTTGATCACTTAGAAAATATAGTGTAGCGTTAAGTGTTATTACGCGTTATTCGTTAAAATCGGGTACCGGTTTTAATAGCAATAAACGTTCACGAAGTTAACCGGGATGAAATAAAAGTCATAATAATGTTAAAAACATATTAAAAATATGTTGGGTACATTTACTGAGTGATCGGGTGATTATTGTTTAGTTTTCACGAAAACCGTCGTTATATTCATACGCGTACGTTCTAAATAAAATAAATTTCCAAAATACTGGGTAACTGAATGTTATAACTTTTATGATGTTAAAATGGATATAAAAATATGTCGGGACCATTGTGGGAATATTTAGATATATTCGTCGTGTATAAACCGGGTGTTAACGTTTAATTATAAATACTTACACGTAAAACGTTAAATATACTAAATATATTAATTTGAGAATCCTAAGAGTGGTATAGCATGTAAATGACATTATGATGATATGCAGACTATTCTAGTCCGTATGAGAGGTCCTTACTGATAATGCACGTGAATAGTGGAATTTCTTCCGGAATGAATAGTGTTCTGTGAATAGTAAAATTTTCAAATGTTTCTCAGAATATCAAACGGACATCAAAAACGATGAATAGTAAAATAATGAATAGTGTTTTGATGAATAGTAATCGATGAATAGTGAATTTCCAAAGTTGGAAAAAAATAAACGTAGACGTGGAAAATATCGGGTTGTTACATTCTACCAACCTTAAAAGGAATCTCGTCCTCGAGATTCAATTCATCCATTCTATAGGTGTATGTGCTCGCTGTTAAATTTGATGAAGCAACTAAGGTCGAAAACGCTAGGTCTCGGATTAGTCGGTGTTGTGTATAAGTTCTATACTAAGACTTAAGTGCTAGGAAAATAATATAGTTGTTCAAGAGAATGTACCCGTTATGCTATCGTGGACATGTTGGGTGATAGGATTTCCTAGGAAGTAAGCTCTGCCACGCGCGGGTGGAATCTCAACGGCCTCATCTTGTGGCCCTTCAATTGCCGCCGCCAGGTTTGGACGATTCGGTCCTTGGTTGGGAGTCCTTTTCAACTTTGGACAGGTATTCCTGAGATGATCCAAGCTTCCACACTCGTAACATGCTGACCTTCGTACTTGATTTCCTTTGCAATATCGAACAAGATGGCCTGTCTTTCCGCAGCTGCTGCACCTTGGGCAATCTCCTGAGTGGTGTAGGTTACATCGGGTACATT
The DNA here is from genome assembly GCA_030686995.1 of Artemisia argyi. NCBI lineage: Eukaryota > Viridiplantae > Streptophyta > Magnoliopsida > Asterales > Asteraceae > Artemisia > Artemisia argyi. Next base: position 38,857,986 of record CM060694.1, read on the forward strand.
TAGGATGTGTGCCTGCATATCCTCCGGGCCCCTGAGTTATTGCTCCGTAGTTTCCAGCTACTCGCTGTCTCTTGTCCTGTTGATTTTGATGACGGCTTCCTTGCTGATCTTCCTGTCTCTTTCGCCCTTCATTATTTCCTTTTGTTAGTTCACCAGATCTGATCACATCATTTGTCAAGCGGTATGCCATGCCCACAGCGGCTTGTAGAGTGGTTGGGTTTGATGAAGTGACATCCCTCCTGATTTCAGGAATCAACCCCCAAACATATCGATCAATCAGCTTCTCCACAGTGGAGACCATATGAGGAACCATCTTAGTTAGCTCATGGAAACGGGCCGTGTACTTGTCAACTTCTACTCCTACCATCAAGTGGTTCCAAAATTCCACTTCCAGCTTCTCCACTTCATCTTTTCTGCAGTACTCGTCAGTTAGTAGTTTCTTAAATGCTTTCCAAGATAATCCATTTGCAGCCTCTCTTCCTTGAGTCTGTAGCTGGTTGTTCCACCAAGTCAATGCTCGACCTTGAAGCAGACCCGCAGAGAACTCAACCTTATCTCCTTCAGCACATTTAGTGATGCTGAGTTTCGACTCAACATTCTCAAACCATGATAGCAGTCCAATGGCACCCTCAGTGCCATAAAATTCCATTGGTTTGCACGTCATGAAAGTCTTATAGTTGCATCCCTGACCGTTGTTCGAGGCACCTGCTCCATTATTAGTCGGTCCAGCATCAATGTGCGCAACAATCTGAGTGAGGAGGTCTGCTAATCCAGCAGCAGTGTCATTCGGAGGGTTTATTGCGGCCATGTCTCTGCGATAGACAAAAATAGTTGGTTGAGTGAGCGACACATGAAAGATGACGGAGGATGTACGGTACAATAACAGTCGTGACATGAAGATCGCAAAATGATGGAAACAAAGGCATGCTTAATCTAACGGGGCGTAAGGTAGCAAGGAGAAAGTATATACATGAAGGCATATATAAGGTACGGTAACAGAAACTGAAACATATAAACAGGTTATGCATACCCACCCGACCAATGCAACTTCAGGTGACCAGACTCTCTAGACCCGACCAAACATGATCTTTGACTACTACTCCCTTCATTGCATGATTCTTCCTGAATTATACATAGGTGATCAGGCTATGCATACTTGAGGATTAATAATGCAATGCTAAGACTAGTCGACTCGTATCATTTTTGGTATTTAAGAAAAATGTTACTTTGGTTATAGTTGCGATTTTTATTTTAGAAAAATCGGCATTCTCTATAACCTCTGGCTCTGATGCCAATCTGTCACACCCTCGCCGAAGGCGGAAACACGAGGTGTAACGAAATCGATATACATCACCAAAGAGAAATAAGACAATACCATAATTTACATTAAGGAAAAATATAACATTACAACGTTGTTATTGCCGACTTTGGCAAATAAAAGACATAAGTTTGATTCCCAAAAGATGGTATTTTAATACATAATGAAAAGAAGTGACATGTGAAAACTTCATTATGCAAGACCTTGATGACAAGCTTACTGACGATCACCTGAAATGCATGAGAGAAAACGGTCAACTATAAAAATAGTTGGTGAGTATAAACGTTTTAAATAATAAGAAAACCATTTGAGAAAGTTCGCCAGGCAAAGGC